>CM059427.1:114074232-114586559 GCA_030390025.1 Squalus acanthias | reverse complement strand
TGACCATTTAATATTCATAGAATCATACAACACAGAAGGAGGCCATTTGGCCCATCGTGTTTGTGCCGTCTCTTTGATAGAGCTCTCCAATTAGTCCCACTCCTCTTTCCCCAGAACCCTGCAAATTTTCTCCCCTTCAAGTATTTATCCAATTCCATTTTGAATGTTATTATTGAATCTGCTTCCACCACCTTTTCAGGCCGTGCATTCCAGATCACAACAACTCGCTGTGTAAAAAGATTTCCCCTCATCTCGCCTCTGATCTGTTGTCAATTACCTTAAATCCGTGTCCTCTGGTTACCAACCCTTCAGCTGCTGGAAACAGTTTCTCCCCATCTACTCTATCAAAACCCTTCATGATTCTGAACATCTCTATCAAATCTCCCCTTAACCTTCTCTGCTCTAAGGAGAAAAATCCCAGCTTCTCCAGTCTCTCATCCCTGGTACCATTCTAGTAAATCTCCTCTACACCCTCTCTAAGGCCTTGACATCCTTCCTAAAATGTGGTGCCAAGAATTGGACACTCTTCTAAAAATCAAGCATCCTGGAATATTTAGTTCCCAATCTTGGTCACTCTGCAACCACGTCTCCATAATGGCTATTAGATCAAACCCATTTATTTCTATCTGTTATTAATTCATCTATTTTGTTATGAATGCTTTGCACATTCAAATATAGTGCTTTTAGCTTTGACTCTTTTCTATTTGTCCCTGATGTCACCTTAGTCACTGATGCCCTATTACCTTTGTTACTCTCTCTGTCCCTTCCTGACACACGCTGCTTATTTTTACCCAAATCGCTACTCTGCTCTACAGCCTTGACATTTCTCTTCCTGCTTTTGAATTTATCCTTTCCTGAATCCTCCCCCCCGCCCCACCATTAGTTTAAAGCCCTGTCTACAGCCCTAGTTATTCGATTCACCAGGTTACTGGTCCCAGCCTGGTTTAAGTGGAGCCCGTCCCAATGGAACAGCTCCCTCTTTCCCCAGTACTGGTGCCAGTGCCCCATGAATTTAAAACCCTGCCTCCACTCTTTGAGCCACTCATTTAAACCTCTAATCTCTTTGTCCCTATGCTAATTTGCATGTGGCTCAGGTAACAATCCAGAGATTATTACCTTTGAGGTTGTGCTTTTTAATTTGGACCCAAGCTCCTCAAATTCTCTCAGCAGAACCTCATTCCTAGTTCTACCTATGTTGTTGATTCCTACGTGGACCACAACAACTGGATCCTCCACCTCCCATTCTATCTATCCCCCTGACTATAATGTCACTACCACTACAACATTACTTTTCACCCCCCCCGCCCCCACTTGAAAGGCCTCCTGTACCACGGTGCCGTGGTCAGTTTGCTCATCCACCCTGCAGGCTTTGCCCTCATCCACACAGGCAGCAAGAACCTCATACCTGTTGGACAAGGGCAAAGACTGAAGCTCCTCCAGCATGGCACCTAGGGTTCCCTTACCTGACTGAGTTGCAGTCACACCCTCCTGTCCCTAACCACTAACCAGACCTGTGCTACTACCTAACCTAAGGGGTGTGACTGCCTCCTGGATCAAAGTGTCCAGATAACTCAGGGACTTCAACTGTCCTAATATAGACTGGGATAGTAATAGTGTAAAGGGCAGAGAGGGGGAAGAATTTCTGAAGTGTGTTCAGGAGAACTTTCTTGATCAGTACGTTTCCGGCCCAATGAGGAAGGAGGCATTGCTGGATCTGGTTCTGGGGAATGAGGTAGGTTAAGTGGAGCAAATGTCAGTAGGGGAACATTTAGGGAACAGTGATCATAGTATCATAAGGTTTAGATTAGCTATGGAAAAGGACAGGGAGCAATCTAGAGTAAAAATATTTAATTGGAGGAAGGCCAATTTCAGTGGGTTGAGAACGGATCTGGCCCGGGTAAATTGGAATCAAAGATTGGCAGGCAAAACTGTAATTGAACAATGGGCTGCCTTTAAAGAGGAGATGGTTCGGGTACAGTCGAGGTACATTCCCACGTGGGGAAAGAAAGGGCAAACAAAGCTAGAGCTCCCTGGATGATGAAAGAGAAAGAGAGTAAGATGAAGCAGAAAAAGGTGCATATGACAGATGTCAGGTTGAGAATATAAGTGAGAACCAGGCTGAATAAAGAAAGTTCAGAGGGGAAGTGAAAAAGGAAATAAGAGGGGCAAAGAGAGAGTATGAGAATAGATTGGCAGATAACACAAAAGGGAATCCAAAAGTCTTCTGTAGGCATATAAATAGTAAATGGGTAGTAAGAGGAGGGGTGGGGTTGTTAGGGAACAAAAAGGAGACCTACACATGAAGGCAGAGGGCATGGCTGAGGTACTAAACGAGTACTTTGCAACTGTCTTTACCAAGGAAGATGATGCTGCCAAAGTCATATGGCGGAATTTTCTGGGGTTTGTGCGGGCGTGATTGGAGGCGGGTCGTGTGGGAAATTTGAAATAAGTTGGAGCAGGTCGGGAACCTGCTATCATCCCGCTCCCACACCCCTTTCCCTTGGGCGAGTTTGGTGGTGCGGCAGCGACCCGACCAGCAGACGCGGGCGACCTAATTCAAATCATTATTACCTCGTTGTCAGACCCTTAAGCCTATCTTTCAAATTTCCCTGGCTGCCCATAGGATTCACGCAGCTCGGGAACCACGTCTGTCAGCCTGAGGCGGGAGTTGAGTGGCCATTGTTCCAGCTGATTAGTTGACAGCATCAAATGTACTACAAAACCTCCTACCTCACAGCTGATCACTTTCCTCAGGCAGAAGCTGTTGCTGACTGCATTCCCAGCACAGATTGAGCTTTCTACAGGCTTCAAGTGTTTCCAACAAAGTCGCCATCCAGTCTCACCTCATTGGTACAACCTATCACATCATTGACAGATTGCTTCTCTCATCTCTACTTGACCTGCCATCTATTCAATCAGCATGGGTGCCATTTATACTGTCTCATCTTGGTCCTCAGAATCTGACCACAATGAGCCTCAAAACCAGCAGCACCAGTCACACCATCAGCATCAACAACAACACCACCAACCTTCTCCTCAACGCCCTGGTGCTGCACAGGACAGAGGGCATCAGCGCAGGGCTGCACTGCGCCAGAGGCGATACCCCCAACACGGTATACAGGCAGAGGATGAGCTTCCTCAATATGACGGAGCAGCAGTGCCAAAGGAGGCTCAGGCTATCGCACCAGGTCGTCGCAGACATTTGCAGATTGCAAGACCTGTAGCCCAGACACGCCTCACCAATGGCTGTCAAAGTCACCACCGCCCTCAACTTCTTCACCTCAGGATCCTTCCAGGGATCTGCAGCAGATATTTGTGACATCTTGCAGTTGGCCGTCCACAGATGTATCACACAGGTCACTGATGCCCTCTTTGACAAGTCAGCCAATTATATCAACTCTGCCACTGATGAAGCCAGTTTCACTGAGCAGGCGCTCAGCTTTGCCGCTCTGGCTGGCTTCCCATGGGTGCAGGGCAGCATCGACTGCACACGTGTGGCCATCAGGGCACCCCATCATAACCCAGGATTCTTTGTCAACCGCAAGGGTTTCTACTCCCTCAATGTGCAGCTGGTCTGCAAGCATAGGAAGATCATCATGTATGTGTGCGCCACCATTTTTAAGCCACGTTTCCGTTATTACCACAACATCATATTGCCACACGGCTAATTGTGCTTGTAGCTCAAAAATCTTATTCACTACACTAACGGCTGGATTTTGCCAGCCCCGAGGAGGCAGGTATGGAGGTGGGACTGCCGGTAAAGTTGCAGAATTTGGGGGCGGGTGGCAAACCTGCCCCCAACCCGCCTCCGTGCCCTCTTGCCAGGAGGCGGGAAGCCGTCCTGCCCCAGGTCCCGTCTCCTCGAGGCGGGAAAGGGATTAAAGCCTATTAACTGCCTGTTAACAGAAAATAGGATTATTCCCATTTTACCTTCCCAAGTATAGGCTTCCCGACCTCGGGGAACCCTGCCGGGGTGTAGGAAGTGAGTAGGAGGTCTGCGGGGTCGGAGGGGTCTGAAAGTGCAATGTAGAGGTGAGTGATGGGTGCAAGTGTGGAGTGGGAAGTATGTAAGGTGAGTGTAAAGTGTTAGAAAATGTTCACTTACCTTTGTTTCTGCCTACAGCCTTCAGCCGCTGTGGAGCCGGAGTCCTGACATCTCCATTGTAGATTTCACAGACTGACTGTTGGATCCTCTGAACCAGCAGCCAGGTGATTTCTGCAAAGTTGAAAGGTTTGATGAGTCCTGAACACAAGGACTCATCAAACTACACAGAATGTCAGTGTTTAACAGCTTCACAGAGCTGTCAAACGCTGACATTTCTTCTTTCAAAAAATCTTGACAGATGGCACGTCATACGTTAACGTGCTCTGTCAATGACTGCCCCCTAATTGGCCTGCTGAGCCCGCTGGGCGGGCTTAACAAGGTCAATAAGGGGAAAATCCCTCTGGTTGGCCAGAAGCTGATGCAGGCGGGATTGAAAGCCTGCAAGCAGCAGTCCCGCCTCCAAAAGCTTCCCATTGACAAAATCCAGCCCTATGTGCGTTTACGTACATGCATTCTAAACCCATTTTTGACTTTTTCGTAGTCTTTCTTAGTCTGCTCCTATGTAATATGGTACTACTACTACCTCTAGTACTTTCTTCTCTAGTACTATCCAACACACTCACTCTTTTATGCACCTTATTCCTCTTTTCTACTCCTATATGCTGGTGCCCATCCCCCTGCCAAGCTAGTTTAAACCCTCCCCAATAGTACTAACAAACCTCCCCTCAAGAATATTGGTCCCGGCTCTGTTGAGGTGTAACCCATCCAGCTTGTACAGGTCCCACCTTCCACAGAAACGGTCCCAATGCCTCAGGAATCTAAAGTCCTCCCTCCTGCACCATCTCTCCAGCCACGCATTCATCTGCTCCATCCTCCTATTCCTGTACTTACTAGCACGTGGCACCGAGAGTAATCCGGAGATTGCTACCTTTGAGGTCCTGCTTTTTAATCTCTTTCCTAGCTCCCTAAACTCTGCCTGCAGGACCTCATCCCCTTTTCTACCTATGTCGTTGGTACCGATATGGACAACGACCTTTGGCTGTTCACCCTCTCCCCCCAGAATGCCCTGCAGCCGCTTGATGACATCCTTGACCCTGGCACCAGGGAGGCAACATACCATCCTGGAGTCACGTCTGCGGCCGCAGAAACGCCTGTCTGCTCCCCTAACTATCGAATCCCCTACCACTATTGCTCTTCCACACTTCTTCCTCCGCCCCCCCCCCCCCCATGCAGCTGAGCCACCCATGGTGCTGTGGCCTTGGCTCTGGCTAAGGCCACGGCACCACAGCTGTAAACCCATATGGCTGCCACATGCTGTGCCAGGTTGGCACCACCCCACAGCAAAACCATAAAGGATCCCTACAATGACCAAGCCATTCCTTTCACACTGACCACCATTGCTGGAGGTACCGTTATGTCTCACCATTCACTGCAACTCACTAAGCCACTTCCAAAGGTGCACACAAATTTGTCCAAGATGGGAAAGTGGTGAAAATAAAGATTTTTATGGTTGACAATACATTAATGGAAACTTGACAGTAGCATTGAATAAAACACCCAAGTGGCTACCTTTGTGAATCTACTTGTGTGTCACCTTGCTCTTACATGTGCTTCTACGTGGTGCTACCTCTGTGGCTTCAGCAGAGGTAGAGGCAG
Organism: Squalus acanthias; assembly: GCA_030390025.1. Classification (NCBI taxonomy): domain Eukaryota; kingdom Metazoa; phylum Chordata; class Chondrichthyes; order Squaliformes; family Squalidae; genus Squalus; species Squalus acanthias. Next base: position 114,580,858 of record CM059427.1, on the reverse strand, counting down.
CCTGCTCACTTCCCTGCTGTGACTGCTTAGACACTCTTGGCAGATGTCCTTTGGATTTTGGAGCCTGTGATGGCCCTGCCAAAGTCTGCTTCTCCTGCGACTGTGCAGGGGCAGACTCGGCCATCGTGATCCAAGCAGCCATCTGGGGCTCTGACTGAGGGGCTGGCAACGGGGGAGAAGTGTAAGCGTTTGAGAGGAGCCCACACTTCCCTTTCCCCTCTCACCGTCATCCCTCTCATGGGCCACCTGCACTTCCCTGCTAGCAAGGAGCTGGAGAGCACCATGCTGCACATCAGTGGGACCATGAGGACCCACGTCTACGCGGACACCCCTCCTAGACAGGTGGTCTATGAGCCTCTGCCATCTATGCTCCATAGAGACCATGTGCTCCTGTGAGTGGTGCATTAGCTGCTCCATGCAGGTGGCCATCCTTTCCATGGAAGAGCCTCCAGTCACCATCGCCTGCGACATGGTGGTGTTCATGTTGGAGATCGACTCCTCCATTCTCTGAACATTTGCAGACATCACATTCACAAAACCTGTCAGAGCCTCCTGCACTTCTTCCTGTACCTCCAGGATCGCCCTCTTTCTGGATGGCCCCCGAGGCTCAGCGTCTGCATATAGCTGAGCAGAGCTGGGAGCATCCTGCGCCCTCCGGTGAGGAGTCTCCACTGCTGTCCCTGTCTCCACCATCTGCTCTTGCTCACTTCTGACTTGTGACGGACCCGGTGAGGAGAGAGCGGGAATATGGTATTGAAATAGAGGATCAGCCATGATCATGTTGAATGGCGGAGCAGGCTCGAAGGGTCGCATGGCCTACTTCTGCTCCTATTTTTCTATGTTTCTTCTAACACTACTCTATCTCACGCGGGACCCGAGGTGTGCGTCTCTGTGCTGGTGCTGGGTGCGCTTATGTCTGGTGACACTGCGCCCTCTGAGGCTGGAGGCTCCTCTGAGGAGTCATCTTGCTCTTCCTCCTGGACAGTGGGGGAGGGGGCTCTTGCTGGATCTGTGGGAGAGTAAAGGGATGAGTTAGATATGCCATATGAAGAGTGGGTACAGATACCATTATGCACATGATGACCATTCAATGTCTGATGACATCAGTCCCCATATGAGTGCCTGATGTATGCCATGTAGCTGTATGATATGTAATTCTGTCACCAGGTTGCTGAGATGTCCCCCTCTCTCCATCTCCCACCTCCAGCTGCTCGGCCACTCCCGATACTTCTAACGCAGCCTCCTCTGCTGATGTTAGGCTATCCAATGATGGAGGCCCACCTCCAGTTCTCTCCCTCTCCCTCTTATTGTGGGCTCTCTTTTCCTGCAAGGAGGGAAAGAAGAAAAGATTGAGTGAGAGTGATTGGAATGAGTGTAAGGAATGGATGGGTTACATCTTTAGAGGGAGACTATGATGGAGTGAGGTGGCAATGCCAAGTGGCCTCCTTGTGTGTTGTTAGTTGGTATGATTGCATTAGGATGAGGGTGAGTGTGAGGGGTGGTTAGTGAGATAGGGATGTGATAATGTAGATAGAGAGAGAGGGATGGGTGGATGTGCAAGGTATGTTGGTGTGAGTAAGGATGTGTAGGAGTAGGGGTGTGAAGGCAGAGTGATGGGGATGTGATGAGAGGCACAGCAGGATGAAGTTGAGTGTGGCTTTGTACTCATCTTTCCTGATCTAGTGAGATAATTGAAACGTTTGCGGTACTACACCCGCATCCTCCTGAACACATCCCTGCTGTTCACCTCCTCTGCAATTTGAAGCCAGGCTCTTTTTGTCTCCTGGGGAGGTCTCTTCCGCCCATTGGAAGGGAAGAGGACCTTCCTGCGTGCTCTCACTCCCTCCACAAGGATATGGAGGGAGTCATCGGAGAACCTGGGTGCAGCCCTCTGCCTCTGTGCAGCGATGTCTCCAACTGTTTGGAGCAATCAAAGCCTCCAGTGCAGTGACTGCACACTCCTAGATGAACCTTCAAATGCAATGTGGCCATGGCCCCTTTAAATATACCGGCTGAAAACGTCACCGATGATGTCATCAGACCCGCACCATTTAATTGGGCTGGGTAACGCACAGGGCGGGTTTAATAGGCCCCATTAGCGCAAGTCGATCTCAGCAGTGGGATGGAAGCAACAACGGTGTCGCGACCTGACACACCGACCGCCCGTACCCGACCCGCCCGGGTACAGAAAATTCCGGCCATAGTGAAAGAGAACGTAGTTAAGATACTGGATGGGATAAAAATTGATGAAGAGGAGGTATGAGAAAGGCTGGCTGTACTTAAAGTAGATAAGTCACCAGGACGGGATGGAATGCATCCTCGGATACTGAGGGAAGTAAAGGTGGAAATTGCGGAGGTACTGGCCATAACCTTCCAATCCTACTTAGAAACGGGAGTGGTGCCAGAGGAGAATTGCAAATGTTACACCCTTGTTCAAAAAAGGGTGTAAGGATAAACCCAGCAACTACAGGTCAGTCAGTTTAACTTCGGTAGTGGGAAGCTTTTAGAAACAATAATCATGGACAAAATTAACAGTCACTTGGACAAGTGTGGATTAATTAAGGAAAGCCAGCACGGATTTGTTAAAGGCAAATCGGATTTAACTAACATGATCAAGTTTTTTGATGAGGTAGCAGAGAGGGTTGATGAGGACAATGTGGTTGATGTGGTGTACAAGGACTTCCAAAAAGCGTTTGATAAAGTGCCACATAATAGGCTTGCCAGCAAAGTTGAAGCCCATGGAATAAAAGGGACAGTGGCAGCATGGATACGAAATTGGCTAAGTGACAGGAAACAGAGAGTAGTGGTGAATGGTTGTTTTTTGGACTGGAGGAAGGTACACAGTGGTGTTCCCCAGGGGTCAGTACCAGGACCACTGCTTTTCTTGATATATATTAATGACTTGGACTTGGGTGTATAGTGCACAATATCAAAATTTGCAGATGACACAAACTTGGAAGTCATAGAGTCATACAGCACAGAAAGAGGCCCTTCGACCCATCGTGTCCGCGCCGGCCATCAAGCCCTGTCTATTCTAATCCCATTTTAAGTATGAGAAGTCGCACAACACCAGGTTATAGTCCCTCACTGTACCTGACGAAGGAGCAGAGCTCCGAAAGCTCGTAATTTCAAATAAAACTGTTGGACTATAACCTGGTGTTGTGCGACTTCTCATTTTTGTCCACCCCAGTCCAACACCGGCATCTCCGCATCATGACCACATTTTAAGTATAGAAGCATAGAAGATAGGAGCAGGAGTAGGCCATTCGGCCCCTCGAGCCTGCTCCGCCATTTAATGAGATCATGGCTGATCATCCAAATTCAGTACCCTGTCCCTGCTTTCTCCCTATATCCCTTGATCCTTTTAGCCTTAAGAAATATATCTATCTCCTTCTTGAATATATTTAATGAATTGGCCTCAACTGTCTTCTGTGGTAGAGAATTCCACAGGTTCACCACTCTCTGGGTGAAGAAATTCCTTCTCATCTCAGTGCTAAATGGCTTACCCCTTATCCTTAGACTGTGACCTCTGGTTCTGGACTCCCCCGCCATCGGGAACATCCTTCCTGCATCTAGTCTATCTAGTCCTGTTAGAATTTTATAAGTTTCAATGAGATCCCCCTCTCATTCTTCGAAACTCTAGCGAATATAAGCCTAATCGACCCAATCTCTCCTCATACGTCATTCCTGCCATCCCAGGTATCAGTCTGGTAAATCTTCGCTGCACTCCCTCCATGGCAAGAACATCCTTCCTCAGATAAGGCGACCAAAACTGCACACAATACTCAAGGTGTGGTCTCACCAAGGCCTTGTACAACTACAGCAAGACATCCTTGCTCCTGTACTCGAATCCTCTCGCTATGAAGGCCAACATACCATTTGCCTTCTTAACCGCCTGCTGCACCTGCATGCTTACCTTCAGTGACTGGTGCACAAGGACTCCCAGATCTCGTTGCACTTCCCCTTTTCCCAATCTATTGCCGTTCAGATAATAATCTGTCTTCCTGTTTTTGCCACCAAAGTGGATAACCTCGCATTTATCCACATTATACTGCATCTGCCATGCATCTGCCCAATGTGCCTGCCACTCGGCAAAAGACCCGTTTATTCCAACTCTTTGCTTCCTGTCTGCCAACCAGTTCTCTATCCAAATCAGTACCTTACCCCCAATCCCATGTGCTTTAACTTTGCACGCTAATCTCTTATCGAAAGCCTTCTGAAAGTCCAAATACACCACATCCACTGTTTCTCCCTTATCTATTCTACCAGTTACATCCTCAAAAAATTCCAGTAGATTAGTCAGGCATGATTTCCCTTTTGTAAATCCATGTTGACTTTGTCTGATCCTGTCACTGTTTTCCAAGTGCTCTGCTATTACATCTTTTATAATGGACTCTAGCATTTTGCCCACTACCGATGTCAGGCTTACCGGTCTATAATTCCTCGTTTTTTCTCTACCACCTTTTTTAAATAGTGGGGTTACATTAGCTACCGTCCAATCCATGGGAACTGTTCCAGAGTCTATAGAATTTTGAAAGATGACCAGCACTTGGTCCGTAGCCTTGTATGCTATGGCGTTTCAAGTGCTCATCTAAATGCTTCTTGAATGTTGTGAGGGTTCCTGCCTCTCCCACCCTTTCAGGCAGTGAGTTCCAGATTCCAACCACCCTCTGGGTGAAAAAGTTTTTCCTCAAATCCCCTCTAAACCTCCTGCCCCTTACCTTGAAACTATGCCCCCTGGTTATTGACCCCTCTACTAAGGGGAAAAGTTCCTTTCTATCTATCCTATCTATGCCCCTCATAATTTTGTACACCTCAATCAGGTCCCCCCTCAGCCTTCTCTGCTCCAAGGAAAACAACCCCAGCCTGTCCAGTCTCTCCTCATAGCTGAAGCGCTCCAGCCCAGGTAACATCCTGGTGAATCTATTCTGCACCTTCTCCAATGCAATCACATCCTTCCTATAGTGTGGCGACCAGAACTGCACACAGTATTCCAGCTGTGGCATAACTAGCGTTTTGTACAGCTCCATCATAACCTCCCTGCTCTTATATTCTATGCCTCGGCTAATGAAGGCAAGTATCCCATATGCCTTTTTAACCACCTTATCTACCTGTCCTGCTGCCTTCAGGGATCTATGTACATGCACACCAAGGTCCCTCTGATCCTCTGATCCAGAAGTATAGTGAACAGTGAGGAGGATAGTGATAGACTTCAAGAAGACATAGACAGGCTGGTGGAATGGGCGGACATGTGGCAGATGAAATTTAATGCAGAAAAGTGCGAAGTGATACATTTTGGTAGGAAGAACGAGGAGAGGCAATATGAACTAAAGGGTACAATTCTAAAGGGGGTGCATGAACAGAGAGACCTGGGGGTATATGTGCACAAATCGTTGAAGGTGGCAGGGCAGGTTGAGAAAGTGGTTAAAAAAGCATACGGGATCCTGGGCTTCATAAATAGAGGCACAGGGCTGGATTTTGAATCTGGGGTCGGGTTGGTGTCGTGAATCACACATTCTGGCTTGTGAACCCGCCTCCATCGAGATGTGGCCAACTCACTATATTTTCCCTTGATTGACCGTGTTGAGCCCGCCCAGTGGGCTCAGCAGGCCAATTAAGGGCCACCCGGCAACAGGTGACGTCACAGATTGATATTTCATCTGTCAAGAGCTTTTGACAGATGAAATATCAGCGTTTGACAGCTCTGTGAAGCTGTCAAACACTGACAATATGATTTCTAACTTCAGATCCTCCTCTCAGGCTGAGTTAGAAATCATTCCACCACAGAAAACAGAAGGCTGCAGTTTTTGACAGGACCACGGCTTTTCTGCTTTCTGTGCCGGTGAGATTTCTGACTCCCGAGAACTGAAGGGCTGACACCTGCAGGAGGAAGTTAAGGGAAGTAAAACTTTTTCCAACACTTAGCACTTACCTTACACACTTACCTCTGCACACATGCACCCATCACTCACGTGCCCACCGGACATATCGACCCCTCCAACCCCTGCAGACCCACGGTCCGCCCCGATAACTTGCCGTGGTTGCCACCTGTCGGGAAGCCCACATTTCACCGTTTAAAATAGGGATTATCCAAAAAACTGCCTGTTAACTACCTGTTAACAGGCAGTTAATTGTCACTAATCCCTTCCCGCCTCGGGGAGTCCGGTCTCAGCACAGGTCGGGTACCCGCCGCCAGAGAAACTGTCATGGAGGCGGAATGGAGTCGGGATGGGGTCGGGACCCCCGAATCTGCAACTTTAACCCCCCCCCCCCCCCCCCCCGACTCCAAACCCACCTCCACGGGTCATTGAAAATCCAGCCCATAGAGTACAAAAGCAAGGAAGTTATGATGAACCTGTATAAAACACTGGTTCGGCCTCAACTGGAGTGTTGTGTCCAATTCTGGGCACCGCACTTTAGGAAGGATGTGAAGGCCTTAGAGAGAGTGCAGAAAAGATTTACAAGAATGGTTCCCGGGATGAGAGACTTCAGTTACGTGGATAGACTGGAGAAACTGGGCTTGTTCTCTTTATGGCAGAGAAGGTTGAGAGGAGATTTGATAGAGATGATCAAAATCATGAGGGGTCTAGACAGAGTAGATAGAGAGAAACTGTTCTCATTGGCAGAAGGGTCGAGAGCCAGAGGACACAGATTTAAGGTGATTGGCAAAAGAACCAAAGGCGACATGAGGAAAAAACTTTTTTGCGCAGCGAGTGGTTAGGATCTGGAATGCACTGCCTGAAAGGGTGGTGGAGGCAGACTCAATCGTGGCTTTCAAAAGGGAGTTGGATAAGTACCTGAAGGAAAGAAATTTGCAGGGCTACGGGGAAAGGGCAGGGGAGCAGGACTAGCTGAAGTGCTCTTGCAGAGAGACGGCACGGGCCAAATGGTCTCCGTCTGTGCTGTAACCATTCTATGATTCTATGATTCTATGATATGGACCCGCGATCGGCAGAGGCGGGCGACCTGATTGAAGCCATTAACTGTTTGCTGAGAGACCCTTAAGAGGGTTTTTAATGCCAGCTTTTGACTTTTACTGCAGGAGCACAGGATTCCCGCAACTCGGGTATACCGCCTGTGAAGGGGAGGTGGAAGCTCAGTGGCCATTGGCAAGTCTATTCATTGAGAGCTGAGAAAAGCACATAAATACTGCATCATTACACCTCATTACTTGCCTCATGGAAAGGCTCTTGCTGACTCCATTTTGTCCACAGGTTTAGGTGTTAGCAGTTTGCAGGTCATTTCTGAAACCTCGGAAGCCACTCTCACCACATTGCGACTCAATATCACAACATTGAGGGATTGGCCCTCTGATCTCCACTTTACCTGCCATCTACTACATCAGCATGGGTGCCACTTATACTGTCTCACCTTGGTCCTCAGAATCGGACCAAGATGAGCCCCATCACCACCAGCAGCAGCCACACCATCAACCTTCTCCTCAACGACCTGATGCTCCATAGGAGAGGGGAGCTGCAGCGCAACGGAGGCGATACCCCCAACACAGGGTATACCGGCACAGGATGAATTTCCTCAACATAACTGAGCAACAGTGCTTCAGGAAGGTCAGGCTATCACGCCAGCTTGCTGGAACAAGACCTGCTGCCCAGAGGTCTTGGGGGACACTCCTTACCAGTGGCTGTCAAAGTCACCACCGTCCTCAACTTCTTTGCCTCAGGCTCCTCCAGGGATCTGCAGCAGACATTTGCGGGATATCGCAGTTGGCCGCCCACAAATGCATCACCCAGGTGACCGATGCCGTGTTTCACAATTCAGCCAATTATGTCAACTCTGCCACTGATGAGGCCAGTGTTACTGAGTGGGCACTCGGCTTTACAACTCTGGCCGACTTCCTACACGTGCAGGGCATCATCGACTGAACACATTGAGTGTCTCCATAGAGTCATTGAGTCATATTGGCACAGAAGGAGGCTATTCGGCTCTCTGTGGAGCAACCCAGTCAGTCCCATTCCCCCGCTCTATCCCCGTAGCCCTGAAAGTTTATTTCCCTCAAGTGCCTATCCAGACTCCCCTTGAAAACATTGAGTGTCTCCATAAAGCCATGAAGGCACCCCATCATCACCCAGGAGTGTTTGTGAACCACAAGGGCTTCCACTCCCTCAATGTGCAGCTCGTCTGCAACCATAAAAAGATCATCATGCATGAGTGCGCCAGATTCCCTAGCAGCTGTCATGACTCTTTTGTCCTGTGCCAGTCCACCCTCCCTCAACTCTTCGCACCTCCAAACAGACTTACCGGCTGGCTGCTTGGAGACGAGGGCTATCCACTGAAGACGTGGCTCATGACACCCTTGAGGAGGTCAAGTACTGAGGCCGAGCAGCGCTATAATGAGCGCCACATCTCCACCAGATGTGTCATAGAACAAGCAATCAGCATGCTAAAGATGCGCTTCAGATGCCTTGACAGATCTGGAGGAGCCCTTCAGTACGCACCAGGCAGGGTCTCCAGAATCATCATCGTTTGCTGCGCGCTGCACAACATAGCGCAGCAGCAAGGATTGGAGCTGCAGGAGGAGCAAGACCCAGAGTGCACAGCCTCTTCGGAGGAGGAGGAACAGGTGGAAGATGAGGAGGAGGTGCAGGAACATAACATAGAAACATAGAAGATAGGAGCAGGAGTAGGCCATTCGGCCCCTCGAGCCTGCTCCGCCATTCGATGAGATCATGGCTGATCATCTAAACTCAGTACCCTGTACCTGCCTTCTCCCCATATCCCTTGATACCTTTAGCTTTAAGAATCTGAGGTGGAGATGACACTTGCAGCGATGCACATTGCTGCCCAGGAGGCCCGGGATGGCCTCATCATGGCCAGATTTACTTAACTTGCTCCAATGCAGCCACATGGCTGCCACATGCTGAACTAAGTTTCCTCCCCCACCCCCCAACAACACCATAAAGCATCCCTACAAGGAACAAGCCATTCCTCTCACTCAAACCCCAATTGCTCGAGGTTAAGTAATGTCTCACCATTCACTCCAAGTGACAAAACCACTTCCCAGGTAGCAGGCAAAAATGGACAAGACCAGAGAGTGGTGCCAAGAAATAAATTTATCTGTGTCATCAAAAGAATGGTGGCATAGTGGTTAGCACTGTTGCCTCACAGCGCCAGGGACCCGGGTTTGAGTCCGGCCTCGGGTGACTGTGTGGGTTTCCTCCAGGTGTGCCGGTTTCCTCCCACGGTCCAAAGATGTGCGGGTTAGGTTGATTTGGCTATGATAAATTGACCCTTAGTGTTAGGGGGGATTAAATACGTGGGGTTACGGGGATAGGGTGGGATGTGTGTCGGTGCAGGCTTGATGGGCCGAAATGGCCTCTATCTGCACTGTGGGGATACTGAAACTCAACGCTAACATTTGTTCGTACACCAGTGTGTGCATCTACTTTTGTCTCTTTTTTCTTTTCCAAGTGCTTCTACGAGGTGCAACCCCTGTGGCTTCAGCAGAGGTAGAGGAAGGCTGCTCACTTCTCCGCTGTGACTAGTTAGACACTTTTGGCAGACGTGCTCTGGGTTTTGGAGCCTGTGAGGGCCCCGACAAAGTCTGCTCCTCCTGCGACTGTGCAGGGACAGACTCGGCCATCGGGATTCGAGGCAGCATGTGGGGCTCTGATTGAGGGGAAGGCAATGGGGGAGAAGTGGGAGCGCTTTGAGAGGAGCCCCCACTTCCATGTCCCCTCTCAGCATCATCCCTCTCATGGACCACCCGCACTTCCCTACTAGGAAGGAGCTGGAGGGCACCTTGCTGCACAGCAATGGAGCGATGAATACCCAAGTTTACATTTATATCCCTCCTGTAGAGGAGGTCTATGATCGCCTGCCATCTGTTATCCACAGCAAGCATGTGCTCATGTGACTGGCGCATTTGCTGCTCCATGGAGGTGGCCATCCTTTCCATGGAACAGCACATCATCGCCATCGCTTGCAACACAGTGGTGTCATGTTGGAGATGGACTCCTCCATTCTTTGTTCATTTGCTGACATCGCGGCTGAAAAAGAGGCCAGAGCTGTCCCTGTCAACACCATCTGTTCTTGCTCACTTGTGAAGTGTGAGACACCAGGTGACAACACTACTCTATCTCGCACAGGACCCACTGAGGGGTGCGTATCTGCGCTGGTGTTGGGTGCACTTGGGTCTGCTGACGGTGCACCCTCAGAGAAGTCGTCATCCTCCTCCAGTTGGACAGTGGCGGGTAGGGGGGGGGCACTTGATGGACCTGTAGGAGAGTAAAGAGATGAATTAGAAGTGTTATAATAACAATGGGTAACGTTACCATTATGCACATGATGGCATTTCACTGGCTGCTGACGTCAGTCACCATATGAGTGACTGCTGTATGCCATGTGGCTGTATGAGATGCGATTCCGTCACCAGGTTGCTGGGATGTCCCCCTCTCTCCGTCTCCCACCACCAGCAGCTCTGCAACTCCCAAGATCTCCAGAGCCCCTTCCTCAGCTGGAGTCAGTTGCGTGCATACTGGTGGGCCACCTCCGGTTCTCTGCCTCTCCCGTGTGTTCTGGGCTCTTTTCTCTTGCAAGGAGGAAAAGAAGAGAAGTTTGAGTGAGAGTGATGGAACGAGTGTAAGGAATGGATGGGCTACATCTTTAGAGGGTGACTATGAGGGAGTGGGGTGCCAATGCCAAATGGCCTCCTTCTGTTGTGTTACTTGCTATGATTGCATTAGGATGAGGATGAGTGTGAGGGGTGGTTAGTCAGATGGGGATGTGAGTATGTACATAGAGAGAGAGGGATGGGTGGACCTGCAAGATAGGTTAGTGTGAGTAATGATGTGCAGGAGTAGGTTTGGGAAGGCAGAGTGATGGGGATGTGGTGACAGGCACTTCAGGATGAGGGTGAGTGTGGCATTGCACTCACCTTTCCTGACCTCATGAGATCATTGAATCATTTCCCGCACTAGATCCAGGTCCTTCTGACCACATCCCTGCTGCTGACCTCCTCTGCTATATCCAGCCAGGCTCGTTTGGTGTCTTGTGGAGGTCTCCTTCATCTATCAGCAGGGAAGAGGACCTCCCTGCGTGCTCTGACTGCCTCCACCAGAGTATGCAGGGATGCCTCAGAAAACCCTGGTGCAGCCATCTATCTGCCTTTGACTATCCATCATTGCTGGGTTAGAAGAGTACTCAGCCCTTTGTATTTCAGCTTCCACCCTCCTCTAGCAACCTTCAAATGAGTTGAGTCCAAGGCTGCTTTAAATATCGGCGCTGGAGATGAGTCGTTGATGACGTCATCTCCATTTAATTGGGCTGGGAAATGCACATGACTGCTTTAAGTGGGGCCGTTAAGTTAAAGTCGCCCTGAAGAACGCGCTGAGCAGAAGATCGCGTTCCCGACCCGCTATGCGGCCCACACGCACATGACCTGAGTCCACGGTGAAAAGTCCGGCTTCTCTTTTTAGTTTGGCACATGGAGTTGTGGAATCTTCCTTGGTGCCATCTCTGAATCCTCTCCAAACTACCCTTTGCCTAAAACTGAACACAATATTCCAAATGAGGCTCGAATAACTTAGAATCAAAATGTTCTTGAGATGCATCTCATTTCACCATCAGCCTTGATGATGACAAATTCAAATGATTTGGATATTTGCAGTGGCCAACGCTGACACTCCTTTGCCTATAAGGAACAGGAGTAGGCCATTCAGCACTTCGAGCCTCTTCCACTATTCTCTCCTCATAATTTTAGCCTTTAAGCCCTGGTTTCATTCTGGGGAGACTGTGCTCCAAGGCTAATATCTCCTTCCTGAGGTGCGGTGCCCAGAACTGAACGCAGTGCTCCAGATGGGGTCTAACCAGAGCTCAGTACAGCTGTAACATAACTTCCACCCCTTTGTATTGCAGTCCCCGAGATAAAGGCCAACATTCCATTAGCCTTTTTCATTGCTTTCTGTACCTGCCCACTAGTTTTTAGTGATTTGTGTACATGGAACCCCAAATCTCTTTGCTCCTCCACAGTTCCTAGTCTCTCGACATTTAGAAAGCATTCTGCTTTGTCTTTCTGGGATCCAAAGTGGATGAACACTCACTTCCCCAAACTGAGCTCCATCTGCCACAGTTTTGCCCACTCACATCGTCTGTCTATGTCTCTTTGTAACTTCCTGCTCCCATCTACACAACTTGCTGTGCCTCCTAATTAAACGCAATCTGCACATTTGGATATACCTCTCTATTCCTTCATCCAAGTCATCAATATAGGTGGTGAAAAGCTGAGGGCCTGGTACAGATCCCTAGGGGACACCACTTCTCACACATACATCAAATACAAGGTTCATTTTTCAGTGTAAACGACCTGTTATTATCTAGTCACTGCGAAGCCATTTCCAATGAGGCTAACCAAGTAGAAATGCATCTGAAGAGCTCTTGATTAACAATCAAAACAAGTTATCCTATTTTCCTTAACAAAGCACTTGTGACAAGACATTTGGAATATTTAGTGCTGATCAGAAAACCATACCTACAGAAGAATATCAATTCATTGGATAAGGATCAGAGAAGATTAACATTTCAGTCTCCATAGTGTCCAAATTTGCAAACGATACCAAATATTGAATATCAATGCGCACAAATTCAAAAGGATTTTGAGCAGCTCGTTCAGTAAACAGAGAAGTGGCGGATGCAATTTATTACGGAGAAATGTCAGGGAGATTTGGAAGAGGGAGGTTGATTTTGCGATACATGGGAATGCATAACAAGACCATATTACCAAAGCTGGACTGGCGGGGGGAGGGTCCGGGTCCCCTTGTACTGGGAGGGTGAGGGCAGGGTCCCCCTTGTACTGGGAGGGTGAGGGCGGGTCCCCCTTGTACTGGGAGGGTGAGGGCAGGGTCCCCTTGTACTGGGAGGGTGAGGGCAGGTTCCCCTTGTACTGGGAGGGTGAGGTCGGGTCCCCTTGTACTGGGAGGGTGAGGGCGGGTCCCCTTGTGATTGGGGGGCGGCGAGGGTAACAGGACACCTCATCATACAGCTTTCCACAGTCCATCCACTTGAAATGTTGCAAAAATGAAAGTCAAGGATGTTGGTCAGACTGGATCTTCCCCCCTGCATCCATGTTGGCTGCTGCTTGCTAGTTATCACCATACAGTAATCCTCAAACCAATTCCACTTTTTTACCCAGTATTCATTTAAGCACATATTTACAAATTAAGGATAACAACATACATTAGGACATGCAGGAGGAATCTTTTGACTAAAAGGGCGTTAAGTATATGGAACAGATTATGAGTGGTGGAACAAGAAACCTTAATGGGTTTCAAGAAGGAATTAGACAGGTTGTTGTCAACCAATGGGATTCAGAAAACAATTTTAGTTTGTTAAATCTGCAAACAAGTGTAAAAAAAAAGGCGTGCAGTAGGGTCAGACGTTACAGGAAACATATTTCTGACGGAAGGTTATCGACCTGAAACGTTAACTCTGTTTCTCTCTCCCTTCTCGCTGCCTGACCTGCTGAGTATTTCCAGCATTCTCTGTTTTTGTTACAGGTAACATTTTGTGGGAGGATTATATGTGTGGGTGTGAACTGCTCCATTAAATCGTGGACAAAGTAATGTTATATGAACATGTAAAGGTTTGTATGATTACATTGGCAACAGGAATGTCGAGGCTTAGATCTGTTGTGTAGTTGGGCAGAGAAATAGCAAATGACATCCAATGCTGATGAATGCAAGTTATTACATTTTGGAGAAAATAAAGAACAACATAGATATACCACATAGATATACCACATAGATATACCACATAGATATACCATGAATTAAATGCCTTTGAATGATAGTCGACTCATCACTTTCAATGTTCGGATAATATAGAGAGGCAATTAAGAAAAGAAATAGAATACTGGGATATAACGCCAAACCAGAGAAGCATAAGTCCACACAAGCTATGCTGAAGCTTTACAATGCATTATCAGACCAGATGGAGCACTGTGTTCAGTTTTGGTTGTCACACTTCAAAGGGGACGTACATTGATTGACGAGGGTGCAGAGAAGAGCAATGAGAATGGCCCCAAATGTAAAGGAATGAACTATACAATTGGATTATAGACTGGCCAAAGTGGAGTATCAGTCACATGGGCTTTGATGAGCCAAGTTACCTTTCCTTGTCCTTGACTTTTCCTTATTGCTCCGGTTTGTATAGCTTGAAGTTATGAAGAGACTCACAGAGCTGGATGTTATTGGATGTCACCAGAGGTATTAGCTGCTTGGATGTTTCTTCGCTCCCTCTCCACACTACAGCAGATAATGTTGGCTGCTGTTGGGGAGCAACCACTGCCGTCAAATTGTGGGACTGTTAGGGACCTGGTGTTGGTATGGTGGGGAGAGAGCAGAGGGGCGGGCACTGTTAGAGTGCCAGACAGCCTGGATTGTCCTTTACAAACCCAGACAAATATACATTCCCAGCAAGGAGTCTCCGTTGCTAGCCAGGTATACCAGGAAATTGCAGTCATGCTGCAGACAAATTTCTGCAATTTCCCAATATGCTTGACTAGTGAACGATGCGCCCCACCATTAGCATGCATTCATAAAATGGGCCATATAATGTTTAAAATTGGGTGCTGGAGTAGCCATATGAAGGAGAAACCAATGCAAGCTCTCCTGAAGACACCGTCCGCGCATCCAATAATTAGCTGAATCATACACATCAAAGGTCTCAGGTTTGACCCTTACTCGGTGATCTCAATGGGGATAGTACTGGGGATAGTACTGGGGAGTACTGGGGCACTGTAAGTGGGCACACCTCCCTTGGGTTAATGAGAGAACAATCCCACACTGAAAAGCCTTCAACACTATCCAGTGTCCCTTGATGGAAGTGCGCATGTGGAGACATCGAGTAAAGGAAGGATCAGGCTTAACTAAATCCTGGTGGATGAATAGCCTGTTAAGGCTTATATATGATAATGGTATTTGTGCAAGGTACTGGAGGGTGACTGGTGTCGTGCAACTATACTCCAGCAAGTGTAGGATAGTGTATGATATAATAGGAAAAATAGCTTAACAGTACAGAAGTCAGTATTAATATCTTTGTCTTATGAGAATGTATTCTGTGTGATAGAGGCTAACGCATGGCTTAACTCTTTAGGATTCTGCAGGGGAATGCTGAGTAAGCAGGAGGAGTCAGGTTAATGCAATTTAAGAAGCATCAAAGAGTTTGTGTAAGAATTATAACTAGTTTGGAGTCAACATGTCTATGTTTCAGCTGTTATCATTGTGTTAAAGATATTTATAACCATGCAAAATTGTCTCATCTTCTATTGATAAGAAATAAACAAAACCTCTATTCCAGTGAGAATGGAGTGTATGTGATGTGACATTGCCACCTACTGATGTAGTAGCATCTGATGCAAAGGTAACATGACAATCTCAGAATTGATAGGTTCAGAGCAAGTCATCTGACATTATCCATCTCGGCATATAAATCAGTTAACTTTCAGTAATTCTGTGATATTCTGTGCTGAGAACTCACCTGGATTGGTTAGAGTTTACTTACCCACTAGATATACTACTAGTAAGTATATAGACATAATGCTTGCTTATAATTTGTCAATATCAATAAAACCAACAAGTTGATTTATCTCTGGAGTTTGAACCTCTATAATTTGGATTAATCTACAGTGCTTGGTTGAAGGACAGGAAAGAGAATTTACGGAAAAAAATTGGCAAAGAAAAATTAAATAATTTAAATAAAACTTTTAGTCCTACTAGTAAAAATAAGATGCTTCATTGTAGATGTGTCAGTCATCCATGGGATGAATGTATCTCAGATCTGAGCTACCCACCCTCTTACTTGTCTGATAACGCTCCTGTGAAGTGCCTTGGGATGTTTTACTATGTTAAAGGCGCTATATAAATAAAAGTTGTTGTTATTGTTACAGGCCCACAAAGAGGACAAATGATTGAGTTACCTCGCTTTGTTGCAGCTGCGGTGGAGTGACTAAAGTTTGGGAAACAGTTTGACTTCTGTCCAAGCAGTGGTGCACAGTTGGAGGACAGCAGATTGCGCAGCTCCTCATTCTCTTTAAGGAGGGTAATCTGCCGCTTTAATGCTTTGTTTTCTGCAGTCAGCTTCAAATTATCTCGGCGGATCTTTTCAGCGTCATCGCACATGGCCACAATCCGAAATAAAATGCAAAAGCGAGCACCTCACGAGCCAGGCACGAGGCTGGCATTCACTGCAGAACAGCTCGGTCTGCGAGATCCGGAGCAGCCGCATTGTGACGTCAGAGCACTGGAAAATGTCATAAAGGGGACTGTGACCCACAACAAAACCAAAGACAACCAGCCTGTAACTGAACACAATACACACACTTCAATCATATATTAACAGGGCCTGGCAACATGGCTATTCCTAGTCAAAGCCGTCTTTGTGAAGACCTTGCAGTAAGAATGCAAGGTACGTGGACATCATCCCTGCTTTGTGAGCCAATACGGGCGCTGTCATTATAAAGCTATTATTAGACCTCCTCGGGCTGTGATATCATCCTTTGTGGTGCAATTCAATGCAATTTTTTAGTCCTTCTCCATTCAGCAGTCCCCTGGGCTGGCCTTCTTGTTTTGACTATGCAGTTCAGCTCACAACTTGCAGCAATGAGTAAAATCTCTAATATTCCAGCAATGACGTACTCACGTTATGAGTAGTTTTATTATTGTAATATTAACTTTATACTATTAAAAATAAAAATCTGTGACATTAGCATAGGAATGTTTGTATGACAGTCCTTTGGTCTACTTTAGCAGAGGTGCCTACTGCTTTTATTCTAAACCTTTTGAAAGACTAAGGGCAAGGACTGCTCCTTCACTATTTGTGGCAACATCAGAATGTTGCACAAAGTCAGCAAGAGCATTTCTCTCTGTATTTGCATGTTTATAAAGTGGTTTTAATTCATGCCTATGCATAAATCTGGAAAGTTGACAGTGAATAATAAGGCTGGGATTTGCTCTTGGGGATTCAGAAGATATTCTCAATGGGCCAGAAATTCGGCTCTCCGGCTTCCCGCGGGTGCAAGCATCGCGCGCGTACTTGCCTACCACGCCTGCCGTTGTGCTTCGGGCCCATGAGGAATTCGGGTCCTGGGCCTCCTGCAGCTGCCGGCGCGCAGTGCTTGCGTATCCCAGGGGCGCAGTTAGTTCGAAGCGTCCCCTGGGATCACGTGGGCCATGGAGAGCCAATCCTAGCAGGGCATTTTCATTCATAGATTTGACAGGAAGACCTGTCAAATCTATCAATAGAGATCGGCCCCAAAACCACACTCAAACTTCAAATAAATTTTTAAAAAACCATCACATTTTTTAAATAACTATAAATTACATAAATTAACTACTTTAAACAAAAATTTAAATTTTTGAAAAAATTAATTAAACTTTTTAACGATGCTAAAAATAAACTTACCTTTCTTTAAAGTATCTAAAAAAGATAAACCTGTTGAAAAAATGTTTAAATTGTAATTAATTAACCACTTACCTTGTTAAAAACAGGCCTTGCGCCTCCTTTTTAAATGTGCAGCTTCTCCATATTTACCCTCATGGAGAAACCTGAAAAAAAACCTGAAGTTTGCTGTGTGGGCGCAGCCTCTCCCGCGCACGCGTTCGACTTCTGAACCCCTCCCTTCAGGGGAACGGAAGTTCCGGTTTCCCGTGCATGCGCAGTGCATGCAGGAAACTGGCACTTCAGGTGGCCTTACGGGTGAGTACACAACGCGTACTCACCTGACAAGAGACGAATTTCTGGCCCAAATTGTAAACTTAAATAGTTTATTTATGTGATCAGAGTCCGACAATTAGGTTATAGGCCGTGACGCCCTCCAACAGAGTATTGCAATTGTGTGTAGAACAGTTAAAGTAAAGGCTGCAATTCTACTGAAGACTGGAAGAAGCAGCTACTGTGACACCATCACTTCACACGAAGAACTGAAATTCCCTCCCTAACTCTCGCCGCCTCGCTACCTCTCTCTCCTCCTTTAAGACGCTCCTTAAAACCTACCTCTTTGACTAAGCTTTTGGTCATCTGCCCTAATATCTCCTTATGTGGCTGGGTGTTTGATAACGCTCCTGTGAACTGCCGTGGGACGTTTTACTACGTTAAATGCGCAACATAAATACAAGCTGTTATTGTAATATAACAAGAGGGAGCAGCAAGGGAGCAAACACGTCGGATTCGTAGAAAGTACCAGATTCAGAGAAGTAGTTGAAATTAAGAATGCAGCCTGGCAACTACAAAATGAGCTATGCACAATAACTGTGAGTCTCCCCCCGCCTACCCCCCCAACCTCGCCTCCGATCCCGGCCTGATCTAGCATTGGAGTGGTCGGGTAGGCTTTATACCACCTGACTGGCTGCCTCCCCATTGATCCTCGTAGAGTTTCTGGGGACAGATTAATTAAAGGTTTTTCAGCGGATTCCCAGCAGACACATGCAGCAGCTTAAAGGTCCAGACAGCATCTCCAAAGTTCAAAACTTGGTTGTCCCACCAAAGACGTGGCTTTGCTACACTCAGGGTATTTCTCTTGACATTCCCTCAAAGGATTAACGTGTCTAAAAACCCCATATTTGGGATTTCCCATCCCTCGGCAACACTGGCCACTTGTTGACATTAGTGTCCAGGCGACAATGATGGAAAGTGTGACGTATGACGTCTCTGTCGCCTAATTGGAATATGCTCGCCCATCTTTGGGCCTGTCGAACGCCTGCCATCATTTCCGGCAGAAAATAAGTCAGCCGAAGGAAATGTGTGGGGGATCTGCTATTATCGATCGAACTCTATTTTCCACCCCCGCCTGCACCAATAGCACCAACAAGCTACCAGAACGTCAGGGGAAGATCCTGCCTCACATGTCAGGGGACACAAAAGTAGCAGCTCAAATTTAATGCAGACAAGAAAATATTGCATAGGAAGAAAAAATGGACGATGTAAGTAGTCCCTAAATGGTGTCAAAACCACGAAGCATGGAGCTGAAAGACATCGAGGGGCATGAGAAGACTCGGCGCGTATCATCTTCAAACAATGTGCAGCAGCAAGTAACAAAGTAATTAGAATGTTGAACCACATCGCCAGAACAGTAGAGATTAAGTGGAGGACGTCATGTTTAAACTAACAGCACTGCCCCGACCACACCTCCAGAACTGGGTCCAGTAACAGCACTGCCCCGACCACACCTCCAGAACTGGGTCCAGTAACAGCACTGCCCCGACCACACCTCCAGAACTGGGTCCAGTAACAGCACTGCCCCGACCACACCTCCAGAACTGGGTCCAGTAACAGCCCTGCCCTGACCACACCTCCAGTACTCGGTCCAGTAACAGCACTGCCCTGACCACACCTCCAGTACTCAGTCCAGTAACAGCACTGCCCTGACCACACCTCCAGTACTGGGTCCAGTAACAGCCCTGCCCCGATCACACCTCCAGTACTGGGTCCAGTAACAGCACTGCCCTGACCACACCTCCAGTACTCAGTCCAGTAACAGCCCTGCCCCGAGCACACCTCCAGTACTGGGTCCAGTAACAGCACTGCCCTGACCACACCTCCAGAACTGGGTCCAGTAACAGCACTGCCCTGACCACACCTCCAGTACTCAGTCCAGTAACAGCACTGCCCTGACCACACCTCCAGAACTGGGTCCAGTAACAGCACTGCCCTGACCACACCTCCAGTACTCAGTCCAGTAACAGCACTGCCCCAACCACACCTCCAGAACTGGGTCCAGTAACAGCACGGCCCCGACCACACCTCCAGTACTGGGTCCAGTAACAGCACTGCCCTGACCACACCTCCAGTACTCAGTCCAGTAACAGCACTGCCCTGACCACACCTCCAGTACTGGGTCCAGTAACAGCACTGCCCCGACCACACCTCCAGAACTGGGTCCAGTAACGGCCCTGCCCCGACCACACCTCCAGTACTGGGTCCAGTAACAGCACTGCCCTGACCACACATCCA
This sequence comes from Squalus acanthias, assembly GCA_030390025.1. NCBI lineage: Eukaryota > Metazoa > Chordata > Chondrichthyes > Squaliformes > Squalidae > Squalus > Squalus acanthias. The sequence goes on along the minus strand of CM059427.1, from coordinate 114,560,899 downwards.
GTACTGGGTCCAGTAACAGCACTGCCCTGACCACACCTCCAGTACTGGGTCCAGTAACAGCACTGCCCCGACCACACCTCCAGTACTGGACCCAGTAACAGCACTGCCCCGACCACACCTCCAGTACTGGGTCCAGTAACAGCACTGCCCTAACCACACCTCCAGAACTCAGTCCAGTAACAGCCCTGCCCCAACCACACCTCCAGTACAGAGTCCAGTAACAGCCCTGCCCCGACCACACCTCCAGTACTGAGTCCAGTAACAGCACTGCCCTGACCACACCACCAGTACTGGGTCCAGTAACAGCACTGCCCTGACCACACCTCCAGTACTGGGTCCAGTAACAGCACTGCCCCGACCACACCTCCAGTACTGGACCCAGTAACAGCACTGCCCCGACCACACCTCCAGTACTGGGTCCAGTAACGGCCCTGCCCCGACAACACCTCCAGTACTGGGTCCAGTAACAGCCCTGCCCCGACCGCACCTCCAGTACAGAGTCCAGTAACAGCCCTGCCCCGACCACACCTCCAGTACTGAGTCCAGTAACAGCACTGCCCTGACCACACCTCCAGTACTGGGTCCAGTAACAGCACTGCCCTGACCACACCTCCAGTACTGGGTCCAGAAACAGCACTGCCATGACCACACCTCCAGTACTGGGTCCAGTAACAGCACTGCCCTGGCCTCACCTCCAGGACTGCGTCCAGTAACAGCACTGCCCTGACCACACCTCCTGTACTGAGTCCATAACAGCACTGCCCTGACCACACCTCCAGAACTGGGTCCAGTAACAGCACTGCCCTGACCACACCTCCAGGACTGGGTCCAATATCAGCACTGACCTGACCACACCTCCAGTAATCAGTCCAGTAACAGCGCTGCCCTGACCACACCTCCAGTAATCAGTCCAGTAACAGCGCTGCCCTGACCACACCACCAGTACTCAGTCCAGTAACAGCACTGCCCTGACCACACCTCCAGAACTGGGTACAGTTACAGCACTGCCCTGACCACACATCCAGAACTGGGTCCAGTAACAGCACTGCCCTGACCACACCTCCTGAACTGGGTCCAGTAAAGCCCTGCCCTGACCACACCACCAGTACTCAGTCCAGTAACAGCACTGCCCTGACCACACCTCCAGGACTGGGTCCAGTAACAGCACTGCCCTGACCACACCTCCAGGACTGAGTCCAGTAACAGCACTGCCCTGACCACACCTCCAGTACTGGGTCCAGTAACAGCACTGCCCTGACCACACCTCCAGTACTGGGTCCAGTAACAGCACTGCCCTGACCACACCTCCAGTGCTGTGTCCAGTAACAGCACTGCCCTGACCACACCTCCAGTATTGGGTCCAGTAACAGCACTGCCCTGACCACACCTCCAGTGCTGTGTCCAGTAACAGCACTGCCCTGACCACACCTCCAGTGCTGTGTCCAGTAACAGCACTGCCCTGACCACACCTCCAGTGCTGGGTCCAGTAACAGCACTGCCCTGACCACACCTACAGAACTGGGTCCAGTAACAGCACTGCCCTGACCACACCTCCAGTGCTGAGTCCAGTAACAGCACTGCCTGACCACACCTACAGTACTGAGTCCAGTAACAGCACTGCCCTGACCACACCACCAGTACTGGGTCCAGTAACAGCACTGCCCTGACCACACCTCCAGTGCTGTGTCCAGTAACAGCACTGCCCTGACCACACCTCCAGTACTGGGTCCAGTAACAGCACTGCCCTGACCACACCTTCAGGTTGGGTGATTGGGCAGAAGCGTGGCAGATGCAATATAACGTGGATAAATGCGAGGTTATCCACTTTGGTGTCAAAAACAGAAAACAGATTATTATCTGAATGGCAATAGATTGGGAGAAGGGGAAGTGCAACGAGACCTGGGTGTCCTTGTGCACCAGTGCTGAAGGTAAGCATGCAGGTGCAGCAGATGGTTAAGAAGGCAAATGGTATGTTGGCCTTCATAGCGAGAGGGTTTGAGTACAGGAACAAGGATATCTTGCTGCAGTTGTACAGGGCCTTGGTGAGACCACACCTTGAGTACTGTGTGCAGTTTTGGTCGCCTTATCTGAGGAAGGTTGTTCTTGCCATGGAAGGAGTTCAGCGAAGATTCACAAGGCTGATACCTGGGATGGCAGGAATGACGTATGAAGAGAGATTGGGTCGATTGGGCTTATACTCGCTGAAGTTTAGAAGAATGAGAGGGGAGCTCATTGAAACTTATAAAATTCTGACAGGACAGGACAAACTAGATGCAGGAAGGATGTTCCTGATGGTCGGGGAGCCCAGAACCAGGGGTCACAGTCTAAGGATAAGGGGTAAGCCATTTAGGACAGAAATGAGGAGGAATTTCTTCACCCAGAGAGTGGTGAACCTGTGGAATTCTCTGCCACAGAAGGCAGTAGAGGCCAATTCATTATATAGATTCAAGAAGGAGTTGGATATATTTCTTAAGGCTAAAGGGATCAAGGGATATGGGGAGAAAGCAGGGACAGGGTACTGAATTTGGATGATCAGCCATGATCGCATTGAATGGCGGAGCAGGCTAGAGGGGCCGAATGGCCTACCCCTGCTCCTATCTTCTATGATTCGAAGATTTTAATACTGGGTCCAGTAAGAGCACTGCCCTGACCACACCTCCGGTACTGAGTCCAGTAACAGCACTGCCCTGACCACACCTCCAGTACTGGGTCCAGTAACAGCACTGCCCTGACCACACCTCCAGTACTGGGTCCAGTAACAGCACTGCCCTGACCACAACTCCTGAACTGCATCCAGTAACAGCAATGCCCTGACCACACCTCCAGAACTGGGTCCAGTAACAGCCATGCCCTGACCACGCCTCCAGAACTGGGTCCAGTAACAGCCCTGCCCTGACCACACCACCAGGACTGGGTCCAGTAACAGCCCTGCCCTGACCACGCCTCCAGAACTGGGTCCAGTAACAGCACTGCCCTGACCACACCTCCAGTACTGGGTCCAGTAACAGCACTGCCCTGACCACACCTCCAGGACTGGGTCCAGTAACAGCACTGCCCTGACCACACCTCCAGTACTGGGTCCAGTAACAGCACTGCCCTGACCACACCTCCAGTACTGGGTCCAGTAACAGCCCTGCCCTGACCACGCCTCCAGAACTGGGTCCAGTAACAGCACTGCCCTGACCACACCTCCAGTACTGGGTCCAGTAACAGCACTGCCCTGACCACACCTCCAGTACTCAGTTCAGTAACAGCCCTGCCCTGACCACACCTCCAGTACTGAGTCCAGTAACAGCCCTGCCCTGACCACACCTCCAGTACTGGGTCCAGTAACAGCACTGCCCTGACCACACCTCCAGTACTGAGTCCAGTAACAGCACTGCCCTGACCACACCTCCAGGACTGGGTCCAGTAACAGCACTGCCTTACCACACCTACAGTACTGGGTCCAGAACAGCACTGCCCTGACCACACCTCCAGTACTCAGTCCAGTAACAGCACTGCCCTGACCACACCTCCAGGACTGGTTCCAGTAACAGCACTGCCCTGACCACATCTCCAGAACTGAGTCCAGTATCAGCACTGCCCTGACCACACCTCCAGTACTGGGTCCAGTAACAGCACTGCCCTGACCACACCTCCAGTACTGGGACCAGTAACAGCATTGCCCTGACCACACCTCCAGTACTGAGTCCAGTAACAGCACTGCCCTGACCACACCTCCAGTACTGGGTCCAGTAACAGCACTGCCCTGACCACACCTCCAGTACTGGGACCAGTAACAGCATTGCCCTGACCACACCTCCAGGACTGGGTCCAGTAACAGCACTGCCCTGACCACACCTACAGTACTGGGTCCAGTAACAGCACTGCCCTGACCACACCTCCAGTACTCAGTCCAGTAACAGCACTGCCCTGACCACACCTCCAGGACTGGTTCCAGTAACAGCACTGCCCTGACCACACCTCCTGTACTGAGTCCAGTAACAGCACTGCCCTGACCACACCTCCAGAACTGGGTCCAGTAACAGCACTGCCCCGACCACACCTCCAGTACTCAGTCCAGTAACAGCACTGCCCTGACCACACCTCCAGTATTGGGTCCAGCAACAGCACTGCCCTGACCACACCTCCAGTGCTGTGTCCAGTAACAGCACTGCCCTGACCACACCTCCAATACTCAGTCCAGTAACAGCACTGCCCTGACCACACCTCCAGTACTGGGTCCAGTAACAGCACTGCCCTGACCACACCTTCAGGTTGGGTGATCGGGCAGAAGCGTGGCAGATGCAATATAACGTGGATAAATGCGAGGTTATCCACTTTGGTGTCAAAAACAGAAAACAGATTATTATCTGAATGGCAATAGATTGGGAGAAGGGGAAGTGCAACGAGTCCTGGGTGTCCTTGTGCACCAGTGCTGAAGGTAAGCATGCAGGTGCAGCAGACGGTTAAGAAGGCAAATGGTATGTTGGCCTTCATAGCGAGAGGGTTTGAGTACAGGAACAAGGATGTCTTGCTGCAGTTGTACAGGGCCTTGGTGAGACCACACCTTGAGTACTGTGTGCAGTTTTGGTCGCCTTATCTGAGGAAGGATGTTCTTGCCATGGAAGGAGTTCAGCGAAGATTCACAAGGCTGATACCTGGGATGGCATAAATGACGTATGAAGAGAGATTGGGTCGATTGGGCTTATACTCGCTGGAGTTTAGAAGAATGAGAGGGGATCTCATTGAACCTTATAAAATTAAGACAGGACAGGACAAACTAGATGCAGGAAGGATGTTCCCGATGATCGGGGAGTCCAGAACCAGGGGTCACAGTCTAAGGATAAGGGGTAAGCCATTTAGGACAGAAATGAGGAGGAATTTCTTCACCCAGAGAATGGTGAACCTGTGGAATTCTCTGCCACAGAAGGCAGTAGAGGCCAATTCATTATATAGATTCAAGAAGGATTTGGATATATTTCTTAAGGCTAAAGGGATCAAGGGATATGGGGAGAAAGCAGGGACAGGGTACTGAATTTGGATGATCAGCCATGATCGCATTGAATGGCGGAGCAGGCTAGAGGGGCCGAATGGCCTACCCCTGCTCCTATCTTCTATGATTCTATGATTCTAGTACTGGGTCCAGTAAGAGCACTACCCTGACCACACCTCCAGAACTGCGTCCAGTAACAGCACTGCCCAGACCACACCTCCGGTACTGGGTCCAGTAACAGCCCTGCCCTGAACACACCTCCGGTACTGGGTCCAGTAACAGCCCTGCCCTGAACACACCTCCAATACTGAGCCCTGTGACAGAACTGCCCTGACCTCACCTCCAGGACTGGGTCCAGTACCAGCACTGCCCTGACCACACCTCCAGAACTGGGTCGGGTAACAGCACTGCCCTGACCACACCTCCAGTACTGAGTCCAGTAACAGCACTGCCCTGACCACACCTCCGGTACTGAGTCCAGTAACAGCACTGCCCTGACCACATCTCCAGGACTGGGTCCAGTAACAGCACTGCCCTGACCTCACCTCCAGTACTGAGTCCAGTAACAGCACTGCCCTGTCCACACCTCCAGAACTGGGTCCAGTAACAGCCCTGCCGTGACCACATCACCAGGACTGGGTCCAGTAACAGCCCTGCCCTGACCACGCCTCCAGAACTGTGTCCAGTTACAGCACTGCCCTGACCTCACCTCCAGTACTGAGTCCAGTAACAGCACTGCCCTGACCACACCTCCAGTACTGGGTCCAGTAACAGCACTGCCCTGACCAGACCACCAGTACTGAGTCCAGTAACAGCACTGCCCTGACCACATCTCCTGGACTGCACCAGTAACAGTACTGCCCTGACCACACCTCCAGTACTGAGTCCAGTAACAGCACTGCCCTGACCACACCTCCAGTACTGGGTCCAGTATCAGCACTGCCCTGACCACACCACCAGTACTCAGTCCAGTAACAGCACTGCCCTGACCACACCTCCAGTACTGGGTCCAGTAACAGCCCTGCCCTGAACACACCTCCAATACTGAGCCCTGTGACAGAACTGCCCTGACCTCACCTCCAGGACTGGGTCCAGTACCAGCACTGCCCTGACCACACCTCCAGAACTGGGTCGGGTAACAGCACTGCCCTGACCACACCTCCAGTACTGAGTCCAGTAACAGCACTGCCCTGACCACACCTCCGGTACTGAGTCCAGTAACAGCACTGCCCTGACCACATCTCCAGGACTGGGTCCAGTAACAGCACTGCCCTGACCTCACCTCCAGTACTGAGTCCAGTAACAGCACTGCCCTGTCCACACCTCCAGAACTGGGTCCAGTAACAGCACTGCCCTGACCTCACCTCCAGTACTGGGTCCAGTAACAGCCCTGCCCTGACCACATCACCAGGACTGGGTCCAGTAACAGCCCTGCCCTGACTACGCCTCCAGAACTGTGTCCAGTTACAGCACTGCCCTGACCTCACCTCCAGTACTCAGTCCAGTAACAGCACTGCCCTGACCACACCTCCAGTACTGGGTCCAGTATCAGCACTGCCCTGACCACACCACCAGTACTCAGTCCAGTAACAGCTCTGCCCTGACCACACCTCCTGAACTGCGTCCAGTAACAGCCCTGCCCTGACCACACCACCAGTACCTTGTCCAGTAACAGCACTGCCCTGACAACACCACCAGTACTGGGTCCAGTAACAGCACTGCCCTGACAACACCTCCAGTACTGGGTCCAGTAACAGCACTGCCTTACCACACCTCCAGTACTGGGTGCAGTAACAGCCCTGCCCTGACCACACCTCCAGTACTCAGTCCAGTAACAGCACTGCCCTGACCACACCTCCAGTACTGAGTCCAGTATCAGCACAGCCCTGACCACACCTCCTGAACTGGGTCCAGTAACAGCACTGCCCTGACCACACCACCAGTACTCAGTCCAGTAACAGCACTGCCCTGACCACACCTCCAGTACTCAGTCCAGTAACAGCACTGCCCTGACCACACCTCCAGTGCTGGGTCCAGTAACAGCACTGCCCCGACCACACCTCCAGTACTGGGTCCAGTAACAGCCCTGCCCTGACCACACCTCCAGTACTGGGTCCAGTAACAGCCCTGCCCTGACCTCACCTCCAGTACTGGGTCCAGTAACAGCACTGCCCTGACCACACCTCCAGTACTGAGTCCAGTAACAGCACTGCCCTGACCACACCATCAGTACTCAGTCCAGTAACAGCACTGCCCTGACCACACCTCCAGTACTGAGTCCAGTAACAGCACTGCCCTGACCACACCTCGTGAACTGCGTCCAGTAACAGCACTGCCCTGACCACACCTCCAGTACTGAGTCCAGTAACAGCACTGCCCTGACCACACCTCGTGAACTGCGTCCAGTAACAGCACTGCCCTGACCACACCTCCAGGACTGGGTCCAGTATCAGCACTGCCCTGACCACACCTCCAGTACTGGGTCCAGTAACAGCACTGCCCTGACCACACCTCCAGGACTGAGTCCAGTATCAGCACTGCCCTGACCACACCTCCAGGACTGGGTCCAGGAACAGCACTGCCCTGACCACACCTCCAGTACTCAGTCCAGTAACAGCACTGCCCTGACCACACCTACAGAACTGGGTCCAGTAACAGCACTGCCTGACCACAGCTACAGTACTGTGTCCAGTAACAGCACTGCCTGACCACAGCTACAGTACTGGGTCCAGTAACAGCACTGCCCCGACCACACCTCCAGGACTGGGTCCAGTAACAGCACTGCCCTGACCACACCTCCAGAACTGCGTCCAGTAACAGCACTGCCCCGACCACACCTCCAGTACTCAGTCCAGGAACAGCACTGCCCTGACCACACCTACAGTACTGTGTCCAGTAACAGCACTGCCTGACCACAGCTACAGTACTGGGTCCAGTAACAGCACTGCCCCGACCACACCTCCAGTACTGAGTCCAGTAACAGCACTGCCCTGACCACACCTCCAGAACTGCGTCCAGTAACAGCACTGCCCCGACCACACCTCCAGTACTCAGTCCAGTAACAGCACTGCCCTGACCACACCTACAGTACTGTGTCCAGTAACAGCACTGCCTGACCACAGCTACAGTACTGGGTCCAGTAACAGCACTGCCCCGACCACACCTCCAGTACTGAGTCCAGTAACAGCACTGCCCTGACCACACCTCCAGAACTGCGTCCAGTAACAGCACTGCCCCGACCACACCTCCAGTACTCAGTCCAGTAACAGCACTGCCCTGACCACACCTACAGTACTGTGTCCAGTAACAGCACTGCCTGACCACACCTGCAGTACTGGGTCCAATAACAGCCCTGCCTTGACCACAGCTCAAGTACTGGGTCCAGTAACAGCACTGCCCTGACCACACCTCCAGTACTGAGTCCAGTAACAGCACTGCCCTGACCACAGCACCAGTACTGGGTCTAGTAACAGCACTGCCCTGACCACACCTCCTGTACTGGGTCCAGTAACAGCACTGCCTGACCACACCTCCAGTACTGGACCCAGTAACAGCACTGCCCTGACCACACCTCCAGTACTGGACCCAGTAACAGCAAGGTGTTCACAGAACTCTGCCACCTCTTAGAACCAGACCTGCAGCCTCAGAGAAGGGTGATGACGGCACTGCCAGTCGCCCTGATTTTTTTCACCAGCGGATCCATCCATGCTGGCACAGGCGACATAGCAAACATCTCGTAGTTTGCCGTCCATCGCTGTGTCCGAAGGTCAGAGAAACTCTGTGCTCCAGGAGAAGGGACTTCATTGTCTTCTCTCTAAACATGGAGAAGCAGGAGGAGTGCACATCTGCTTTGCCCGGATAGCGGGCATCCCAGGGTGCAGGGCGCCAATGAATGCACACTCGTGGCTTTGCGGGCGCCGCATATCAATGCTTAGATGTACCGTAATCGCAAAGGGTAACACTCACTTAATGTACAGTTGGTGTGCGACCACGCCCAACACATCATAATGGTGAATGCCCGGTATCCTGGCAGCAGTCATGATGCCTTCATCCTGTGCCAGTCCGCTGTGCCAGCAATCTTCCAGCAACTACGTCGAACCCAAGGGTGGCTGCTCGGCGACAAGGGCTATCCGCTCTACACCTGGCTGATGACTCCCCTCTGCAACCCCATCACTTGTGGCCAGAAATCATATCATGAGAGCCATGCTGCCACGAGGAACCTCATCGAGCGGACCAACAGGATGCTCAAGCAATGGTTGCACTGCCTTGACCGCTCAGGAGGAGCCCTCCAGTACTCGCCAGAGTGGGTGCTCCATTTTGTGGTGGTCTGCTGCATCCTCCACAACGTGACCATCATGAGGGCACAGCCCTTGCCACCACGGGTTCTGCGATCACCTCAGGAGGAGGAAGAGGAGGAGGGAGGAGGCAGACTGCAGATCCTCATTCCAGACGGGCTGTCCGTGAGCACAACATCAGACTCCGCTTCCCCTGAATGAAACCCCAGATCCCCGTTGCTCACCACTTCCCCACCTTACCATCCCTCTGTCACGGAACATCACAGCATCTTGGCCACAAAGCTGAAATGAAAGCCAGCATAAAACAAACATTCCAAACATAATTTATAAATGATTAATTCGAAAACGACATTTCAAAGTCAACTAATCACCCTTGTGCATTCCCTTAGTGTCTGTCTTTCGTGTTCCTTTTCCTACTCTAGTGCTCCTACGCAGAGCTCCCCCAGTGGCTGCAGCATGGGTGGAGAGCTGCTGACTTTCAGTGGGGGAGACTGCAGATGGCCTTGCAGGATGACCTCGAGCAGCTCTGGATCTAGAAGACCCGGTTTCAGACTGCACCACCTCGGCATGGGCGGCCGCAGTCTGGGCTGGCTGGCTGACAGGCAGCAGCAAGGGAAATGGCAGAGTGGCAGTGGTGGAAATATGTCGTGGTGTAAATATGTCATGCTGTCATCCTGAGAGAGGAGAGCAGGTTCGAGCCCCACAGAGCCACTGCCACTCCCCCGGGGTGGTGCCTCAGCATTCCTAGCCATCTGTTGGAGGACAGATAGCTGGACTGCTGTGATACCCTGCAAGCCCCTTTCCACACTCGTAAACCCAGCCACGATGGCAGCAGTCTGAGCTTGCATGGCAGCAAGCTAAGCTGCATGAGAGCATTCTGGGCTTGCGAGGTAGCAAACTGAGCCTGCATGAGAACAGTCTGAGTTTCCACTGCAGCACTCAGATGTTGGGCCGCTTCCGCCTGTGCTGCAATGGAAGTTGCAACATCGGCCATCAGACTCTGCATCATGGTTGGGTCCACAAGTGCGCTGATGGAGTTGCCCATCACTTCCATCCTGGATATACATAGATACATAGATACATAGAAGATAGGAGCAGGAGTAGGCCATCCGGCCCTTCGAGCCTGCTCCGCCATTTAATGAGATCATGGCTGATCCTTCAATTCAGTATCCCGTCCCCGCCTTCTCTCCGTAACCCTTAACCCCTTTTGCCTGTAGAAATATATCTAATTCCCTCTTAAATATATTTAATGAGCTGGCGTACACTGCCCTCTGTGGCAATGAGTTCCACAGGTTCACCACTCTCTGAGTGAAGAAATTCCCCCTCATTTCTGTCCTAAATGGTTTAGCCCTTATCCTTAAATTATGTCCTCTAGTTCTGTTCTCACCCGCCAAGGGAAACATTCCTTCTGCATCTAATCTGTCTAGACCTGTCAGAATTTTATACACTTCTATGAGGTCCCCTCTCAATCTTCTAAACTCCAGTGTGTACATCCCTAAACTACATAGTCTCTCCTCATAGGTCAATCCCGCCATTCCTGGTATCAGCCTGGTGAATCGCCGCTGCACCCCCTCCATGGCAAGAACATCTTTCCTCAGATGAGGCGACCAAAACTGTACACAGTACTCGAGGTGTGGTCTCACCAGTGCCCTGTACAGCTGCAGCAAGGTATCCCTGTTCCTGTATTCCAACCCTTTTGCTATGAAGGCCAGCATACCGTTTGCCTTCTTGACCGCCTGTTGCACCTGCATGCTCGCCTTCAGTGACTGGTGTACAAGAACACCCAGGTCTCTCTGTACTTCCCCCTCTCCCAATTTATTGCCATTTAAATAATAATTTGCCCTCCCGTTCCTGCACCCAAGGTGGATAACTTCGCACTTGTCCACATTATAGTGCATCTGCCATTTATCCACCCAATCACCCAGTCTGTCCAAATCGCTCTGGAGCTTCCTGGTCTCCTCCTCTGAGCCCACCCCCCCTCCTAGTTTAGTGTCGTCTGCAAATTTGGAAATGCTGCATTCGACTCCCTGATCCAGGTCATTAATATAAATTGTGAACAGCTGGGGACCCAGGACAGATCCCTGTGGTACCCCACTTGTTACTGCCTGCCATTCAGAAAATGAGCCGTTTATTCCAACTCTCTGTTTTCTATCTGACAGCCAGTTCTCTATCCACGTCAATACTTTCCCCTTTATCCCATGAGCTTCAATTTTCCATGCTAATCTTTTATGTGGGACCTTATCGAAGGCCTTTTGGAAGTCCAGGTACACCACATCTACTGGCTCTCCCCCATCTATTTTACCAGTTACTCCCTCAAAAAATTCCAATAGATTAGTCAAGCACGATTTACCCTTTGTAAATCCATGTTGACTCTGTCCTATCCTGTCCCCATTTGCTAAGTGCTCGGCTATTTCATCCTTAATGATGGACTCCAGCATTTTGCCCACAACTGATGTAAGGCTTACAGGTCTGTAATTACCTGCTTTTTCCCTACCCCCCTTTTTGAATAGTGGGGTAACGTTAGCTACCCTCCAATCCATGGGCACTGTTCCCGAGTCTAATGAATTCTGAAAAATCATGCTTAGTGCATCCGCTATCTCTAGGGCCACCTCCTTCAGTACCCTAGGATGCATGTTATCAGGCCCTGGGGATTTGTCCGCCTTCAATCCCTTTAGCTTCCTTAACACCATATCCTTAGAGATATTGATTTGCGTCAGTTCCTCCTTTGCCAATGTCCCTATTTTTCCCGATATCCCAGGGAGGTTTTTTGTGTCTTCCTTCGTAAAGACTGACCCAAAGTATGCATTTAGTTGGTCTGCCATTTCCTTATTTCCCATTATATATTCCCCCGTATCTGACTGCAATGGACCAACTTTGGTTTTCACCAGTCTTTTCCTCTTGATATACTTATAAAAGCTTTTGGAGTTAGTTTTTATATTTTCCGCCAGCTTGCTTTCGTAAGCTATTTTGCCCTTCTTGATTAAGCCCTTTGCCCTCCTTTGCTCTATCTTAAACTGTTCCCAATCTTCCGCTCTGGCGCGTTTTTTGGCTATTTTATACGCCCTATCTTTGGATTTTATGCTGTCTCTAATTTCCCCTGTTATCCACGGTTGAGTCACCTTTTTAGATTTCCTTTTATGCCAGATTGGTATAAACAATTTTTGCAATTTTGTCATTCTATCTTTAAATGCTTGCCATTGTTTATCTACCTCCAGTCCTCCCAGGAACGTTGTCCAATCAGACCTACTCAGTTCCCGTCTAATGGCATCATAATTCCCCTTGTTTAAATTCAGGACCTGAGTCTCTGAGTCAATTTCTTCGCTCTCCATTTCGAGTGAGAAATCGATCATGTTATGATCGCTCTGACCCAAGGGTCCCCGTACAACAAGATTACTAATTAGTCCCTTCTCATTGCACAGTACCCAGTCCAATATAGCCTGTTCCCGAGTTGGTTCCTCGACATATTGATCCAGATAACCATCCCTTAAAATATCATGGGCTCCAAGCTCTGTGCATAGCCCGGTGCAAGGTTGGAGTTGGATTCCTCCATGAATGGGGGAATGGGACTGACTGGATTGCTCTACAGAGAGCCGGCATGGACTCAATGGGCCGAATGGCCTCCTTCTGTGCCGTATGACTCTATGAATCTTGACAGTGACAAAAGGCTCTCTGGCCAGCCTGCCACTGCACTGTGTGCATTTCTGTGTGCATGCCCTTCAACCTTCTTCTGAAGGCCAACCCATCGAAGTCCTCATCTGAGTTCTCTGCAGAACTCATGTGCGACCTCGCCCTCTGGCGAGCTGGCATCTGCGCTACCCTTCCCCCCTGCCCTGGCTGCAGCCCACTCATGCCCGGTGACTCACCACGTGCAGATCCCGTCTCTATACTACCCACTAAAGTTTGCACAGTGCCATTTTCTGAGCTGGTGCCTGGGAGTGTCAGATCGAGTGACGGTGTCTCTTCTTCTCTATCACTTTCCTCTTCTATTCTTCATGTACAGGCTGGGCTGGTGGCATAGGATTACACAGGATTACATAGGATATACGGCACAGAAACAGGCCATTCGGCCCAACCAGTCCATGCTGGCGTTTATGCTCCACTCGAGCCTCCTCCCGTCTTTCCTCATCTAAATCTATCAGCGTAACCCTCTATTCCCTTCGCCCTCATATGCTTGTCTAGCCTCCCCTTAAATGCATCCAAACTATTTGCCTCAACCACTCCCTGTGGTCGCGAGTTCCACACTCTCACCACTCTCTGGGTAAAGAAGTTTCTTCTGAATTCCCTATTGGATTTCTTGGTGACTATCTTATATTGATGGCCTCTAGTTATGCTCTTCCCCACAAGTAGAATCATTCTCTCTGTAACCACTCTATCAAAACCTTTCATGATTTTAAAGATCTCTATTAGGTCACCCCTCAGCCTTCTCTTTTCAAGAGAGAAGAGACCCAGCCTGTTCATCCTTTCACCCTCGCATTTCTGGATATAATTGGCAGTTCTTGGGTATCTGAAAGAAGAAAAGCACAAGGGTCGAGTTGTGGTGAGGGGAGGGGGGAAACCAAGATGTGCATTTTTACTCCATCAGCAGCTTGTAAGTGAGAAGAGATTGTGGGATGAGGGGGAAGTGGGATGTGAGAAGAATGATTAGGTATGAGCATACTGTCATCATCAATGCTTTCAACCCTTCAATTATATCCAGAACCATCTCCTCCAGCTGGGTCAGGTTCTGCAGCCTTACTTGCCCCCCACCTGTTAGCTTCTGCTTGCGCAGTTATGAGACGCCTTGGCCTGAGAGTTAGGGTTTAGAGTCTTTTGAGTAAAAGGTTTCGTAAGGCCCTTGTTGCCGCAAGGAGTCCGAGGGTCACTGAGGCAGTCGCTCTGGTTTCTTCTTGCGTGTTGACTGCTTGTGAAGTTGTTGCCTTCTTTCCTCCTCCTGCTCGTGCCTTGTGGTGTCTTGCTGGAACAGAGCTGAGAGAGAGAGAGCTGTACGAGCGTTGAGAGCGTTGTCAGAGTCCAGAGAGAGAGAGTCATTTTCCTCAGGGTTTTCCTTCCCTGATCTTTAAAATGTCCAAAACTGAGGTTTTTACCTCAAATCACTTCACTTAGGTCCCATCATCCCAAGTTTGTATGAAAGGTCCAAAAATCACTCCCTTTAGGGCTCTGTTCGAGTTTCTGGGGGATTTTGCAAAGCCTACACTCCCCACTTTGATACTAAACCTGAATTAGTATCATTAACAAGTGAGCAAAATTTCTGATCCCCCAAAACCAACCTTCCCCTGTATTACCTAAACTAAAAACCCAAACATACATTCCCCTTTTAAATGTGGTGTTTCAGGTACATACAGGTAAGAATCAATCTTTATTTCACATCCAAGCACGGAGAGGGTCCGACACCCCTGCACAGCTTGGAAAAACACACATCATACACATCATAAAAATGACACAACACACATACAAAACTTTTTATTAAAAAGACAAAATTCAAGGTTCGTTCCATCCCTGGCCATAGCCTTTATTTTGATGCACTTCCCAAGTCCCTTCGTGTCTGGAGCAGAGCTCCCCGTCCCCTCCCCTGCACTTTGTGCACAGCAGGTAGAGAACTATCCTGAGCTGGCAGACCACCAAAAGATGGGAAGCCATCCTGATCCAGGAAGGTACCTCTATATTCTCGAAAATATCCCACCAGGGTGGAACTACTATATCCAAAATCTCTGCCCCTATTTCAACTGTTTTCTGTTCCAGGGTGTAGAAATGTTTTTGTGAAATCTCTACAGCTTTAAGTAGGATGGTAAGATGTTCGAGTAGAGGGGGAATTTTATGTCCAAAGTAAGTCACATACTTTTGCAGGTTGGTGATGTTTTCTGTTACAGTGAGGTGAACAGTGGAGGGTTCAGGAATGGGGACAATCCGTTCCTGGGTCACTTGAACTTCTGCCTTGGGTTTAAAGCAGAAACTGCTGTCACTTACCAGACACCAGAAGTGTCCATGCTGGTAGTGGGGTGCACCTGTGGTGACACAATATGTCCCACCCCCTATATATGCTATCTGTGGGGAAACATGGCCGTTTGCCATTACCTCCATGGTACAGTTTATAGGTCGTGCGCCAGCAGCTTTAAACCCGCACTGTGGTTTAGAATAGGCGTTCAAGTGCTGGGGACACAGTATTATGTGTGAACCCCGGCTCCGGCACCCGGAGAGGTCAGTACCTATCATGGCGTGTTCCCACTTTATGACATAAGGTGGGACCGCTGTAAAACGGATGTGTGCACCCCCTTGAATGATTCCAATGTTCTCCACCCTGTATACCGGTACGGGTCGGGCTGTCCGTACAGGCTGGTGTCGGGAGCGACGAGACCGGAGGTCCAGTGAGTATTTGAACTCACTTTCGCGGGCTTTTCATTTACAGGCTGGTGTCGGGAGCGACGAGACCGGAGGTCCAGTGAGTATTTGAACTCACTTTCACGGGCTTTTCATTTACAGGCATACCAATCTCAGACCGGCGGCGGCGTTCCAGAGCCACGTCACGATTCAAAACGTGACGCGGGCAGGAGGGAGCAGCTGATTGGGTGAGTACGGCGAGGTAAGTATTTATACTACTCTATAGTTTGACAGTTAAGGTTCATAGTTTATAAAGTTTAGAAGGTCTTAATTTTGTGGATATAGTTTCTCGTGCTAGTAATCAAGGGCCCTTGAGTACATCATTTAATTGAGTGTAATTGGTGGTATTGATTTAATTTAATTTAAGTTCAATTAATTAAAGGGTAAGTCAAAACAGGACAGCCCAGCACCGTGTTATGCTCCTCCTGCTCGATGTGGGAAATCAGGGACCCTTCCGGTGTCCCTGACAACCATGTGTGCGGGAAGTGTATCCAGCTGCAGCTACTGACAGACCGCATTGCGGCGCTGGAGCTGCGGATGGAGGCATATTGGAGCATTCGCGAGGCTGAGAACCTCGTGGATAGCACGTTTAGAGAGTTGGTCACACCGCAGGCAAAGGGTGCACAGGCAGGAAGTAAATGGGTGACCACCAGGCAGAGTAAGAGGTGCAGGCAGGTAGTGCAGGGGTCCCCTGTGGACATCCCCCTCTCAAACAGATATACCATTTTGAATACTGTTGGGGGGGATGACTTATCAGGGGAAGGCAGCAGCAGCCAACTTCCTGGCACCATGGGTGGTTCTGCTGCACAGGCTGGGAGGAAAAAGAGTGGTAGAGCTATAGTGATAGGGGAATCAGTTGTAAGGGGAATAGATAGGCGTTTCTGCGGCCGCAACCGAGACTCCAGGATGGTGTGTTGCCTCCCTGGTGCAAGGGTCAAGGACGTCTCGGAGCGGCTACAGAACATTTTGGAGGGGGAGGGCGAACAGCCAGCTGTCGTGGTGCACATAGGCACCAACGATATAGGTAAAAAACGGGATGAGGTCCTAAAAGCAGAATATAGGGAGTTAGGAGGTAAATTAAAAAATAGAACCTCAAAGGTAGTAATCTCAGGATTGCTACCAGTGCCATGTGCTAGTCAGAGTAGAAATAGGAGGATATTTCAAATGAATACGTGGCTAGAGGAATGGTGCAAGGGGGAGGGATTCAAATTCCTGGGACATTGGAACCGGTTCTGGGGGAGGTGGGACCAGTACAAACCAGACGGTCTGCACCTGGGCAGGGCCGGGACCGCTGTCCTAGGGGGAGTGTTTGCTAGTGCTGTTGGGGAGGGTTTAAACTAAAGTGGCAGGGGGTTGGGCACCTGAGCAGGGAGACAGAGGAAAGCGTGTCAGGAAGGGACAGAAGGTATGGAGTAAAAGGTAAAGTGTTAAAAAAGGAAAAAGCAGGAACTAAGTGTCACAAAACATATTTGAAAGTTCTTTATCTGAATGCACGTAGTATTCGTAACAAAATGGAAGAGTTAACGGCACAAATAACTATGTATGGGTATGATCTTGTGGCCATTACAGAAACATGGCTGCAGGGTGACAACGACTGGGAATTAAATATGCCAGGGTATTTAACAATCAGGAAGGACAGGCAGGAAGGAAGGGGAGGTGGGGTGGCTATGTTAATAAAGGAAGGAATCACTGTAATACAGAGAAATGATATTGGGTCAAAGGATCAGGATAATGAAACAGTTTGGGTAGAGATAAGGAATAATAAGGGGAAAAAAACACTAGTGGGAGTAGTATATAGGCCTCCTAATAGTTGCAACTCTGCTGGAAGAAGTATTAATCAGGAAATAGTTGGGGCATGTAATAAGGGAACAGCTATAATTATGGGGGATTTTAACTATCATATTAACTGGACAAATCAAATTGGGCAGGGCAGCCTTGAGGAAGAGTTTATTGAGTGTATTAGGGATGGATTTCTTGAGCAGTATGTAACTGATCCTACAAGGGGGCAAGCAACCTTGGACCTGGTCCTGTGTAATGAGTCAGGATTAATTAATAATGTCCTAGTTAAGGATCCCCTTGGAATGAGTGACCATAACATGGTTGAATTCCATATCCAATTAGAGGGTGAGAAGGTTGGTTCTCAAACAAGCGTACTGAGCTTGAATAAAGGAGACTATGATGGTATGAGAGCGGAATTGATTAAAGTGGACTGGGAAAATAGATTAAAGGGTAAGACGGTACATGAGCAGTGGTGTTCATTCAAGGAGTTATTTTACAACTTTCAAAAGAAATATATTCCACTGAGGAAAAAAGGGTGTAAAAGAAATGACAGCCATCCATGGCTAAGTAAAGAAATTAAAGAAAGTATCCAACTAAAAACAAGGACATATAAGGTAGCCAAAGTTAGTGGGAGGATAGAAGATTGGGAAGTCTTCAAAAGACAACAAAAAGTAACTAAAGGATTGATTAAGAAAGGGAAAATAGACTATGAAAATAAATTAGCAAAAAATATAAAAAAACAGATAGCAAGAGTTTCTATAGTTATATAAAAAGAAAAAGAGTGGTTAAGGCAAACGTAGGTCCCTTAGAGGATGAGACCGGGAAATTAATGGTGGGAAACATGGAGATGGCAAAAATGCTGAACAAATATTTTGTTTCAGTCTTTACGGTAGAGGACACTAAGAATATCCCAACACTGGACAAACAGGGGGCTCTAGTGGGGGAGGAGCTAAATACGATTAAAATCACTAAGGAATTGGTACTCAGTAAAATAATGGGACTCAAGGCGGATAAATCCCCATGACCTGATGGCTTACATCCTAGGGTCTTGAGAGAAGTGGCAGTTGGGATTGTGGATGCTTTGGTAATAATTTTCCAAAATTCCCTGGACTCAGCAAAGGTCCCGGCAGATTGGAAAACTGCTAATGTAACACCCTTATTTAAAAAGGGTAGTAGGCAGAAGGCTGGAAATTATAGACCAGTTAGCCTAACATCTGTGGTGGGTAAAATTTTGGAGTCTATTATTAAAGAGACAGTAACGGAACATTTAGATAAACATAATTTAATAGGACAAAGTCAGCATGGCTTTATGAAGGGGAAGTCATGTCTGACAAATTTGCTTGAGTTCTTTGAGGACATAACGTACAGGGTGGATAAAGGGGAACCAGTGGATGTAGTGTATTTAGACTTCCAGAAGGCATTCGACAAGGTGCCACATAAAAGATTATTGCTCAAGATAAAAAATCACTGGATTGGGGGTAATATTCTGGCATGGGTGGAGGATTGGTTATCTAACAGGAAGCAGAGAGTTGGGATAAATGGTTCATTCTCGGACTGGCAACCAGTAGCCAGTGGTGTTCCGCAGGGGTCGGTGCTGGGTCCCCAACTCTTTACAATCTATATTAACGATTTGGAGGAGGGGACCGAGTGTAACATATCAAAGTTTGCAGATGATACAAAGGTGGGAGGGAAAGTAGAAAGTGAGGAGGACATAAAAAACCTACAAGGGGATATAGACAGGCTGGGTGAGTGGGCGGAGATTTGGCAGATGCAATACAATATTGGAAAATGTGAGGTTATGCACTTTGGCAGGAAAAATCAGAGAGCAAGTTATTATCTTAATGGCAAGAAACTGGAAAGTACTGCAGTACAAAGGGATCTGGGGGTCCTAGTGCAAGAAAATCAAAAAGTTAGTATGCAGGTGCAGCAGGTGATCAAGAAGGCCAACGGAATGTTGGCTTTTATTGCTAGGGGGATAGATTATAAAAACAGGGAGGTATTGCTGCAGTTATATAAGGTATTGGTGAGACCGCACCTGGAATACTGCATACAGTTTTGGTGTCCATACTTAAGAAAAGACATACTTGCTCTCGAGGCAGTACAAAGAAGGTTCACTCGGTTAATCCCGGGTATGAGGGGGTGGACATATGAGGAGAGGTTGAGTAGATTGGGACTCTACTCATTGGAGTTCAGAAGAATGAGAGGTGATCTTATTGAAACATATAAGATTGTGAAGGGGCTTGATCGGGTGGATGCGGTAAGGATGTTCCCAAGGATGGGTGAAACTAGAACTAGGGGGCATAATCTTAGAATAAGGGGCTGCTCTTTCAAAACTGAGATGAGGAGAAACTTCTTCACTCAGAGGGTAGTAGGTCTGTGGAATTTGCTGCCCCAGGAAGCTGTGGAAGCTACATCATTAAATAAATTTAAAACAGAAATAGACAGTTTCCTAGAAGTAAAGGGAATTAGGGGTTACGGGGAACGGGCAGGAAATTGGACATGAGGCTGAGTTCGGATCGGTCAAGGCCCTGTGGGTGGCGTAGCGGGCCCAGGGGCTGAGTGGTCGGGTCCTGTTCCTACTTCTTGTGTTCTTTAGATTTGAGGTTAGGATCAGATCAGCCATGATCTTATTGAATGGCGGAGCAGGCTCGAGGGGCCGATTGGCCTACTCCTGCTCTTATTTCTTATGTTTTTATGTTCTTATGTCCCACTCATGACCGGCATCCTCACTACTATCCCCATGATAGTGTGATTGGAACGCCCACAATCTATTGGGACAGGGTAGGCTTCAGAGGCTAGACGAAATTGGCATGGGCTCAGCGAATTACTAAACGGGTGGAGGGCTGCGAGGTGCTTGTTGCTGATCCAGGAGGGGACTAAACCTTGTTTTAAATCCTCCAGGTTGCTACAGCCCTCGCCCAGCAACCATGCCCCGTACAGCACACACACCTCATTCTGTGCAGCCTGATCCGATGCATTCCTATCCTCCCGTATGAGTGCATTTACTGTTTTGGCATGCCTTTCCAATTCTGCAATAATTTCCTTTAAATGAACCGTCATAGCTTGGTCCTCATGTAGCTCTGAGCCTACCACTGTGTCCCCATCCTTCAGGATCTTTCTTAACTGGGTTTTTAAACCATTTATCTGTGTCTGTAATTCCATGTCATCCAGGCTATTTATTACAGAGGATCCTGTACTATAGGCAGTGAAAACATCATTCCAGGCTCCCCTTCTTTGTCTACCCATGCCCATAGGGTTCTCAGGGTGTATTCTGTATAGCTCTACTTTGTCTATGTTGGCAAAATCAAATTCGTAAAATTTTCTAAACATTTCCTTTAGCAGGGCCTGGTACAGCTGCTCCGTCTCCTTAGGACACCATTCAGGTAAGTATACCTCGGTAAGGTTTAATATTACTGAAGCTACTGCATAGTGTACCCCCTGGTATAGTACCTTTTCGGTTGGTACTAGGACTAACCCATTCCCTGGTCCCTTGGTGGTGGTAGGACACTTTTCTTCCAGGGTTTTTAGTACCTGGGTCGTGGGTAGGGGCTTTCGGGTGTGTGCCACGAGTTCAGTGGCATTAACTGGGACCGGAATGTGTGGGGCCACGCACCCATGCAGGCTAGAATCCCACCCTATCCCCTCCCCAGCATCTTGCCATTGGCTGGAGAAGATGATGGATACCCCTGTGGGTCAGGCTTCCACTGATCCCCACATACAAACATAGACTCCCTGTTCCGACTCCCACCACTTATCCCAACACACACTCACTCCCCCTTGGGTTCCTGTGATTGTCCGGTAGGTGTCGTTCCCTAATCTTTCCCAGTCGGCTGTATGGTCCCCTGCGTCCCTGCTCAGCTTCCTGAGCCACCACCACCTATTCAGGGGAATTCGTCCCTTACAGGTAAGGCACACACGCTTCCCCTCGGTGACACTGACCCTTGTGGCAACGACCTGTATTCTGGGGCATGGGAGGGAGGCCTCCCCGTACATGAACCCGGCCTGGTTGGAGTATTTAGTAGAGTTGGACCCCAGCCACCCTCCCTCGTGGAAGTAGATGGCGAGCTCCTCCACTCCCTGCTCGCCACCCCCTGCGGTGACGACCGGTGTTCTCTCTCCCGAGCACCCATAGATATGGAAGTCCTCTACGTCACCTCAGTCACCGATGCTCACCCCTACCAGGGCGAGCAGGAGCAGAACCCTCGTCATTCCAAATTCCTTTCTGTAGGGGCACACACAAAACATATATCCATGTCCCAGAAAGGTTCTCTGGCTGGATAATTAATCGAGCCCCTAAACTTAAAACTCTACAAATAACTAAACTAATGATAACCCATAACTACCAAAACTGCAATTACTTAAAACCTAAAATTCTGTACATTTGCCGCCTGTCTCCGGACGGCCAGGTTAAATCCTGTTTAGCCTCTGCCTTATGTGGCCTCTGGATGGCTTGTACACCTGGGTGTACTGCGGCCTGTACCACCGGACCCAGAAGGCCTTCCTCAAAACCTTATCTTAACATCCCAGCTGATTCCTGTGCTGCAGCACACTACCCCCTTTGGCGTGGCTGCAGCGCCCTTGTTCATATCTGTGGGCTCCTCCCAGCCTGAGGCTGCGGGCGGGGAACACTTCTCTGTCTCTTCTCCCAGTACTACCTCTCCTGTGAATCCCTCACTGTTGGAGGCTGTAGGCTGGGGATCCCCAACTTTAGAACACTCCCTGCTCTTGGGCGCTCTTTTTCAGGTTGCAACCCTCTTTGGGTGGGACCCTGTAAACTGATACACCTGTGGCCACAGTAGCCTTGGCTGTGGTGTCTGGGGAGACCTTCTTAGGGTTCTGGCCACTGGGGGTGTGCTTGAGTCCCACATAATCGATGGAGGGTTCTCTCCTGTGAAACAGCACACTGTCCCTCCTGCTGCAGCTTGTGCGTCTGCCACAGCTGCTGCTGGCTGAGGATTTCTAACTTGGGGGCAGTCCACCTTTGCCGGCTGTTCCCTGCTTCCGGGTTTGAACAGCTTGCATTGGTTGATGTGAAACCACTTTGTACAGCGGGGCATCTTTATGGCATAGACCATGGGGCTTGCCTTGTCTACAATGTTGTAGGGCCCCATGTACAATGGTTCGAAACTCCCTACCCGGGCAAAATTTCTCACCATGACCTGATCTCCTACCTCCCACTCGTGGTGCTTGCGGGGTTCCAGCAGCAATCGGTTGCCCCGATGCTGCTTTCCCATGTTACTCGCAGCCTGCCAGTGGACCTGTTTAAGGTGGTCCAACAGATTCCTGACGAATCTGTCCCGGTTCACCTCCCTGAGCTGCCCTTCCATGAGCACCGGGGCTAGCACATGGGTGGGGGTCCGCATAATCCTGCCAGTCATGAGCTGGTGTGGGGAATACCCTGTGCTTTTTGACTGGCTGGCCCGGATCCCCATTAGGACCAACAGTAAGGCTTCTACCCAATTTTTGGATGAGTCTCCCATCTCCTTTCGCAGCCTTTCTTTGATGGTACGGTTTAAACGCTCCACAATCCCTGATGACTGTGGGTTGTGGGCGACGTGCCATTTCCCTTCTATGCCGAGTACCCTGAGGGTCTCTTGCATGACCTGCCCAGTAAAGTGACTCCCCTGGTCTGACTCCACATACTGTGGGAGTCCCCATCGTGAGAACACTTCCCTGACCAGGATCCTGGCTGTACCCAAAGCGGTAGCTGTTCGACATGGAAAAGCTTCCACCCACTTTGAGAACACATCCACCAGGACTAGGCAGTATTTGTAGCCTCCCTGAGCGGTGGGTAGGGGCCCGATGTAGTCGACCTGGATCGACTGCCATGGTCCCTCTACCCTCCTGATATGTCCCATAGATACTTTCCTTTTCTGGGGGTCAGGGTTGTTAGCAGCACACACCAGACAGCCTGCACAGAACTCGCGGACATCCTCCCTCAGTCCTGGTCACCATCCTGCCTGTTCCACCCGCTGCCAGGTGGTCTCAGGTCCGGGATGCCCCGCTCCTGGACCCTCATGGGCCAGTTGGAGGAATTCCCTTCGGTGCTGCTTCGGCACTACCCATTGTTCCCCCCTGAACAGCATGCCTTCTTTGTTGGTGATGGCTGCTGCGCCGTATGGGCCCTCTACCTTCTCCCCTCTAGCCAGCGTTTCCAGGACAGTTTTTAGGATGGGATCCTGTGCCTGGACCGTCTTTAGGTCCGGGGTCAATGCTACCCCTGCACTCCCTTGGGTCCCTCCTCTGCCTCTGATTGCTGCTACCGGGTTTGATCCATATGGATCCCAAAACGTGCCTGTACTGGCACCCTCTTTGGCCAACATGTTGGCTTGGTGATTGCCCTCTGCGCAGGGCTCTACCTTGGAATGGGCCTTCACCTTGTGGATGTAGACCCTACCTTCCTCCCCTACTGCCCTCATGATTTTATCCAACAGAGGCTTGATGGCCAGGGGTCTCCCATCAGCGGAGGTGTATCCGCGACGAGACCAGATGGCCAGGTACTCTGTACACGAATTGCATGTGAACATGCTGTCTGAGCAAATCGTGTATGGGGTAGGGAATTCCTCGGGGTGTGTGACTACATACACCACCGCAGACAGTTCAGCCTGCTGGGCACTCATGGTGCTGGGGAGCTTGATTGCCAGAGCAATGCCTGCCTCTGGGTTATAAATCCCACACCCTGGGAGTCGTTTGCCAGCTGATACTGTGCTTGAACCGTCCACATAGATTTCGCGGCCTGTGGGGTGTATCCCAGCTCGCAAACCTATGTTGACTTCCCATACCCCTTCAACAGAACACTGGTGGGCTGTCCCGGAGTAAATCATGTTGGCTGCGAGCTTTGGCTCGCAGAGACCTTTTAGCCTCAGATCCATTTGTGAGAGAAGCAGGGTCCAGCGAGCAATGCGGGCACTGCTCACTGTCCCATCTTTAATTCTACCATCTAGGAGCATCTGGGTGGGCGTGTGGTGGGTGAGGAGTGTGATGGGAGAGGTGCCTGTGAAGATCAATGATCTTTTCACAGCCCAGTGAGTGGCTAGGAGGTGCCTCTCACAGTTGGAGTAGCTCCTCTCCACATCATTGAGTATTCTGGAGGAGTAAACCACTGGTCTCAGCTTGCCATGCCTCTCTTGGAGCAGCACTGCACTCAGACTGTCCCCACTGGCTGCTACCTCCAGAAAAAACTCTTCCCCTCCATCAATGGCCCCTAGAGCCGGTGCGGTCTGCAGATCTCTCGAGTTTCACAAAGGCAGCCTCGCAACCCTCATCCCAAACCCACTCCACTCCCTTGTGTAGGAGTCGGAGCAGAGGGGCTGCTGTGGCTGCGTAATCCTCAATGAAATCTCTGCAGTACCCAGTTAGCCCCAGAAAAGACCTTACTCCTGTAACTGTGTTGGGGGCTGGTAACTCCTGAACTGCTTCCCTTCTAGCTTTGTCGATGGCCCTCTCCCCTGCTCGCACAGCCAGGCCCAGGAATTTGACTTCCCGCTGGCCAATCTGTGCCTTCTTGGGGTTTACTTTAAAACCCTCTTGTCTGAGCAGTTCCAGCAGTTCTGCCAGAAGGGGACCATGTTCCTCTCCCTCATCGGTAAAGAGGAGTAGGTCGTCCACATACTGGACCAGCTGATGGGGCCTGCTGAAGCCCTTTAAGCAATTCGCCATACATTGGTGAAAAATGCTTGGGCTGTTGTGGAAGCCCTGGGGCTGAGACAGTTCCATGTGTACTGTTGGCCTTTAAATGTAAAGGCGAACTTGTACTGATCCTCTCTCCTTAGAGGGATGGACCAGAACCCGTTGGAAATATCCAGCACTGTAAAGGTGGTCGCAGATGCTGGGATACTTCCAATGAGGTCGGCTATGGCTGCAACCATGGGTGCACAGGCGGGGATGTTTCGGTTGAGTACCAGATAGTCTACTGTGGCCCTCCAGGAGTTGTCCGGTTTTCTAACCGGCCACAGTGGGGAGTTTACCTGGGTAACTATCGGTCTCAATACCCCCTGCTTGACTAAAGAAGTCAAAGCCGTTTCCAAATCTGCCTCAGCTTCCCTGGGGAAGTTATACTGCTTTTGTGGGCGGTTCATGGGGTCCCCACTCACACTAACCTCGACCCCGGTTACCCTCCCACAGTCGTGCTTGTGAGTGGCAAATGCTGCAAGGTTTTCCTGCACAAATGCCTGGTACTCCATTGGAGTGTTACTGACCATGAGGTCGAGGTCGTAACCCTCCTTTGGTTTTACTGTGCACAAGGTCCCCTTGCCTTGTGCCTCCGGGATGACTGCTACCTCACCACCCTTTTGGGTACATGCTCCCCATAGACAGTGGTTCCTTAAATCCATTAAAATCCTGTGGCCTGTGATAAAGTCGGCCCCCAGGATCCCCTTCCCTTCTTGCTCCCACTTCATTAGGACACAGGTCCACTTGGTGTGGAGTGCTCCCAAATGAATGGACAGTGGGATGGAGAATGAGCCAGCCTGCTCGTTACCTGTGAATCCCACTAAGCTGTACGGGACCCCGTTAGGCAGAGGTGAGGTGGCTGGGTTATCTGAATAGATGAAGGTGCTTGTAGCTCCTGTGTCTATCAGATAGGTACCTTCTACCTTTTCTACCTCCATCTTAACATGCGGTCTCTTCCAGGCATCATACGCGAGGGGACACAGGTAGACAGGCTTTGCTAGCTCTAGTCATGCCTCTGGGTTGGGTGGGGCAGATGGGATTACAGTGCCAGTGGCTGTAGCCACGTTTCCTGGGCCATCAAACAGGACTCTGATGGCCGCTACTATTGTGTCCAGTGTGGGGGAAGAAGTCGGTGCCTCTACTTTTGGGGCAGGAGTTGGGGACTTCTTTGCCAGGCTATCCTTCCAGGGATTCCTACAGTCCTTTCTCCAGTGCCCAGTCTTCCCGCACCCGAAGCAGCTACGCTTCGTGTCGGAAGGTTTACCACCTTCCTGGTGCCACTCCTTCTTATCCTGACTGGGCTTTATTTCATGCACCTTCCCTTTCAGTGGGGGCTCTTCAGCTCCCCTACCGTTCCGGGAGGTTAGGGTCAGTTGCCGGACCACTGCCTCCTCGGTGACCCGGGGATCTTTCGGGTCAAACCAAAGCTCAGCCTTGGTTTTTATTCGTGGCAAGCTGTTTGCCACTAGGCTACGGAGCCAGTGGGCCAGCTTGTCCCTGTTCAGGTTAGCTCAGTCGAGATCCCCATTACAAGCACCCTTGTACACAGGCCACAGTCTGTCTGCGAAAGCCTGTGGGGTCTCCCCTGCGAGCTGCACTGTTTTCTCCACCCGGGAAAAAGGACTTCCCTCATTCATTCCCATGGCCTCTAAAACCTCCTCTCTGACGGCAGCATACCCATTCTGTCCTCTCTTGCTTTCAGCAGAGAGGGACTGGTATAGCTTGCCATCTAATGAGAACAGGAGCATTTTTGCCATCTCGGCATCATCACAGTCATTGATGCCTGCTGCCTGTTCCACTTCCATGAAGTGGACTGAGGGGTCCCCCTTTTGGGTGAGCTTACTCAGGTGGCTTACCATAGCCCTAAGCTGTTGTGTACCGTGGGGAGCCACAAATTGATTTTCACGGGGTCCCTGACCTCCACCACCGGCGGGCGGGCCAAACTTTTGCTGTCGTGCTGGGCACATTGGCCCTGGCTCCGACTTCTCCTGCATCGGTTCGCCCCCCTCTCCCTGCTGCCAGACCGAGTCAAAACTTGGCGCCACAGGTGCTGGTGTGCACTCCCAGTCAGCCTCACAGATTGTCTGCCCCTCCTGCTGCCTAACCAAGCTTCTCCTTGGCGCCACAGGTGGTGGTC
The DNA here is from genome assembly GCA_030390025.1 of Squalus acanthias. NCBI lineage: Eukaryota > Metazoa > Chordata > Chondrichthyes > Squaliformes > Squalidae > Squalus > Squalus acanthias. Next base: position 114,533,664 of record CM059427.1, on the reverse strand, counting down.
GAACAGTCTCCCCTTGCTCTTCCAGGTCTACCTGGGCCGCACCCGGGCTTATCAGGCACATCATGCCTTTTGTCTTAGACAGAGCAAGGTTCAGACTCTCAATCTGCTTCTGACAGGGGCCGTGGTCCCCTACCTCAAACCCCCTTGTACTGGCTACTCTGTAAGCTGCCTGAACAACTTTTAACTTCTCTTTGAGTTCCCTTAATTGCTTGGCAAGGCGGGTGTTCTCTTCCCGCAATGCCAGTTTACTACTTTTGGCCTCGGTGGCCTGACACTGGAGGTATCCCTTACTGGCACGGTGTTCCTCTAGTATCTGTGACTGTTCCTGATCTTTTGTGTTTAGCTCTGCTAACAACCTCTCCCCTGCTATAGCTCTGGCACGGGACAGTTGGCTTTCTTCCTTTAGCTCTTCTGTGAGAGCCTGAATGCGCTTCCCCATAAGCTGCATTTGTTTCTGGGAGCAGACCAACCATATGGCTTTCTCCACAGACTTATTGTATTCCTTGCTCTCAGTCCATGTAGCTGCAGCGTCCATAGGACATTCAGCATGCAACAGCCTGAGGACCCATTTCTTGGTGATATTGACCTTTTTATATACATAGGATGACATCCTCTCTTCCATTTTTGTTCTCTCCTCAAAACCAGCATTTACTGCTTCACAACCCTTTTGCCAAAGTCCTGCTGCGGTCGCCATTTTGTAGGGGGTGGTGTGTGGGGTCAGCCTTCACCTCTGACTCAGTGAGCGGTTCGAATCGTTCCCACGCCCCTGGTTCTAGACTTTGGACTTATTTAGGGGTTGTGAACAAAGATGCAGTAGACAACAGGTTCTGATGAAAGAATGACTTTATTAAAAGAAAAAGGTAACAAACTTAAAACACACTTAACACTTAAACACAGGTTGGAGAACACACTGTACAGGTGAGGTGTAATGACAATATACAAAAAAAACCTTATCCCTCCCAAAAATTCCACTATCTAGCTAGGTTTTGGTTTCAGGAGATCAGGGATAATGCTCACCAAACGAATCCTTGACAGTTAAGAGTTAGGGTTTAGAGTCTTTTGTGTAAAAGGTTTCATAAGGCCCTTGTTGCCGCGAGGTGTCCGATGGTCACTGAGGCAGTCGCTCTGGTTTCTTCTTGCGTGTTGGTCTGCTTGTGAAGTTGTTGGCCTTCTTTCCTCCTCCTGCTCGTGGCTTGTGGTGTCTTGCTGGAACAGAGCTGAGAGAGAGAGCTGTACGAGCGTTGTCAGAGAGTCCAGAGAGAGATTGTCTTGGGGGATTAGGCCCCCAATTATACTGTTCAGGCCCTTTGTCCTTTTTGCGCCCAAAACCCCTTACTAAATCGGTTTCCTTTAGATTTCAATTGAGCCCTGTGTATTCCATTGTCTTATTTTTGGCAGGCTTGTTAGTTTTGATGGCTTTAACTTGGTGTTAAACATGTCCTGATGGCTTCCGATGTTTCCCATTTAGGCAGGGCCTTTATCTGAGCGCCAAATCTTGTCCCTATTGTCCTAGGTTTTTGGTGGGCTTGTAAATCTGTCCCTGTGGATACCTGGTTGATTGTTTTTTGATGAAGTAATCGGGGTACTAAATGTTTTATTGATTTCAGGCTTCTGGTATCCTGTTTAGGCCTTGGAATTTCAAAAGGGGTCTTGGATTATTCATATTTCGATGTGTGTGTGAGGTTTTGGGTTTGTCTCTTCCTCCTTGGTAGGATTGCAGTGTAAACAATCCCCAGACAGCTTGACTGGGCCCCAATACCCAAAGCTGTCCACTGCCTGGCCATGCCCCTCCGCAGCCTGTCTTGTGTCTGTGAAAGGTGTCTTTCCCAACAGTAAGATTCAAAAGTCATTTTCCTCAGGGTTTTCCTTCCCTGATCTTTAAAATGTCCAAAACTGAGGTTTTTACCTCAAATCACTTCACTTAGGTCCCATCATCCCAAGTTTGTATGAAAGGTCCAAAAATCACTCCCTTTTGGGTTCTGTTCGAGTTTCTGGGGGATTTTGCGAAGCCTACATCCTCTAGGGCTTCCACTGTTTTTAGTCCTTTGTATCTGCCAAAAGCCTCCCTTTTTTTCCTAATCCATTCTTGTATATCCCTTGACATCCAGGATTCCCTGGGCTTGTTGGTCGCACCCTTGACCTTTACGGGAACATGTTGGCATTGTACTCTCTCTATTTCCTTTCTGAAAGACTCCCACTGCTCTGATGTGGATTTTCTTACAAGTAGCTAATCCCAGTCCACTTTGGCCAGATCCTGCCTTATATTAAAATCGGCCTTCCCCTAATTTAGAACCTTTATTTCCGGTCCATTTTTGTCCTTTTCCATGACCACCTTAAATCTCACCGAATTATGGTCACTGTCACCAAAATGCTCTCCTACTGACACTTCTACCACTTGCCCGGCTACATTCCCTAGAATTAGGTCCAGTACCACCCCCTCTCTTGTAGGACTTTCTACATGCTGGCTCAAAAAGCTCTCCTGGATGCAGTTTAAGAATTCCGCACCGTCTAAGCCTTTCACACTCTGACTATCCCAGTTAATATTGGGGAAGTTGAAATCCCCTACTATTATTACTCTATTATTTCTACACTTTTCTGAGATTTGCCTACATATCTGTTCCTCTATTTCCCCCAGACTGTTTGGGGGCCTATAGTACACTCCCAGCAAAGTGCTTGCCCCCTTTTTGTTTTTAAGTTCTACCCATATGGCCTCATTAGAGGAACCCGCTAAGATATCATCCCTCCTTACAGCAGTAATTGACTCCTTGATTAATATTGCGACACCCCCTCCTCTTTTGCACCTCCCTCTGTCTCGCCTGAAGATTCTATACCCCAGAATATTGAGCTGCCAGTCCTGCCCCTCCCTCAACCATGTCTCTGTGATAGCAACAATATCATACCCCCATGTGTTCATCAACACCTTCAATTCATCTGCCTTACTCGCTGTAAGATTCTCAAATTTCACAGATCCCCCAAAACTCGGAGAAAAACCCTAAAGAAAAGGACTTTGGACTCTTTTCTAACTACTTCAGGGTGATAAAATGTATTGGGCCTAACGGAGGGAGGTTCAAGGTCAAAAACCAAGATTTGGTATTTTAAAAAGGCATGTTTGGGCTTGTAAAGGAAAAGGCTGCAACAGGAGTTGGGTTCAACCTCTGTAATAGACGGTTTGAGTATTGGAGTTAATCAAACTGTCTGGGGAACTGTTTAACGTCACTCAGCCCCTATCAGACAATTTACATTCTAACAATAGACCCACGGAAGAGCAGTCCCCACCCAAATTACAGGACCCATCCAAAACATGCATAAAACAAATCACCTAGCCCCACTCCATGGAAATCTCAGGCCCAGTCAGGAAACTCGAAACCTGAGCACAATGACCACAATCAAGTAAGAGCTCCCGAAACCACTTCACATATTCATAAACAAGTTACTATTAACGAGCCCGCCAAAATCTTACAATAAAACGGGACTGATTTGGCGCGCAGATTAGGAGGCCCCAATTAGTATAATTGAAGGCCTGTTTTCTCAAGAAGGGATTGTTCAACGGTTCAGCAGTTACACAGAAGTTCACCAACTTCTCTACAAGCTCTGCAGTTCTCAGGAGTTCATTGAGTTCGAAGACGTTCACCGTTCTAGAAGCGGATCAACACCAAGAAGAGACCAGAGCAACAGTTCCAGTGACAATCAGACACCTCACGGCAACAAAGGCCTTACGAAACAACCAACCGAATATTACCACCAACCAACCGAGTAATACTGGGCCACCGCGACCAAAGAAAACCAACTCGGGAGAAAACCGAAGATTCGCAAGTTTTCCACTCTGCAATCTATTCCTGACTTACCCCTGGGTAAGATTTTTACTTAAAAGACTCTAAACCCTATCTCTAACAGAAGAAAAGTGGGTACTCACCCGATAAATCCAACACGCACCCTACCGCATCAGCGGACTCGCGAAGACTGACCAGATACGCAGTCGAAGTCCTCTACCGCGTCCGGGGTACGGCAGGCACCAACCAACACACCCAGCGAACCCCGAAACCGCGAACCAGCTCAACTGTCAAGGATTCGTTTGGTGAGCTTTATCCCTGGTCCTCTAGAGCCCAGCTTTGCTAGTAAAGTGGGATTGGGAGGGGTGAGGTATTTTTCTACTGTAATTTCCCTCGTGTGTATCGAAGTGTTCCCCATTTTATTAGAGTGTTAAGATTATTGTGTTGTATTTTCTTTCCTGAATAAAGATCAAAGTTTCTTGCACCAAAACCAGTTGTCTGCTGCACTTTTTGTCACAACCCCCAAATAAGTCCAAGGTCTAGAACCAAGGGAGTGGGAGCGATTCGAACTGCTCATAAGTCAGAGGTGAAGCTGACACCCACTACCACCCCCTACATCGCAAAACTCCTTGCATTAAATAAATGCCATCCGGCCTTGCCATACTCCCTTGTGCCGTTACATATTTGCTCTGCCTTCCAGGCTGACTTGTTTTTTCCTCTATATTTGGCTGTGCATCACCCCCTACTATAGCTCCACTCCATATCCCATCCTCTTGCCAAGTTAGTTTAAACTCCCCCCCCCAACAGTACTAGCAAACCTCCCCGCAAGGATGTTGGTCCCCTTCCGGTTCAGGTGCAACCCATCCGACTTGTACAGGTCCCACCTTCCCCAGAAGCAGACCCAGTGATCCAGGAAATTAAAGCCCTCCCTCCTGCACCAACTCTTTAGCCACACATTCATCTGCTCTATCCTCCTATTCCTATACTCACTAGCACGTGGCACTGGGAGTAATCCAGAGATTAGAACCTTTGAGGTCCTGCTTTTTAATCTGCTAGCTAGCTCCCTAAATTCTTGTTGCAGGACCTCATCCCTCTTTTTACCTATGTCATTGGTACCAATGTGAACCATGACCTCTGACTGTTCGCCCTCCCCCTTCAGAATGCCCTGCAGCCGTTCAGTGACATCCTTGACCCTGGCACCAGGGAGGCAAAATACTATCCTGGAGTCACATCTGCGGCCACAGAAACGTCTATCTGTTCCCCTTACGATAGAATCCCCTATCACTATTGCTCTCCCACTCTTTTTCCTCCCCTCCTGTGCAGCTGAGCCACTCGTAGTGCCACGGACTTGGCTCTTGCTGCATTCCCCTGAGAAACCATCTCCCCCAGCATTATCCAAAACGGAAAATCTGTTGGAGGGAGATGGACCCAGGGGACTCCTGCACTACCTTCCTAGTTCTTTTACTCTGTCTGGCGGTCACTCATTCCCTGTCTGCCTGTGCACTCTTTACCTGCGGTGTGACCACCTCATTAAACATGCTATCCACGAAGATCTCAGCTTCGCGGATGCTCCACAGTGACTCCAGCTCCGAAACGCGGATTTCGAGTAGCTGCAGCTGGAGACACTTCCTGCACATGTGTTTGCCCTGGACACCAAAACTGTCCCTGACTTCCCACATAGCACAGGAGGAGCACTCCACGCTGCCGAGCTGCCCTGCCATGTCCTACCCTTAATTTACTCCCTTTACTTCCTTAAATTAAAGAATTTTAAATACACCCAGGACCTTACTTCCCTTTAAACACTACTTACTCTAAACTAGAGGCCTTACTTTTACTTCAACGACTGGACTATAGAAATACTCACCAGGTCCTACTTACCAGTGTTAGTAACGTCTTGCTAGCATGATAACATGTCAATACGTTCTAGTTGTTTTTTAATACGTAACACATTAACCCATTAAGTCATCTTGTAAATGATGTAATCCTGTTTAGTGCACCTGCTCGACACGATCATTGGTTTTCTCACCGTTTGTACCTTGCTATCCCCAACCTTTCTCAACTAGTCCATTGTATTCGTAAGTCTCCTGATTATCTCCTGACTCTTGGTTCGGTGCCCAGAATACACCATGTCTGTCCTTGCAGATTATTAGTCCAATAATGTCTGTTCACAGGTTCTAATCTTGTCCTGAACATCACCTGTAAGAACCTGTTTATATTGCAGATTCTTAGTTTTAGTATGTATAAGTCTTTAATATTGAGAAATGTTTGATAAAGTTATTAGAATTATTCGGGTCTTCCCCACCTGGCCTCTCCTTGTCTACAGGGACCACTGCTCTTTTTTGTGTATAGTAATGACCTGGACTTGGGTATAAAGGGCATAATTTCAAAGTTTGCAGATGACACAAAACCCAGAAATGTAGTAAAAAGTGAAGAGGATAACAACAGACTTCAGGAGGACATAGACAGATTGATGAAATAGGCAGACACATAGCAGATGAAATTTAACATAGAGAAGTGTGAAGTGATGCATTCTGGAAGAACGAGGAGAGGCAATATAAACTCAATGGTACAATTTTAAAGGGGGTGCAGGAACAGAGAGACCTAGGGGTGTTTGTGCACAAGTCTTTGACGGTGGCAGGGCGGATTGAGAAAGCTGTTGGAAAAGCATGTGGGATCCTGGGCTTTACAAATAGAGGCATAGTGTACAAAAGCAAGGAAGTTATGCTAAACCTTTATAAAACACTGGTTAGGCCCAGGTGGAGTATTGTGGCCAATTCTGGGCACCACACTTTAGGAAGGATGTCAAGACCCTTAGAGAGGGTGCAGAGAAAATTTACTAGAAAGGTACCAGGCATGAAAGACTTCAGTTATGTGGAGACTAGAGAAACTGGGTTTGTTCTCCAAGGAGAGGTTATGGGGAGATTTGATAGAGGTGTTCAAAATCTTGAAATGTTTTGATAGTTAATAAGGAAAATCTGTTTCCAGTGGCAGAAGGTCTGATTGGACAACGTTCCTGGGAGGACTGGAGGTAGATAAACAATGGCAAGCATTTAAAGATAGAATGACAAAATTGCAAAAATTGTTTATACCAATCTGGCATAAAAGGAAATCTAAAAAGGTGACTCAACCGTGGATAACAGGGGAAATTAGAGACAGCATAAAATCCAAAGATAGGGCGTATAAAATAGCCAAAAAACGCGCCAGAGCGGAAGATTGGGAACAGTTTAAGATAGAGCAAAGGAGGGCAAAGGGCTTAATCAAGAAGGGCAAAATAGCTTACGAAAGCAAGCTGGCGGAAAATATAAAAACTAACTCCAAAAGCTTTTATAAGTATATCAAGAGGAAAAGACTGGTGAAAACCAAAGTTGGTCCATTGCAGTCAGATACGGGGGAATATATAATGGGAAATAAGGAAATGGCAGACCAACTAAATGCATACTTTGGGTCAGTCTTTACGAAGGAAGACACAAAAAACCTCCCTGGGATATCGGGAAAAATAGGGACATTGGCAAAGGAGGAACTGACGCAAATCAATATCTCTAAGGATATGGTGTTAAGGAAGCTAAAGGGATTGAAGGCGGACAAATCCCCAGGGCCTGATAACATGCATCCTAGGGTACTGAAGGAGGTGGCCCTAGAGATAGCGGATGCACTAAGCATGATTTTTCAGAATTCATTAGACTCGGGAACAGTGCCCATGGATTGGAGGGTAGCTAACGTTACCCCACTATTCAAAAAGGGGGGTAGGGAAAAAGCAGGTAATTACAGACCTGTAAGCCTTACATCAGTTGTGGGCAAAATGCTGGAGTCCATCATTAAGGATGAAATAGCCGAGCACTTAGCAAATGGGGACAGGATAGGACAGAGTCAACATGGATTTACAAAGGGTAAATCGTGCTTGACTAATCTATTGGAATTTTTTGAGGGAGTAACTGGTAAAATAGATGGGGGAGAGCCAGTAGATGTGGTGTACCTGGACTTCCAAAAGGCCTTCGATAAGGTCCCACATAAAAGATTAGCATGGAAAATTGAAGCTCATGGGATAAAGGGGAAAGTATTGACGTGGATAGAGAACTGGCTGTCAGATAGAAAACAGAGAGTTGGAATAAACGGCTCATTTTCTGAATGGCAGGCAGTAACAAGTGGGGTACCACAGGGATCTGTCCTGGGTCCCCAGCTGTTCACAATTTATATTAATGACCTGGATCAGGGAGTCGAATGCAGCATTTCCAAATTTGCAGACGACACTAAACTAGGAGGGGGGGTGGGCTCAGAGGAGGAGACCAGGAAGCTCCAGAGCGATTTGGACAGACTGGGTGATTGGGCGGATAAATGGCAGATGCACTATAATGTGGACAAGTGCGAAGTTATCCACCTTGGGTGCAGGAACGGGAGGGCAAATTATTATTTAAATGGCAATAAATTGGGAGAGGGGGAAGTACAGAGAGACCTGGGTGTTCTTGTACACCAGTCACTGAAGGCGAGCATGCAGGTGCAACAGGCGGTCAAGAAGGCAAACGGTATGCTGGCCTTCATAGCAAAAGGGTTGGAATACAGGAACAGGGATACCTTGCTGCAGCTGTACAGGGCACTGGTGAGACCACACCTCGAGTACTGTGTACAGTTTTGGTCGCCTCATCTGAGGAAAGATGTTCTTGCCATGGAGGGGGTGCAGCAGCGATTCACCAGGCTGATACCAGGAATGGCGGGATTGACCTATGAGGAGAGACTATGTAGTTTAGGGATGTACACACTGGAGTTTAGAAGATTGAGAGGGGACCTCATAGAAGTGTATAAAATTCTGACAGGTCTAGACAGATTAGATGCAGAAGGAATGTTTCCCTTGGCGGGTGAGAACAGAACTAGAGGACATAATTTAAGGATAAGGGCTAAACCATTTAGGACAGAAATGAGGGGGAATTTCTTCACTCAGAGAGTGGTGAACCTGTGGAACTCATTGCCACAGAGGGCAGTGTACGCCAGCTCATTAAATATATTTAAGAGGGAATTAGATATATTTCTACAGGCAAAAGGGGTTAAGGGTTACGGAGAGAAGGCGGGGACGGGATACTGAATTGAAGGATCAGCCATGATCTCATTAAATGGCGGAGCAGGCTCGAAGGGCCGGATGGCCTACTCCTGCTCCTATCTTCTATGTATCTATGTATCTATGTAACCAGAGGACACAGATAATTGGCAAGAGAACCCGAGGTGAGATGAGGAGAAACTTTTTTACGCAGCAAGTTGGTATGACCTGGAACGCGCTGCCTGAAAGGGTGGTGGAAGCAGATTCAATAGTGACATTCAAAAGGGAATTGGATAAATACCTGAAGGGGGGGAAGAAAAAAAATCACAGGGCTGTGGGGAAAGAGTAGGTGAGCAGGACTAATTGGTTAGCTCTTGCAAAGAGCCGGCACAGACACTAACCGAATGTGCTGTACCATTCTATGATTCTACGTCAACCTGGATGATTTATCCACATCCAAACCCATAACCGAATCATGACTCAATCATGCTTGAAGAGCAGGAGGTTGACAAGAGAATGGAATCTTGCAGCCTTGGAGAACCAACATTCAAATGGTGCAGTGCAGGTCAAGTCAAGTCAAATCAGGATCACAACAGAGCTACTTCATCTAACTTTGAGGACATCAGAGGAGACACCTAAAAGATGCAGAGGCAGAACAGGCACAGCGATTCCCCACCCACCCATAAACCACAATTTGATGCAAAATGCCCAAGACTTCAGGATACAGTCTCTGCCTTACACCAGTGGCACTTCAATCTTACATCTTCCAATACAGCTAGTGGCCTTTAAACTTAGTTTTCACCGATTGGTATAAATTTGGCTCTGGCTCAGATATCTAGTTGGGTTTGGTGGGGTCTGTCGCTCCCTTAAAGTAGTCTGGTTGCCTGTTTTATAAGTTGACTCAACCCTCCACCTGCTAGTGCGTTAGTAGGACCCAGGAGTGTAACAATGGAACTCCCTTGTGAGCATTGTGTCTCACGCACATGTACCCCTTTAATCTCTCCGAACCCACACCAAGTTAACACTAGGTGATGCTTTTTTTCCATTTGATTCGAAAGCTGCTTTATTCCACTGTAAACAAAACATACAGAAGAGTGAAAGATACTTGATACAATTAAGAACATAAGAAATAGGAGCAGGAGTAGGCCAATCGGCCCCTCGAGCCTGCTCCGCCATTCAATAAGATCATGGCTGATCTGATCCTAACCGCCAATCTACTATCTATCACAGAACCATCTCCTGCATCTAACAGAATTGCACACACGAAATAGGAGCAGAATCAGGCTACACAGTCCCTGGGCCCGCTCCACTACCCACAGGGCCATGACCGATCCGAACCCAGACTCATGTCCAAATTCCTGCCCGCTCCCCGTAACCCTTAATGCCCTTTACTTCTAGGAAACTGTCTATTTCTGTTTTAAATTTAATTAATGTTGTAGCTTCTACAGCTTTTTGTGGCAGCATATTCCATGGACCTACCACCCTCTGAGTGAAGTAGTTCCTCCTCATCTCAGTTTTGAAAGAGCAGCCCCTTATTCTAAGACTATGTCCCCTAGTTCTCGTCTCACCCGTCATCGGGAACATCCTCCCCGCATCCACCCGATCCAACCCCTTCACAATCTTATATGTTTCAATAAGATCGCCTCTCATTCTTCTGAACTCCAATGAGTAGAGTCCCAATCTACCCAACCTCTCCTCATATGACCACCCCCTCATCCCCGGGATTAACCGAGTGAACCTTTTTTGCACTGCCTCGAGAGCAAGGATGTCTTTCCTTAAGTAAGGACACCAAAACTGTATGCAGTATTCCAGGTGTGGTCTCACCAATACCTTGTACAACTGAAGCAATACCTCCCTATTTTTATATTCTATCCCCCTAGCAATGAAAGCCAACATTCCATTTGCCTTCTTAATCACTTGCTGCACCTGCATACTAACCTTTTGAGTTTCGTGCACCAAGACCCCCAGATCCCTTTGCACTTCAGTACTCTCCAGTTTCTTGCCATTAAGATAATACATTGCTCTAGGATTTTTCCTGCCAAAGTGCATCACCTCACACTTTCCAGTGTTGTATTCCATCTGCCAAATCTCTGCCCACTTACTTAGCCTGTCTATGTCCCCTTGCAGGTTTTTTATGTCCTCCTCACTCACTACTTTCCCTCCCATCTTTGTATCATCTGCAAATTTTGATATGTTACACTTGGTCCCTTCCTCCAAATCGTTAATATAGATTGTGAAGAGTTGGGGACCCAGCACTGACCCCTGCGGAACACCACTAGTTACTGATTGCCAGTCTGAGAATGAACCATTTATCCCAACTCTTTGCTTTCTGTTAGATAGCCAATCCTCTATCCATGCCAGAATATTACCCCCAATCCCGTGATTTTTTACCTTAAGCAATAATCTTTTGTGTGGCACCTTGTCAAATGCCTTTTGGAAGTCTAAATACACTACGTCCACTGGTTCCCCTTTATCCACTCTATATGTTACTTCCTCAAAGAACTCCAGCAAATTTGTCAAACATGACTTCCCCTTCGTAAAACCATGCTGACTTTGTCCTATTAAATTATGATTATCCAAATGTCCTGTTACGGTTTCCTTAATAATGGACTCCAAAATTTTACCTACCACAGATGTTAGGCTAACCGGTCTATAGTTACCAGCCTTCTGTCTACTGCCCTTTTTAAATAAGGGTGTTACATTAGCAGTTTTCCAGTCTGCCGGGACCTTAGCGGAATCCAGGGAGTTTTGAAAAATTATTACCAATGCATCTACAATCCCTACCGCCACTTCCTTCAAGACTCTAGGATGTAAGCCATCAGGTCCAGGTGATTTATCCGCCTTGAGTCCCATTATTTTACCGAGTACCACTTCCTTAGTGATTTTGATCGTGTTTAGCTCCTCTCCCCCTATAGCCCCCTGTTTGTCCAGTGTTGGGATATTCTTAGTGTCCTCATACCATTGCAAAAGTAACAAACACACGTATACTAGCCCATTTGGGGGAATTATTACCCAACATAGAAAGATGGAATTGCTCTGCTGTCTGTCCTGCAAGCAGATCAGTAGTTACTCCTCCCTTGCAGCCTTTTCTGCTGCTTTACTGGTTTTGCTGATTTTTAAAAAGCCACTCTTGGATGACTAGTAGAGATCAAAGAAATGCATCAACACCAAGGTGTTAGTTATCTCCTAACATTTCTGACAAATGGACCATTGTTTATGATCTCTTCAAAACAACGGTTCATCCTGTATTTAAAACACCTCGGGCAACACGGTGGCATAGTGGTTAGCACTGTTACCTCACAGCGCCAGGGACCCGGGTTCGAATCCGGCCTCGGGTGACTGTCTGTGTGGAGTTTGCACATTCTCCCCGTGTCTGCGTGGGTTTCCTCTGGGTGCTCCGGTTTCCTCCCACAGTCCAAAGATGTGCGGGTTAGGTTGATTTGGCTATGATAAATTGACCCTTAGTGTTAGGGGGGATTAAATACGTGGGGTTACGGGGATAGGGTGGGATATGTGTCGGTGCAGGCTCGATGGGCCGAAATGGCCTCTATCTGCACTGTGGGGATTCTGTGATTCTTGACTGCCACCTCAGCTTGGGACTGGTCAGTGTAGAGGTCATTTACCAGATTTTTGTGTGGTGGTGGAGCCTGTCCAGTTCTCCTGCTGCTGACTCAGTAGAAGTGCACCACATGCTCAGCACAAAATAACTCCCAAATGAGCATCATTTGCCATCAAATTAATTGGACACATGTTTGATTCAGGTGGGCAACATGGCCTCTAGATGTGGCCAGAGTCTTTTGAGGATCTTTCCGGGAACAGTCTCCATCACTGTTGATGGTTCTGCATGTATCTGTTTAAAATATTAAAAACCTTGCATCTGTGCACTTAGGAATTTATTATGGTAAAAATTAGTACAATGTCTAATTTAATTTACAATGGATGAGGAAAGACCAATAGGAAGAAAGGTTTAAAAAATTGGGGCTGTTTTCATTAGAAGAAATTAAGGGGTGATTTGATAGATGTTTAAAATTATGAGTAGATAGAAACAGACTGCTGCCTGTGATTGAGGGTCAAGAACAAGAGGACAGGGTATAAGATTAAATGTAAGAGATGAAGGACAGAGATCAGCTGAAAGTCTTTTTTTTTTTATATAGAGGTTTGTGAGGTTGTGGAATGTAATACCAGTTGGTGCTTGAAGCAAAGACTATGTCATCATTTAATAGGTTAGAAAAGGAAAGGGGAATAAAGGCGGGCACGTGGGATTGGGACTACTGCTTATCTGCAGGACAAACAGCAAAATGGATTGATTAAACTGAATTCCATGCTGCAATGTCTATGTAAATCTATTCAATGTAATGTAAATGATAAAGGCAGACAGAGTCAGAGACAGAAATACAGACTTGCATTTATATAGCACCTTTCACAACCACCAGACCTCCCAAAGCGCTTTACAGCCAATGAAGTACTTTTAAGTGTAGTCACTGTTGTAATGTAGGTTTGCAGACCAAAGATGTACAAGTATTGGAGATTATTGGTTGAATACAGTAAGCAGTGCAGAAATAATGCAGAAGAATTTGGTATCTCTCTAACTCCATCGAGTAGACAGATATAATTTATCTTCATCCCCCCCACCCCCACCGAGGCATCCTTTTAATTCGCTGGTGGCTCTATATCGACCAGGTTAGGTTTTGTTTTCTGTGAATTTTAGCTTCCCTTCCGGGCACAGTATAGTCCATTCCCCTCCTTCTACACAAACAGGCAGAGGATTGAACCTTCACCTCAGTGTTCGTAGAGGTGAAGTAATATTTGATACCTACACCCACTGGCAAACACCAAATATAGTGTAATATAACATTTATTCGTGCATTGTAATTCTAAGAATGTGATTAACACAAATACATATTCCATTCCAGTACAATGTGCAAATATATCACTCTCAATACATTAGTCATACATATTATGCAAATTAGTAAATCAGATTCACTGTAACTTCCATTTTCTCATTCCCATTTCTTCCAAAGCATTGAATCGGAGAGCAGATTTAACTGCTGTCACCATCTACCTCTGGGACCTACACTTTTGGGTCAGGTATTTCATGGTCCAACACCCGGTTGCCTTAGGGCTGGCACTTACCCTCTAATGTTGGGGCTGACGATGTATAGTGCTCATTTGTGAAGACTGATGCAAGGTCCCAGCTTTGTTTGATGGTGATATGGGTCAGTGAGTCAAGTAAGAATGCACAAGAATGTCCTAAACATCAGCTAACAGGACAAAATGGCTGTTTTGGTACCTTCTTTAGTGATACAAGAGTGATGGCATGGAAACAGGCAATACTGTGCGTACTGGGAGCAATGGAAGGACTCGCAGAAAAAGGATGCTTACTTTACATCTCACCTGTGTTTGATGCTGACACAGAGAATGGAGAGTCTGATTCCCAGCACTGAAGGTACCACAAATTTGATTTGTAGTTTATAGCCCAACCAGGAGAGTACAAGCTATCTTTAACATTGAGAGCTCAGGAGCAGTGTATTGTTCACCTTAGGCATATTATATTATCAAATATTTTATACATATAAGGTTACATTTCAGTTAATGGGGCACAAGCCAAAATAATAGCAAACTTGTCACGCTTCATGATTTTTTTTTTCTTCATGGGAAGGATTTGGAAATGTGCTGTTTAACTATTGTGTTTAAACAAAGCCAATTTGCACAGATTTAAAAAAAAAAAAATCACAGGCTGCATGCACTGAAGATGTCTATTAAAGCCAGATGGTCCAATTTACAGAACATCACAGCTCACTGTCTATTTCAAACTGAGACAGCAAACGGCCAGTTGTCTCATCCCAAGCCCATTAAGTCAACCCACACCTGGGGGCGGGGCCAAGGAGGCCACTTTTACTGACAGTCCAACTGGTGAATCACTGATTGGGGAATGGTGTCACCTTTCCACTGGCTGGATCCAGAAAAGAGACACATGGGCAGTCAGCCAGCCAGTTAGAAGCCGGGTTTATCAAGTGTAAACTCACTCTTCTCAAGCTGGATCAGAAGATTGATCAGGAAAAGTTATGGGAACCTACTGCTAGGGACAGTACAGTGTATTTTATTTTTATTATTATTGTTCTTGAGGAGGTTAGTTGAATCAAAGTGAGATTTGATTACTTATTCTGTAAATTTGCTTGCTATCTGTAAACTAACATAACTTAATGATTCAGATCTGGTCACATGAAAGATACAATATTCAGTTAAAATCACAAGCGAGTCCTGGGTCGTTCTATCATTTAGTTACATTCTTTACCAACGTGCCTGCCTCTAGCCAGATGCCCTAGTTATGGCAACTTGCAAAGGTCATCGCCACCCTGAAACCAGGGAAATCAGATGATCTAAAATCTTGTTCACATGCAATTGAGCACCATGTGAATCTTCAACAGGAGTGCTGAAACCAACACAGACACTCTGGCTTCCTGTCCTCGCACACATCTTGCCATATCAGAAGAGAAGCAGCAATAATCAGAGCATACAACCGGGTCCGAGCAAACTCAGATATGCCAATTATTGAAGGTCTTCAGAAGCTCCCAAGATGCTGCCTTAAGTCCAGGAATTCCTTCTAGTTAGCAGCTGAAACTCTCAAAACCCAAGAGAATATCTAAGGCAGACCTGAAACTTATAAATATAAGCCCACAGAAACCCATGGGTTTGTTGTTCTCACATTACTTTGTTCAGAACCAGATTAGTCCTAAGTGGGGATCACCTTGGCAACAAAGGGATTACCCTTCCCCATGCAATGGGCCACCATCAGGTGATTTTTCCGCTTCTCCCTGCTATACCAACGAGAGATAGATGACAGGCAGAAATACTAGTTACATAGACTTTCATGAGCTTGGAATGAGTTTCATCCAGCAGTATTTACAGGTATGAAAGAACCACTGTCACTTTACAGCAATGTGTTCAAAGAATGGACATGCCGCCAGTTGCCAAAATACCCAAGGTTAGCACTGTAAACTTTAAGTGGAGGCTTTCCTGAAGGCCAGTAGTATCATCACTACTACACACTGAACCTCTAGCTACTCTAAACCAACCCTTACATAGGTGATTCCCATGAAATAGAAACTCTGGGAGCTGCTGTGGTTACATCTGAATATGTATTTGGGTCAAGAGGTCTTTTCTGTATAGGATAATGGGGTTAGCAGCACTTAGTTCAGTGAACCAAGTCTTCCTCGGTTACAAATAGCTATTAATTCCTCCATCTTGTGAATGAAGGGTACACAGAGACAAGATGCACAGGAAGTTTTACTGGCAAGTGATCAATATAAAGCAGTGCTTACACCAAGGTGTCCTTGTATCAGGATGAAACAATCGTGAACCTGCTGGAGGCCAGATTCACTTCCAGTGATTGGATCAATCAGGTTGTTTCACAGGTTCTAACTGCAGCAAGTTGCATACTGACAGAAACAATAAAGAAAGGTGTATCCATCATCGATGAGGACATTTTTCCATGTTGCTAATCATACAGGGAGATCGATAAACTCGATGCCTTTTGATGACATTCGTTGCATTAAACAATTTGGTGCCAAAGGGACGATCACAGTTGGCAGATCTTTTCACTGCCGCACATTTGACGGGGAAGATTCCAAAAAGCCGGCATGTAATGGTGTGGAAAACCATCAAATAATACTGCCCAATATCACTCCTCTCCAGTTAATGGAGAGGGTTTCATGGGCCTGTCTCACTCCTACCTTTGAGGTTTTTGTGGCAAAGAAACAGGCTGGTTTCAGACCAGGACGAAGTTGCTGATTATTATCCACAGATCCCCACCTGCAACCTGCACAAATGTAACATTAGCGAAGGCAGGATTGAGCTCGGATGTGATTCTTCCATTTCCCCCCGCACCGTGTGAAAACATTTACACGTGCATCACATGCAAGATCATCTCATTGTACAATATTTTGGGACATGGAGAAACTCTCCGGCCACTGGCCAGCTCTTTAACACTCTTCAGTCTGGCTTGGGGCTGCCTAATGCTGGCAGTTAAATATTTACACATTGAGTTCTTGACCTGCTTGTTTAGTTAATTATTTCAGAGTCAGGGAGCATCTTCCCACAAAAGAGAATGGAGCAGAAACTTGAACTAGAAAGAGAGGTGGTAGCCGTGTTCTATCATTGCAAGAAGTAGCCGCGTCTGCATGTGGAGGTACAGCTTACTGTATGTGAAAGTGCCTCTTAAATGAGCACAAAACTCTCTCAGGATTAAATGCCTCAAACTAAGTATTGCTAGATGATTCCAGTTTTAAATGCCAGTGCAGTGACCTGCACCCATCTGTTGCCTAGTCTCACATTAACCCTTAGGCACTTGGGTAAATTGTTAGACATCAAATATTAATTGCTTAATGCAATACAGCCCTGTTCTGGTGCTGCCTGTTTGGTCCTGCTGTGCAATTTCAACCAAGCACAGGCTCTCTTGGCTTCTCCAATTAAGGTTTCTTTTAAAAGAGTCAACTACAATGCCTTAGTTCCATTTAAGGAGCTCAGAAGTTGGGGAAGTGAATTCCAAGGGAGACAGCAAAGTACGATGCTGTATCCACATGTGGACACACACAGCTTGCTTAGACCCTGCTTCCAGTTCAATTCTTGCAAATTCATGATTAAGTATAAATTTCTCATAAAACAGCATATTCCAAACCATATCCTTATTGTCCTCTATCATGGGGAGCCTCTTCTCCCTCTCCACCTCCAGAACTGCTATCACCCATTTGTCATGAGGAGAAAGGAATAGGGCTTGAGCATATTAAGCAGACTGGAGAGGAGTCAAAGATACATATGGGCTGCCTTAGTGTTATGTAGGTATTGACTGAACTTTTTCACCCAAAAGGACAATTGAGTTACCATGGACAATGTAAATCAGCACAAGAGACAGCTGCGTGCATTTCAGGAGAGAAAAGGAGAGGGATATGGTGGAAAGGCAGATAGAATTGATCTCTCAAAGGGATGGGCTTCTTGGGCCCAATTGCCTTTTCTTGTTCCTAAAAATGGTTATATTCTTACACAACTGAATTTGTCACATAGGCACACACTGATCTATAACCCAATTAAGGAACCATTTCCCACATTATTAAAAGTTAACCTGACAGCTAAACTACTGTTTTCTGTATTCTACCAGCAAAGGTGGGCTATCTGAACACATTTATCAGCTCTTGTATCCTTAGAGTTTGAGCTTGCTAGTCTGTGCACTGCTAGGATAAAGGCTTGTGAATCGCCCCAGAGTCCATATGGGGAAGATGTTTCTGTAGGAGGTATAGCTGATCGCGCAGGTTTTATTGAATACACCAGCAATGTTCTCCTGTGGGAAAATAAGGAAAACAAAAACAGGAGAGTCAAAATGACAAGCCCCCAGGACAGAAAAAAATCATTTAAAATACCACAAGAATATTGTAAACAGTCCTCCAGATAGCAGTGATAAAGTAGCGAGATACATAAACGCAGAGATCAGAGAAGCTGGTTGCAAAAACAGAGTAGGTATAATGGGAGACTTTACTTTTGACATAGACTGGGAGATGCAGAACAGCTCAAGTCCCAAAGGCAGCGAATTTCTTGAGTGCATTAGGGACAGTTTTCTGTAACAATATGTTCTTGAACCAACAAGAGAACTGGCCATCTTAGATTTAGTAATGAGCAATGAGCCTGAATTAGTCAATAATCTAACGGTAAAGGAACACCTAGCTAACAGTGAGCATACTGTGATAGAATTCGATCTTGGGTTTGAGAGGGAGAAGGGTGAGTCACAAACCAAGGTTTTAAATTTAGGTGAGGCAGGAATTGATCACACTAGACTGGGCAGAACGATTAATGGATCAAACTAGGGATTAACAGTGGGACATGTTGAAAGAACTATTTGATAGAATACAAGACCTGTACACACCCCTAAAGGCAAGAGCTCGAAATGTGGAATTGAACAACCTTGGTCAACAAGGGAAGCGAGAGATGGTATGAACCTAAAAGAAGCTGCATATACAAAGGCAAAACTGGGAGAGATTCCCTGGACTGGGAGAGATACAAAGAACACCAAAAGGATAAAGAGATAGTAGGAGAAGCCGCAAAAGGGAATACGAGAAAAAGCTTACGAGGGATATCAAGGACAGCACTAAAGGTTTCTCAAGTATATTAAGATAAAGACGGTGGCTAAGAGTAATGTGGGCCCCTTAAAGACAGACGCAGGTGATATTGTAATTGGAAATAAGAAAATGGCAGACTTACTAAATAGCTATTTTGTATTGGTCTTCACAGTAGAGGATGAGGATAAAGTACCAGAGATATGAGGAAAAGTAAAAATAAATCAAAGGGCGGGACTAACCAGATTTAATACAAATTTTTAAAAAAATGGAGAAACTAATGTTATTAAAGATAGATAAATCTCCAGGACCTGATGGTTTCCACCCCAGGATATTAAAAGTAGGTGAGGAAATTGTTGATGCTTTAGTCATAATCTTCCAAAACTCTCGATTCAGGAATTGTCCCCTTAGATTGGAAAATTGCCAAAGTCACTCCATTATTTAAGAAGGGCAAGAAAGATAAACTAGGAAATTATAGGCCTACGAGTCTAACATCAGTTGTGGGGAAGTTACTGGGATCTATTATTAGGGACAGACTGACTGAGCACTTGGACAAACCTGAACTGATCAGAGAGCCTGCATGGATTTATAAAGGGTAAGTCATGTCTGAGGAACCTAGTTGAATTTTTTGAGGAGGTAACTAATGTGGTAGCTGAGGGAATGTCTATGGATGTTATTTATATGGACTTCCAGTCGGTATTCGACAAGGTTTCACATAAGAGACTGTTAACAAAAATGAGAGCGCATGGATTGGAGGCAACTTATTGACATGGGTAGGGAATTGATTATGAGGTAGGAGACAGAGAGTAGGGATAATGGGTATGTACTCAAATTGGCAGGATGTGACTAGTGGTGTCCCCCAGGGATCTGTACTGAGGCCTCAGCTTTCCACTATATTTATAAATGACTTGGATGAAGGAATAGAGAGCTGTATATCTAAGTTTGCTGATGACACCAAGTTAGGTGGCACAGTAAATAGTGTAGATGGAAGTAGAAAGTTGCAAAGGGATATTGAGAGATTGAGTGAGTGGCAAAACTGTGGCTGGGGAAGTGTGGGAATTGTGAGGTCATCCACTTTGGATCCAAGAAAGATAGATCAGAGTATTATCCAAATGGTGAGAAGCTGGGAACAGGGATGAGAGAGAGACTTAGGGGTCCAAGTACAGAAAACACTAAAAACTAGTGGACAGGTACAAAAAATAATGAAAAAGGCTAATGGAATGTTGGCCTTTATCTCGGGGAGTGGAATACAAAGGGGTGGAATTGATGTTACAGCTGTACTGAGCTCTGGTTAAACCCCATCTGGAGCACTGAGTTCAGTTCTGGGCACTGCACCTCAGGAAGGAGATATTGGCCTTGGAGGGGGAGCAGCGCAGATTCACCAGAATGATACCGGGGCTAAAAGGGTTAAATTATGAGGACAGGTTGATTGACTTGGTGTGTATTAAGGGGTGATCTAATTGAAGTGTTTAAGATGATTAAAGGAGTTGATCGGGTAGATAGAGTGAAACTATTTCCTCTGGTGAGGGAGTCCAGAACAAGGGGGATTAACCTTAAAATTAGAGCTAGGCCGTTCAGGGGTGATGTCAGGAAGCACTTCTTCACACAAAGGGTAGTGGAAATCTGAAACTCTCACCGCAAAAAGCTGTTGAGGCTGGGACAATTGCAAATTTCAAAACCGAGATTGATAGAATTTTGTTAGGCAAGGGTACCAAGGGTTATGGAACCAAGGTGGGTAGATGGAGTTAAGATACAGATCATACATGATCGAATTGAATGGCTCAACAGGCGTGAGGGGCTGAATGGCCTCCACCTGTTCCTAATAGAGACTGCAAATTTATTATGAAATTTATGAAATATTCACATCTTCCCCATAATTCCAACATTGGTAGCTGTGAACAATGGCTTGCTTATGACTAGTGACCATTGCTGACTTTAAGACAACCATGATTTGGAAGCTGCCAAGTCCTGCTTTATTACAATGTTAACATTTCCCCTCATGGAAATATTGAAAAACCTAGAGGCAACCTATGATGTACCACAGTTGCAGTAGGAGACTTTGGTCCCTCCAGAGCGTGGGTGTACCAACTGGGCCATATCCAGCCTGAAGGTCCCAGCCATCTATGCCCACAAAGCCTAGGCAACTCAGGTCCATTTCCACTTTTATTTCCCACTCGCTGGTTTGTTCTGTTTGAATTTTGTAAGCCTGAGAGTTTGGAAAGAGCTGCTCTTAATGCTGTAGTTTAGTGGATAAATCTTGTATCAGAACAGATATATAAGCAGCTTGAGGTATGCGGAGATTAATGGGAGCAAGGATTTCATCATCTGATGCTGCCGACGAGGCTCAATGGCATGTATTTAAGAAGCTCACAAAGAACAGCTTCAAAACTCATGCTCCACAAGGATAAAAGAATACAAGAGCTTCAGAAAATAAGAAAGCACAGAACAAGACAGGCTATTAAAGCCTTTGCCCGTTATTTTTTTTTGCATGTTTAAATAAAAATATAATTACACAGTGTCCTTTAATGCACAGGGTTAGAACATAAGAAATAGGAGCAGGAGTCGGCCAGTCGGCCCTTCGAGCCTGCTCCGCCATTCAATGAGATCATGGCTGATCTTCTGCCTCAACTCCATTCACCGGCCCTATCGCCATATCCCTTGATGCCCTTACTAGTCAGAAATCTATCGACTTCTGTTTTGAATATACCCAATGACTGAGCCTCCACAGCCCTCTGGGGTAGAGAATTCCAAAGATTCACCACCCTCTGTGTGAAGAAATTTCTTCTCATCTCAGTCCTGAATGGCCTACCCTTTATCCTGAGGCTGTGGCCCCTGGTTCTAGACTCCCCAGCCAAGGGAAACATTCTCCCAGCATCCACCCTATCAAGCCCTGTAATAATTTTGTATGCTTCAATGAGATCCCCTCTCATTCTTCTGAATTCAAGAGAATACAGGCCTAGTTTACTCAATCTCTTCTCATACAACAGTCCTGCCATCCCAGGAATCAATCTCGTGAACCTTCGTTGCACTCCCTCTATGGCAAGTATATCCTTCCTTAGGTAAGGAGACCAAAATTGTACACAGTACTCCAGGTGTGGTCTCACCAAGGCCCTATATAATTGGAGTAAGACTTCTTTACTCCTGTATTCAAATCCTCTTGTAATGAAGGCCAGCATACCATTTGCCTTCCTAATGGCTTGCTGCACCTGCACATTCACTTTCAGTGACTCATGTACAAGGACACCCAGGTCCCTTTGAGCATCTGCATTCCCCAATTTTTCACCATTTAGGAAATACTCTGCCTTTCTGTTTTTTCTACCAAAGTGCATAACTTCACATTTATCCACATTATATTCCATCTGCCATGTTTTCGCCCAATCACTGAGCCTGTCGAGATCCCCTTGAAGCCTCTTCACATCCTCTTCATGACTGACAATGCCACCTAGCTTTGTGTCATCATCAAATTTGGAAATGTTACATTTAGTCCCCTCATCCAAATCATTGATATAGATTGTGAATAGCTGGGGCCCAAGCACCGATTCTTGCAGTACCCCACTAGTCACAGCCTGCCATCCTGAAAAAGACCCGTTTATCCCTACTCTTTGTTTTCTGTCTGTTAACCAATTCTCAATCCATGCTAGTATATTACCCCCAATTCCATGTGCCCTAATTTTGTTCACCAACCTCTTGTGTGGGACCTTATCGAAGGCCTTCTGAAAATCCAAATACACCACATCTACCGGTTCCCCTTTGTCTACTCCACTAGTTACACCCTCAAAGAACTCCAATAGGTTTGTTAAACAGGATTTTCCCTTTCATAAATCCATGTTGACTCTGCCGAATCTTACTATTAGTTTCTAAGTGCCCAGTTATTGCACCTTTATAATAGATTCCAGCATTTTCCCAACTACTGATGTGAGGCTAACAGGTCTGTAGTTCCCCGTTTTCTCTCTCCCTCCTTTCTTAAATAGCGGGGTTACATTTGCTATCCTCCAATCTGCAGAAACCGCTCCAGAATCTATAGAATTTTGGAAGATGACAACCAATGCGTCCACTATCCCAATGGCCACCTCTTTCAAAACCCTAGGATGTAGGTCATCCGGTCCTTGGGATTTATCGACTTTTAGTCCCATTAATTTTGCTAGTACTGTTTTTTTACTAATAATAATTTCTTTAAGTTCCTCATTCTCGCCACACCCTTGGTTTTCTCGTATTTCTGGGAGGTTTTTTGTGTCTTCCTCCGTGAAGACAGAAACAAAGTATTTATTTAATTTCTCTGTCATGTCCTCATTCCCCATTATAAATTCTCCCGTCTCTAATTGTAAAGGACCTACATTTACCTTCGCCAGTCTTTTCCTTTTCACATACCTATAGAAGCTTTTACAATCCGTTTTTATATTTTTCGCTAGTTTGTGCTCATATTCCATTTTCCCTTTCTTTATCAATTTCTTGGTCCCCCTTTGCTGATTTCTAAAAAGATCCCAATCCTCAGGCTGACCGCTTTTTCTGGTTAAATGATGTACAGTTGGAGATGAACTCAATGGCATGCAAAACATTAAGAAACCCTGCCATTTGAAAGAAGTCACTCACCTGAGGCCAATCCCCATTTGGCAGTTGTTTATCAATCAGGAGCTTAATCCCTCGCTCTATTGCCCGTGTGCCAGGGTACCTGCACAGAATTGCCGAGGAGGGGGGCAGAGAAACAGAAGGGAGGGGAAATAAAGAGAAGAGGGTAAAACAAAGTTAAAATGCAGTTCTCACTCAGCTGAGCCAGAAAGATGCAGCATGCACACAATGGGAGGCTGGACTAGAGTAACCCAAAGGCAACTCTTACGCTGCAGAGTTTTGGCAATGTACTGTGGAAGTCACCATATCATTGCATGTGCTGTAAAGAAGTACTTGGTACACTGACTAATTACAATAAATTATTGAAGCCAAAGAGGATCATGAGGCAAATAACAAATACAACGATCTGATTATGTATTAAGATACTGGTTTTTAAAATGTGCAGGTCAGCTGTAATGATAATACAGCCTACATCCAGACTAAAGGCTGTTGCACAAAGATCATATAGCTCAGCATCCCTGTTATCCAGCTAATATTTTAAAAACTATCGCCATTACAAAGCATCAATACATAGAGTGTGTTCAACCTCGGTCAAAATGATCACAGACATATGACTGGATCTGTCCTAACTGTCTTATTTCAGGTGGTAATTTCTGACAGAGATCAAAATGGATGGTTGTTCCATAGTTCAAAGAAGTTCATTTCCATGATTAATGGGACATTGTTAAGGGTATTTGGCATTGTGATAAAAGGAAGAAAAGGTTTTATAAATAAATGTAACAATGGACTCCTGTCTCACCTTGCTGCCATTAATCCTAATACTGCCCAACATGTATTGTGAACCTGGGACTTTGCACTCTGCACATATTTCCTTTGCTCGCATGATTCAAAATCTTCACCCCAGCCTCCATCTTCCATCTGCTTGGACAGCAGGAACTCACAGGCTCGGGTCACCGCTCTGCATGCAGCACTTGGTGAGAAACAAAACTCAAATTTAGAAATGGTATTCAAGGCCAGAACGGCGATCACACAGGATAGGATTTCTGACAATATAAATTAATGTGTTTTATTTGATGTCTGTGATTTTAACAATACTGTGCGATGCCAATAAAGCTATTTTTGCCAGAAATATCCAGGTAAGGGAGCTACAACATAATCTCAATTGCTGCTTGTCAGAACATGTCTTCTTCTCCACCATCAGTGTAATCAGGAGCCACACACACAGTAAATGCTCCATAGTTTCACCTACTGCTATGGGGCGCAATACTGCAATATCTCTACATTGGTAAGACTGTGGGTTCCACTTCATGGAATTTATATTTTCTTCAGATAAAGTTCCCAAGGCAGTGATTGTGTCGGTACATGGGATCTTTCCACAAATAATTTAAGATATGGTTTTTGCACTACTGCTGTAGGGAGTGCTTTTGCAGGGTTTCAGGAACACAACAGCCCATTCTTCACCCTCAATTTTCTCCAATATGATTTTTGTGCTGCATTGCAAATTAATCTAAAAATAAATGGTGGTGCTGGAACCTTGAGTGTTTTCCACGAACAAAAAACTTTGGGCTAAAAATTTAATAGCTACGGAAAACGGGTGCCGGGGTTCGATGTGCGATTAACCCACGCCCGTTTAAAGTAATGCAGGCAGCACGCAAACTGCGTGCTGCCTGCTAATTTAAATCATAGTGGCACACAGCCCAGCGCTAAACGCGCTGCTGAGTGGCTGCCCGCACAGCAGGGGGCCCAAGTTCGTGCGAGGCTAGCACCAATTAAAGCTAGCCTGCACCTCTTAAAGGGGAGGTGCAGTTTGATGACACCAGGTTACAAAAGGGAGTTTCACCTGGGAAACATACAGGCCAGAGAGAGAGGGCTCCAAGGTTCACAGACGCAGCACTGGAGGCCTTAGTACAGGAGGTGGAGAGAGGTCCTGTTTCCACAGGGGGCCCTCCAGACAGACACTGTGAAGGCAGTGGGAGCAGATAGCCACGGAGGTCAATGCTAGCAGTGTTGCTCTGAGGACCTTGATGCAGTGCCAGAAGTTCAATGACCTCACACGAGTGGTCAAGGTCACTGAATTCATCTTCAAATGCCATATCCCACAAACTGCACCACTAGCCTCATACACTGCTCAATTCACCACACCCCCATTACTCACCTACCAACAATTTCTATCAATCACGACTCATACCTCATATTCATAGATTCACCTCACCCTCACACACTTACCACTGCTGCAAGCCTCACACCCACATCTCACAGCTTGCACACACTGTCAGCTATTCAACCATGACAGGCACATCACCCAAACACATTGCACCCCACTCACTGACACACTTCCCTTTCTCTTGCAGGACAAGGTGGCATGCAACCGTAGGCAGCAGCAGCTAGCCGGAGAGGGACAAGCGCGCCCCCATGTCCTGACCCCACTCGAGGAGACGGTGCTCACCATAATTGGAGCGGCTGTGACTGAAACCGTGGCCAGTGGCAGCGCTGAAACCATTGAACATGATGGTATGCTCATATCTAATCCTCCTTCTCACATCCCACTTCCCCCTCATCCCACAACTCGTGACTTACAAGCTGCAGATGGTGTAAGCATGCACCTCTTGCTTCCCCCCAATCCCCCTCACCGCAACTCTACCCTTGCATCTTTCTCATTTCAGAGACCCAAGAAATCCAACCTGACCAGGCAGTGGTGCAAGAGGGGGAGAGAGTAAAGAAGAAACACCATCACTCGATCTGAAACTCGCAGCCACCAGCTCAGATAATGGCACTGTGCGGACTTGAGGGTAGCTTAGAGGTGGGATCTGCACGTGGCATGAGTGGGCTGCAGCAGGGCAGGGGGAAAAGGTAGCGCAGGTGCCAGTTCCCCGGAGGGCGAGGTCGCGCACAAGTTCTGCTGCACAGGACTCAGATGAGGACTTTGATGAGGTGGCCTACAGAAGAATGCTGATGGGTATGCACAATGAAATGTTTGGTGCATTGGCAGGCCTGCCAGAAAGCCTGAATGCAATGTCAAGGAGCATGGAGGAGTCCAGCTCCAACCCTGCACAGGGCTTTGCTCAGAATTTGGAGCACATCCTTTCTAGCGTGTAAGGGGTGGGCAGATCCATTAGTGCACTTGTGGACCCAACCATCATGGAGAGTTTGATGGCCGAAGTCTCAGCTTCCATTGCAGCACAAGCAGAAGCCACCCAAAGCCAGTGTTGCAATGGAAGCTCAGATTGAAGTCCTGCAAGCTCAGCTTGATGCCACGCAAGTGCAGACTGCTGCCATCATGCCTGGGTTTACCAGTGTTGAAAGGGGCTTGCCGGGTGTCCCAGCAGTCCAGCAATCCGTCCTCCAACAGATTACTAGGATTGCTGAGGATCCACCCCAGGGGAGTTGCAGTGGCTCAGGATGACAGCATACCTACTCCTACCAGTGCCATTCCACGCTGTTGCCAGTCAGCCAGCTAGCCCAGACTTCAGCCGCCCATGCCGAGGTGGTGTAGTCCAAAGCCAGGCCTACTAGACCCAGAGCTGCTCAAGGTCATCCTGCAAGTCCATCTGAAGTCCTCCCCACTGAAAGTCAGCAGCCTTCCACCAGCCATGCTGCAGCCACTGGGGTAGCATTGCGTAGGAGCATTAGGACAGGCAAAGGCACACGCAAGACAGGCACTAAGAGAATGCACAAGGGTGATTAGCTGACTTCTGAATTAAATATTGTAATGGTTTGATTCATAAAATTGGTCTGGAATGTTTGTCTTGTGGAGCCTTTTATTGTAACAAGAGAACGCTCTTATGGTCAGTAACAGAGGGAAGGTAAGGACTATTTAAAGAAGAACATAAGAAATAGGAGCAGGAGTAGGCCATTTGGCCCTTTGAGCCTGCTCCGCAATTCAATAAGATCATGTCGATCTTCTACCGCAACTCCACCTTCCCGCACTATCCCCATATTCCTTGGTTCCCTTAGTATCCAAAAATCTTATCAATCACGGTCTTGAATATACTCAACGATTGAGCATCCACAATTCACAACCCTTTGAGTGAAGAAATATCTCCTCATCTCAGTCTTAAATGGCTGACCTCTTATTCTGAGACTGTGACCCCTAGTTCTAGACTCCCCAGCCAGAGGAAACATCCTCCCAGCATCTCTCCTCATAGGAAAATACTTCCCCACCCCCCCCTCCCAAATCCCCCCATCCCAGGAATCAATCTAGTGAACCAGACCTTTATGGAAGTCCTCTGGAGTAGAACTTCCAGTGCAGAAACGGGTCCTCATGGCCCCCCTGAAGTGCAGCAAGGTGCTGTCAAGCCACTTGCTAGCTCTGAAGTGGGGCTGACCCATGAGAGGGATGTTGGTGGCAGACAACAAGGAAGTGGGGGCTCCTCTCCAAGCGCTCACACGACAGAGCCCCACCAGAGTACTCACCCAACTGAGATGGGCGTCTCAGCCCCTGCACAGCTGCAGGAGCAGCAGACTGTTGCCGAGCCCTCACAGGTTCGCAACCCGAGGACGGCCGCCAAAGGTATCGAGACAGGAGCAGCAAAAAAGTGAGCAAGGGGCCTCCACATCTGCTGAAGCCACAGAGGAAGCGAGGAAGATAAAGCACAAGTAGTCACAAGGGTAGTCACTTGGGTGTTCCGTTGTATTGCTTTTTGACAAGTCATCCTTGAATTGTTATGATAAACAGATTTGATGGCAAACTGTTGAAGTTGTGGCCTGTGTCATTTCGCAAATGAGACTTCCACATTGAGGGCTTAGAGTGACTTGCAATTGTCAGTATGGTGGTCAGAGTGATAGGAATCCGCAGGTTCTTGTCCATTGTTGATGCTCTGGTAAGAAGGTGCGAGGTAAAAGTGTTTGATTGTGCAGGCTAAGCAAATCTGGCCAACATGAGTGCATCCTTTGCATCCCGGGCAGCAATGTGGTCGCGCGCTGGCGCCTTCTGGCCTGTGCAGCTTCAGGTGGGTGAGCAGCAGCTTGGCGCTCCTGTTGTTGCTCCTGCTGTTGTTCAGGGTTCTGCTGCTGCCGCGGCTGGTCTTCGTCCGAATCTGATGTCCAGGAGGAAAGGAAATAAATGGTTCCCATGCTTCTGGTATATACCTCAGTTGAGGAAGTGCTCAGTCAAGGTGGGGAGAGGGGCTTCTCAGGAGCTCACACTGGATATGGGTGTCAGGCTCCAAACTTCCACAACAGTGAGTAGGCCTGTTAAAGTTCCCCCAGACCTGAGACAACAAAGTTCTGCCACCTGCAAATGATCATTGGTGAAAACTCCTTTTTAATGGTGGAGCTGCAGCTGTTAGTAAGCAGTCCACTTGTGAGGTCGCCAGGATTAACTGGTGTGTTCCAGAGGAGGCGTGCAGGACGTGGGAAAAGTGGTAAAATCAGAAAGGCCTCTCAAAATGTGATTATAGTGGCAATTAACTGGTTAAGGGCCTTAAGGGCCTATCCCGCCTCTTGGAGGCGGGATGGAAATGGGGTCAGAAACCACGAATGTGGGAAAATTGCTCAGAGGCGGGATGGAGGTGGGATCGGACCCACCCGCCATTTTTTGCGATTTTGACAACTCACACGCCTCCAAACCTGCCTCCTCGGGCCTGGTAAAAATCGAGCACAAAGTATTTGTTTAATGTTTAATTTTGGTGAATGTGGAATTGGGGTTGTGTTCACTGGTAACACAGTCTAATAAGTCGATTACAGACAGCCTGGGCAGAAAGGGGCTGTCTGGGTTGCCTCCTCCTTTCCATTTCCTCCTCTTCCGCTTCCTCTTCTTCCTCCTCCTTCTCCTCAGCTGGTCGCCGTATGACTGGTGGCAAGGGCTGTGCCCTCATGATGGCGAGGTTATGGAGCATGTAGCAGACCACGACGAATCTTGAGACGCACTCTGGCGAGTACAGCAGAGCTGCTGCAGAGCGGCCCAGGCATCAGAAGCGTTGTTTAAGGACGCAAATGGTCTGCTGATTCCATGTGGCAGCATGGCTTTCGTTATATGTAAGCGGGCCACGTGTCCGTGCATTTTGCAGCCGAGTCATGAGCCAGGTGGTCAGCAGATGAGCCTTTGTCGCCCAGTAGCCACCCTCTGGTTTGTCGCAGTGGTTCAAATGCTGATGGTACAGCGGGCTGCCACAGAATGAAGGCATCATGGCCGCTGCCGTTGATTTGCATGATTTGCTGAGTATGGGCTGGACATTGAGTGACTATAATCCCTTCCGGTTGCTGTACATCTCCGAACAGAGATGCAGCGCCCGCAAAACGACGTGTGTGCAGTTAATGTCACCCTGCACCATGGGGAAGCCTGCTATCCTGGCGAAGCCGCATGCTCGCTCCCCCTGCTTCTCTCTGGCAAGAGAGAATGAAATGTATTCACCTCTCTTTGCATACAGAGTCTCACTCACCTCCCTTATACAGGAGCGGACGGTGAACTGGGAGATGTTACAGATGTCGTCCGCTCCAGTTTGGAAGGAGCCCGACACGAAGAAGTTCAAGGCCACGGTCACCTCTACAGCCACTGGCAACGCCGTCCTCGCCCTGGACTGAGGCGGCAGGTCCGCCTGCAGCAGGTGGCAGATTTCAATGAGCACGTCATTAGTAAAAAGGAGACGTCGCACACACTGTTTGTCGCTGAGGTTGAGGTAGGAGAATTGCTCCCTGAAGACCCTAGGTGGATATGGCCTCGTGCTGAGAGCCCTTCTCCTCCTCCTCCTGCCTCTTCAGCAGCTTGTCCTCCTCTGTGTCACCTCTGCTCATTTTCACGGTTATGCTGCAGGCCAAGGGGGATACAAACTACTGCATCCATGTCGGAGCAGACCCCTTTGCAAGTCTGTACCAAGTCCTTGAACACGTGCCACACCACTCCTTGTAGGCTTTAAGCAACTTTAAAGAAGTCTAGGAAGTACCAAACTCTTCTACAAACTTAGCAACAGCTAGTAGAAATCAATCAGCAACTAACCTGTAAGTAGGTGATGACCAATGTTCCCTTTAAGCTCTGCGGCTGCACAGCCGGCTCTTGAATGGGAAAAACTGTACAGGCAGTGTGCTGAATGGGCCGCGCGCAACCAAAAAAAATTGAAGGGAATATTGGCGATGACCCTTTAAATAGCGCTGTTGGGGGTTCCTTCCTGCTGTTGAACTCATGTTCAGCTGTGCAAGGTTAAGCGAGGGTGTTAGCTCCAATGTTGAGGTCGAAAATGGCAGTGCTGGCGTCAAATCAGTCACACATGCTGACTGACGTCACGATCTGCATACCCTGCATAGTTTTGGCGCAAGCTCCCGGCGCTGATGCTAATGCCATCACCAAAACGGTGTCCGGCGCAGCCCACACCAGACGTGTGCGTGAGCTGCTCGGACGCCATTTTTGAGCCAAACAACAGGCGCTACGCAACCGAATTTTTAGCCCTTTATCTCAGTGAAATACGTACATTTGCTGAAAAAATTCAAAATCTGACAAAGATTGAGTACAAATTGTGAGGTTTGAAGAAAAAGTCGTTTTCCACGAATAAAAAGGGATGAGACTGTGCTGGTACTCAGGCCTGAGACCCACAGTGGTACCCCAAGAGACACTAAGAATTTATTATGCATTTCCCAGTGTATTCACTCCCGTCAAGAACAGCTCTGTTCTTGTAATACACACACAAAGTGTAATTCAATCTAGTTGTATTGCAGCTCATGTGTCACACATTCAATGTACCTGCAGGATTCATCATTTGGAGACTATAGTTTATATGCCTTTTTAAAAGGGGAAAGGAGAAAGTACAAGGTTGCAGCTTAGCCTTCATCCTTGTGGTTTATGATTCTCTATGAATACCAACTATATATTAAGCTGCAGAGGATTTTGCACATAGTAACTTAGGAACTGCACTCGCTCACCCTTTCTGATACGTGTGCCCCATGCAGGCAAAAGCCTCCAGGCCAAACCAGGTCCCATAGGTGAAACACACACCCCAGCACCTGTGAAAAGAAAGGTACAACTTATATTTATACAGCACCTTTAATGAGCTCAGGACATCCCAAAGCACTTTCCAGCCAATGACGTGCTTTTTGAAGTGTAGGCACTGCTGTAATGTAGGGAAATGCAGTAGTCCATTTGTGCACAGCAAGGTTCCACAAACAGCAATGAGATAAACAACCAGATAACCTTTTTTTTTTTTAAAGTGACCGTGCTCGAAATATAAATGTTGGCCACAACAGCACGTGAACTCCCCTGCTCTTCTTTGAATAATGCCGTGGGATCTTTTATGTCCATCTGCAAAGGCAGACAGGATCTGTTTAATTTCTCATCCGAAAGACGGCATCTCTGACAGTGTAGCACTCCCTTAACATTTCACTGAAGTGTCACCTAGATTATGTTATCAAAAAATATAATGAAATTTAATTTGGTTGGAAGAATGAGGAGAGGCTACATAAACTAAATGGTACAATTTTAAAGGGATGCAGGAACAGAGAGACCTGTGTGTTCACATTGAAGGTGGCAGGATAAGTTGAGAAGACTGTTAAAAAAGTATATGGGATCTTGGTTTTATAAATAGAGAAATAGAGTACAAAAGCAAGGAAGTTATGCTAAACCTTTATAAATCACTGGTTCGGCTCTAGCTGGAGTATTGTAGCCAATTCTGGTCACCACACTTTAGGAAGGATGTCAAAGCCTTGGAGAGGGTGCAGAGGAGATTTACTAGAATGGTACCAGGAATGAGGGACTTCATTTACATGGTGATACTAGAGAAGCTGGGGTTGCTCTCCTTAGAACAGAGAAAGTTAAGGGGAGATTTAATAGAGGTGTTCAAACTTATGAAGGGTTTTGATGGAGTAGAAAGAGAGAAACTGTTTCCACTGGCAGGAGGGTCAGTAATCAGAGGACACAGATTTAAGATACCCAGGAGGGAGATGAGGACAATATCTTTTTACGTAGCAAGTGGTTATGACAGGAAAGATTGGTGGAAGCAGATTCAATAGTAACTTTCAAAAGGGAATTGGATAAATAATTGTAATGGAAAACTTTGTGGGGCTCTGGGGGAAAGTGAAGGGGAGTGGGACTAATTCGTAGCTCCTTCGAAGGGCAGGCATTGGCATGATTGGCCAAATGGCGTCCTTCTCTACTGTAAGATTCTACGAAACCTGCTCACCTAGATTAAACAGCTAGCTTCTCTCATATTCCACAGGTTTCTAACACAGGGCAACTAAATGGAATGGAACATCAAGACAACTGATAACAAAAAGAAACATTTAGGTAAGTTTATGCTAAACTTGTATCAAACCTTGGTTAGACCACACTTGGGAGTACTGCGTACAATTCTGGTCGCCATATTATAAAAAGGATATCGAGGCAGTGGAGAGGGTGCAAAAAAGGCTGAGGGCTAACCTAATAGAGGTCTATAAAATTATGAAAGATTTTGATAGAGTAAACACAGAGAGGGGGCTAAAAATTGAGTAGCGCCCACTTGGGGTGCTAACTTCGCCGGGGCGCTACTTTTAGCGCCCTGGAAAAATTAGCGCCCCTGCGACGGAAATTGAGTGGTAGCGCCCCAAGAGGGAAGCGCCCCGCCTCCCTCTTGGGGCGCTGCGAGGGAATATCGCGGCGCTACGTGCCACAGCGCATCGCGGTATTGCAGGCCTTCCTCCCCTTCTTAAAGTGGAGGGGCCTTGCGCAGCTTGACCTGGGGCCCGGCTGGGCCCCCGGGGATCAGGAGTGCCAGCAAAAGAGTCCGGCACTCAAGAGAAGTGCCGGGCTCATGGAGCGCGGCTGGCACTCCTCCGGGGGGGGGGGGTGGGCGGGTAAGGAGGCCGGGGTGGGGGAGCGGAGGCAGGTGCTGGCAGGCGGCCAGCAACAAAAGTGGCCGCCCTGCACCTCGCCTTTAAATAGCGCCTCCCCGGCCGCAGGTAGGCCCCCCTGACCCCGTCGGACATAGCATTCGGTGGTAAGTCAGGGGGCGCTCCTGAAGATCACGGCCGGGGTGCTGCACACAGCGATGACGTCATCGCCAGCGGCGCAGCGCCACAGGGCGCTAACGGTTACCACCGCCGCTAACGGGAGGCGCAAAGCAACCAAATTTTTCCCCAGAGTGTTTCCACTTGTGGGGAAGAGCAAAACTAGAGGCCATCAATATAAGATAGTCACCAAGAAATCAAATAGGAAATTCAGAAGAAACTTCTTTACCCAAAGAGTGGTGAGAATGTGGAACTCGCTACCACAGGGAGTGGCTGAGGCAAATGGTAGATACATTTAAGGGGAGGCTAGATAAGCATATGAGGGAGAAGGGAATAGAGGGTTATGCTGATAGAGTTAGATGAGGAAGGATGGGAGGAGACTTGAGTGGAGCACAAACGCTGACATTGACTGGTTGGGCTGAATGGAGGCAGGTGCTGGCAGGCGGCCAGCAACAAAAATGGCCGCCCGGTACCTCCCCTTTAATTTGCGCCGCCCCAGCCGCACGACCCTGTTGGACATAGCGTCCAGCGGTATGTCAGGGGACGCTACCAAAGATCGCGGCCGAGGCGCTGCGCACGGCGATGACGTCATCGCCGGAGGCGCAGCGCCACGGGCGCTAACGGTTACCACCGCCGCTAACCTCCCGCTGAAATTCGCGGGAGGCGTTAGCGGTGCAGCGCCCGGGCGCTAGTTGCTTTGTGCCCAGTTATCGCCCGCTAACGGGAGCCGCAAATCAGCCGAATTTCCCCCCCCCCACCTCCAAGAAGTCTTATTGGAATTATACAGGGCCTTGGTGAGACCACACCTGGAGTACTGTGCACAGTTTTGGTCTCCTTATCTAAGGAAGGATATACTTGCCTTAGAGGGGGTGCAACAAAGGTTCACCAGACTGGTTCTTGGGATGGAGGGGGGGGGGGGGGGGAGATTGTCCTATGAGGAGAGATTGAGTAGACTAGGCCTATATTCTCTAGAGTTTAGAAGAATGAGAGGTGATCTCATTGAAACATACAAAATTCTTACAGGGCTTGACAGGGTAGATGCAGGGAGGATGTTTCCCCTGGCTGGGGAGTCTAGAACCAGGGGTCACAGTTTCAGAATAAGGGGTCGGCCATTTAGGACTGAGATGAGGAGAAATTTCTTCACTCACAGGGTGGTGAATCTTTGGAATTCTCTACCCCAGAGGGCTGTGGAGTATATTCAAGACAGAGATAGATAGATTTTTGGATACTAAGAGAATCAAGGGATATGGGGAGAGTGCTTGAAAGTGGAGATGAGGACGAAGACTAGCCATGATCTTATTGAATGGCGGAGCAGGCTCGAAGGGCTGAATGGCCTGCTCCTGCTTCTTATATTCTTATATATCTTACTGACTTGGATGAAGGAATAGAGAGGTGTATATCCAAGTTTGCAGTTGGCACTAAATTAGGAGGCACAGCAAGTTGTCCAGATGGGAGCAGGAAGTTACAAAGAGACATATAGAGACTAAGTAAGTGGGTAAAACTGTGGCTGATGGAGTTCAATGTTGGAAAGTGTGAGGTCATCCACTTTGGATCCAAGAAAGACAAATAAGAATATTTTCTATGGGTGAGAGACTGGGAGCTGTGGAGGAGCAAAGGGATTTGGGTGTCTATGTACATAAATCACTAAAGGCTAGTGCACAGGTAATCTAAAAATCGAATGGAATGTTGGTCTTTATCTCAAGGGGGTGGATTACAAAGGGGAGGAAGTGATGCTGCAGTTGTACTTAGCCTTGGTCAGACCTCATCTGGAGCACTGCACTCAGTTTTGGGCTGTGCACCTCAGGAAAGATATACTGACCTCGAAAGGAGTACAGCGCAAATTTACCAGAATTATACTGGGACTTAAAAGGATTAAATTGAGGAAGGGTGAAATAAACTGGGCTTGTCTTCCCCGGAGTTTAGAATGTTGAAGGGTGATCTAATCCAGAACAAGGGGGCACAATCTTAAAAATAGTACTGGGCCATTCAGGAGTGAAATCTGGAAGCACTTTTTCACCCGAAGGGTAGTTAAAATCTGGAACTCTCTCCCCCAAAAGGCTGTGGATGCTGGATCAATTGAAATTTTCAAGACCGAGATCAATAGATTTTTGTTGGGTAAGGGTATCAAGAGATATGGAACAAAAACGGGCAAATGTAGTCGAGATACAGATCCGCCATGATCTGACTGAATGGCCAAGCAGGCGCGACGGACTGAATGGCCAAGCAGGCGCGGCGGACTGAATGGCCAAGCAGGCGCGGCGGACTGAATGGCCAAGCAGGCGCGGCGGACTGAATGGCCAAGCAGGCGCGGCGGACTGAATGGCCAAGCAGGCGCGGCGGACTGAATGGCCAAGCAGGCGCGGCGGACTGAATGGCCAAGCAGGCGCGACGGACTGAATGGCCAAGCAGGCGCGGCGGACTGAATGGCCAAGCAGGCGCGACGGACTGAATGGCCAAGCAGGCGCGGCGGACTGAATGGCCTCCCCTCTTCCTATGGCACTGTGGTTGATTTTAATCATCATTCATTCCGCCAGGTCAGGTTTTTACACCGAAAGAAACCTTTAATTGATTTTGCTGTTTTACTTGTGAGCTCTCAGACTGAAAAGAGAGTGGTATCCTCTATTAAAACTGGTTTTGTAACCCTGTCCCAAAGGTGGTGGGAGGAGAAACCTTCATACAGGGACTGAGGCTTCATTTTATTGCCAACTTCATGCTGTTATTTCAAAGTTTGCTCAATATTTGCGACACACACAATCCACTTACCCTTCCCATGATCCATTTGGGTTCTGTATCCTCCGGCAGTATTCAAGACCCTTTTCCAATGTATCTCTGAGTGGACAAGATTAATCTGTTAGAGAATTGAGGACAGTTTCATGTACAGCTATTTAGAAATTCTGAACAGCTTTTATCAACAGTAATAACCCAAACTGGGCTCATCCAACAATTTGTTACCTTTAATATACTCACCGGATCTCTCTCGCTCTGTGGTGTGGAAATTTCTCTTGGAAATGTTTTAGTGCCTGCATTACTGCAGATGTGCACTCAACGTATGTGTAGTCAATCATTATATCACCTGCAGAGGAGCAAAGAAAGACATTTAGCAATGGAGGCAGTTTGCTGCTGCTTGGCACGCTCAGGAAGCAGTATCCACTTAATTAAGTTAAGGGGGGGGGGGGGGACAACATTAAAGTATAGATAAAATATTAAAAATGGTCTTAGATATGATAAACCCAGATGATTACTTCAAATTAAGTCAAGAAAGTAAGACTAGAAAGTATTACTGGAAATTAGTTAAAAGTAAATTTCAAACTGTCAACAGGAAGAACTCCTATTCTAAGGAGCGATGAATATTTGGGAGAAAACACCAACAAAAATCTAATACAGGCAAAAATAATGAGGTTATTCAAATGTAACTGGACACCATAATGAGAAGGTTGGCATACCATCAGCTTTGATAGGCTACATGGGAAAGATTGTTCCAGTCCTACTCAGGTCCCCTCCATCACCTCTTTTTCTGGTACATTGATGATTATCAGTGCCACTTCCTCTCTCGCCCTGAACTGGAAAATATCAACTTTGCTTCAAATTTCCACCCCTCCCTCGCCTTCACATGGTCCATCTCCGACTCTTCCCTTCCCTTCCTCGACTTCTCTAGCTAGGCTGTCAACCAGTGTCTACGATAAGCCCACTGACTTTCAGCTACCTTGATTACACTTCCTCCCACCCCGCTTCCTGTAAGGACTCTATTCCATTCTCTCAGTTTCTCCATCTCCGTCGCATCTGTTCTAACATTGCCACCTTCCACACCAGTGCTTCCGATATGTCTTCCTTTTCCCTCAACCGAGGATTCCCTTCCATCGTGGTTGACAGTGTCCGTCCCATTTCCCGCACTTCTACCCTCACCCCTTCCCCTCCAACCCAGAACCATGATAGAGTTCCCCTTGTCCTCACCTTTCACCCCACCAGCCTCCACATTCAACGGATCATCCTCCGCCATTTCTGCCACCTCCAGCATGATCCCACCACCAAACACATCTTCCCCTCACCTCCCCTTTCAGCATTCTGAAGGGACTGTCCCCTCCACAACACCCTGGTTCACTCTCCATCACCCCCAGCACCCCTTCCCCTTCGCCCGGCACCTTCCCGTGCAAGCGCAGGAGATGCAACACCTGCCCTTTCACCTCCTCTCTTCCCACCATCCAGGGCCCCAAACACTCCTTCCAGGTGAAACAGCGATTTACTTGTACTTCTTCCAATTTAGTATACTGTATTCGCTGCTCACGAAGCGGTCTCCTCTACATTGGGGAGACCAAAACGCAGATTGGGTGACCGCTTTGCTGAACACCTCCTTTCAGTCCGTAAGGGCGACCCCGAGCTTCCTCACCTGTCACTTTAATTCTCCGTCCCATTCCCACTCTGTCCTCGGCCTCCTACACTGTTGCAACGAAGCTCAACAGAAGCTCGAGGAACAGCACCTCATCTTTCGATTAGGCACTTTACAGCCTTCTGGACTCAACACTGGGTTCAACAATTTCAGACCATAACCTTGGCCCCATTTTTTCCAGACAGCAGCTGTTGGTAATGATTCTGCTGTTGCCATTTACACCTCCCTTTGATCCATCTTTTGTTTCTTTATTTGTCCCATTACCATCCCCTTTTGCCTTGCACCATCATCCCTTTTGCCATTTAAATCTCTCCTGCCTTCCACCCCATCACAGACCTTCTCTTTTGTTCTTTCCTCCCCTACCCCTTTCCCTGCCTCTGTACTTGTCTAAAACCTGTTGCATCGCTAACCTTTGCCAATTCTGGCGAAAGGTCATCGACCTGAAACGTTGACTATTTCTCACTCCGCAGATGCTGCCTGACCTGCTGAGCATTTCCAGCATTTTCTCTTCATATTATTAAATGCTTACTTTGTATCGGTCTGCACAGTAGAGCATGAGGAGAACGTACCAAAGATACAAAGTAAAGCAAAAATAAATAAAGGGGAGGAATTTACTAGATTTAATACAAGTTTAAAAAAAAGGTAATTGAGAAAATAATGAGACTAAAGATTGACAAATCTCCAGGACCTGATGGTTTCCATCAGGGTATTACATTGCAGGTGCTTTAGTCATGATCTTCCAAAACACTCTCGATTCAGGAATTGCTCCCTTAGATTGGAAAATTGTCAATGCCATTCCATTATTTAAGAAGGGTGGAAAAGAGAAACCAGGATATTATAGGCCTCTGAGTCTAACGTCAGTTGTGGAGCAGTTACTAGAATCCATCTTTAGGGATAGAGTTCTGAGCACTTGGATGAATATGAACTGATCAGAGAGAGCCTCAGCTTTTCACTATATTTAAAAATGACTTAGGTGAAAGAATAGAGAGTCGTACATCTAAATTTGCGAACTATATTAAGTTTGGTGGCACAGTAACTAGTGTAGATGGGAGCAGAAAGTTGCAAAGGGACACTGATAGATTAAGTGAGTGGGGAAAAACTGTGGCACTACGTAAACTTGGGGTCATCCAAAACTCGGCTGCCCGTGTCCTAACTCGCATCAAGTCCCGTTCGCCCAGCACCCCTGTGCTCGCTGGATCCCGGTTAAGCAGTGCCTCGATTTGAAAATTCTCATCCTTGTTTTCAAATCCCTGCATGGCCTCGCCCCTCCCTATCTCTGTAATCTCCTTCAGCCCCACAACCCCCCCCCCCCCCCCCCCCCCCCCCCCCCGAGATATCTGCGCTCCTCTAATTCTGCCCTCTTGAGGATCCCTGATTATAATCGCTCAATCTTTGGTGGCCGTGCCTTCTGTTGCCTAGGCCCTAAGCTCTGGAATTCCCTGCCTAAACCTGTCCACCTCTCTTTCCTCCTTTAAGACGCTCCTTAAAACCTACCTCTTTGACCAAGCTTTTGGTCACCTGCCCTAATTTATCCTTATGTGGATTGGTGTCAAATTTTTTTGTCTTAAAATACTCCTGTTCAGCACCTTGGGATGTTTTACAACGTTAAAGGCGCTATATAAATACAAGTTGTTGTTGTGGCAGGTGGAGTTCAATGTAGGAAAGGGTGAGGTCATCCACTCTGGACCCAAGAAAGATAGATCAGAGTATTTTCTAAATGGTGAGAAGTTAGGAACTGTGAAGAAGCAGAGAGATTTAGGGGCCCATGCACAGAAAACATTAAAAACTAGTGGACAGGTACAAAAAATAATTTAAAGGCGAATGGAATGAGCCTTCATCTCAAGGGGACTGGAATAAAAAGCTGTGGAATTTATGCTACAGTTGTGGAAAGCTCTGGTTAGACCACATCTGGAGCACTGAGTTCAGTTCTGGGCATCACACCTCAGGAAGGAGATATTGGCCTTGGAGGAGGTGCAGCACAGATTCATCAGAATGATACCGGGGCTTTAAATTATGAGGACAAGTTCATAGACTAGGCTTGTATTCCCTCGAATATAGAAGATTAAGGGGTGATCTAATCAAGGTGTTTAAGATGATTAAAGGGTATGGTAGGGTAAATCACTGTCTCTAAATTGTCAGACTGCTTGTCCGACATCCAGTCCTGGATGAGCAGAAATT
Organism: Squalus acanthias; assembly: GCA_030390025.1. Lineage (NCBI taxonomy): Eukaryota > Metazoa > Chordata > Chondrichthyes > Squaliformes > Squalidae > Squalus > Squalus acanthias. Next base: position 114,493,731 of record CM059427.1, on the reverse strand, counting down.
TCCTTCAACTAAATATCGGGAAGACTGAAGCCATTGTCTTTGGTCCCTGCCACAAACTCCATTCCCGAGCCACCAACTCCATCCCTCTCCCTGGTCATTGTCTGAGGCTGAACCAGACTTTTCACAACCTTGACGTCCTATTATACCAAGCTGAGCTTCTGACCACATTACCCGCTCCATTACCAAAACCGCCTACTTCCACCTCCCTAACATCACCCATCTCCGCCCCTGCCTCAGCTCATTTGCTGCTGAAACCCTCATCCATGTGTTACCTCTAGACTTGACTATTCCAACGCTCTCCTGGCTGGCCTCCGATCTTCCACCCTCCATAAACTTGAGCTCATCCAAAATTCTGCTGCCCATATCCTAACTCGCACCAAGTCCCGTTCACCCATCACCCCCTGTGCTCGCTGAACTACATTGGCTTCTGGTCCCGGCAATGCCTCGATTTTAAAATTCTCATCCTCATGTTCAAATCCCTCCATGGCATCACCGCTCCTTATCTCTGTAATCTCCTCCAGCCCATCAACCCTCTGAGATATCTGCGCGCCTCCAATTCTGGCCTCTTGCGCATCCTTGATTTTAATCACTCCACCATTGGCGGCCATGCCTTCAGCTGCCTAGGCCCTAAGCTCTGAAATTCCTTCCCTAAGCCTCTCTACCTCTCTCTTCTCCTTTAAGATGTTCCTTAAAACCTACCTCTCCTGTCCTAATATCTCCTTATGTGGTGTGGTGTCAAATTCGGTCTGATAATGCTCCTGTGAAGCACCTTGGGACGTTTTACTAGGCTAACGGCGCTATATAAATGCAAGTTGTTGTTGTTGATGGAGAGAAACTATTTCCTCTGGTGGGGGAGTCCAGAACAAGGGGGCATAACCTTCAAATTAGAACTAGGCCGTTCAGGGGTGATGTCAAGAAGCACTTTTTCACGCTAAGGGCAGTGGAAATCTGGAACTCTGTCTCCAAAAAAGATGTTGAGGCTGGAGGGTCAATTGAAAATGTCAAACCTGAGATTGATAGTTTTTTTGTTCGGTAAAGGTATGAAGGGATATGGAACCGAGGCATTATACAATAAAACTGACACGGAGCCATATAAGGATATGTTAGGGCAGATGTCCAAAAGCTTGGTCGAAGAGATAGGTTTTAAGGAGCATCTTAAAGGAGGACTCGGTGTTGAAAGGACACTCCAGAGATCAGTATCGGCCTGCTTGAGAATGAAGAAAGATTATTTACTCAAATAAAAACAACTTTTTTTTTAAATGGAAGAAACTTACCAAAAACCTCTGATGGGTTCAGAAGCTCCAGCAGTCGTCCCCCACGCTTGGTCTCGTACGTGGCAAATCCACCGTCAGGGTTTCTCATACTGAGCAGCTGCAACGGAAAGAGAGGGATCAGGTAAGGTGCAGTTTGTCCCCCAACTTCCCTGGAATAAAACAAACCTGAAAATATGTATCTGCCTTTTTGGATGTTAAGGAAAGGAAAAAAATAAATCATAAACTAAGAATGCTGTGAAATAAGCCCTGTTAAACTCGTTAACAATGACAGGCCACGCACCTTGTTTAGTTCTTGGGACTTGAACAATGTTGAATTTATTGACCCCTGCAATTGCCCTGAGGTGATGGTCTCCTTGAACTGCTGCAGTCCTTGTGACAATGGTACTTCCAGTATGGTTGCAATATTTTTTTTTACAACTGAATGATGAATTTAGAGGGTATTAAGAGTCAACCATATAGTAGTGTGGGACTGGAGTAGGATGATGGACATTCAGGAACCAGTTGGGTTTTTATACATCCCAACAGTCTTTATGGTCATTTTTTTCTGCAATCAATTTATTGAATTCATTTCATAATTTCCATGGTGAGATTTGAACTCACAGCTGCTGGTGTGTCAGTGAGGACCACAGTCACTACACTGCGGGTGTGTCAGTGAGGACCACAGTCACTACACTGCGGGTGTGTCAGTGAGGACCACAGTCACTACACTGCGGGTGTGTCACTGAGGACCACAGTCACTACACTGCGGACCACAGTCACTACACTGCGGGTGTGTCACTGAGGACCACAGTCACTACACTGCGGGTGTGTCAGCGAGGACCACAGTCACTACACTGCGGGTGTGTCAGCGAGGACCACAGTCACTACACTGCGGGTGTGTCACTGAGGACCACAGTCACTACACTGCGGGTGTGTCACTGAGGACCACAGTCACTACACTGCGGGTGTGTCACTGAGGACCACAGTCACTACACTGCGGGTGTGTCAGTGAGGACCACAGTCACTACACTGCGGACCACAGTCACTACACTGCGGGTGTGTCACTGAGGACCACAGTCACTACACTGCGGGTGTGTCAGTGAGGACCACAGTCACTACACTGCGGGTGTGTCAGTGAGGACCACAGTCACTACACTGCGGACCACAGTCACTACACTGCGGGTGTGTCACTGAGGACCACAGTCACTACACTGCGGGTGTGTCAGCGAGGACCACAGTCACTACATTGCGGGTGTGTCACTGAGGACCACAGTCACTACACTGCGGGTGTGTCAGTGAGGACCACAGTCACTACACTGCGGGTGTGTCACTGAGGACCACAGTCAGTACATTGCGGGTGTGTCAGTGAGGACCACAGTCACTACATTGCGGGTGTGTCAGTGAGGACCACAGTCACTACACTGCGGGTGTGTCACTGAGGACCACGGTCACTAATTTGCGGGTGTATCACTGAGGACCACAGTCACTACATTGCGGGTGTGTCAATGAGGACCAGAGTCACTACACTGCGGGTGTGTCACTGAGGACCACAGTCACTACACTGCGGGTGTGTCACTGAGGACCACAGTCACTACACTGCGGGTGTGTCAGTGAGGACCACAGTCACTACACTGCGGGTGTGTCACTGAGGACCACAGTCACTACACTGCGGGTGTGTCACTGAGGACCACAGTCACTACACTGCGGGTGTGTCACTGAGGACCACGGTCACTACACTGCGGGTGTGTCACTGAGGACCACAGTCACTACACTGCGGGTGTGTCAGCGAGGACCACAGTCACTACACTGCGGGTGTGTCAGCGAGGACCACAGTCACTACACTGCGGGTGTGTCAGCGAGGACCACAGTCACTACACTGCGGGTGTGTCAGCGAGGACCACAGTCACTACACTGCGGGTGTGTCAGCGAGGACCACAGTCACTACACTGCGGGTGTGTCACTGAGGACCACAGTCACTACACTGCGGGTGTGTCACTGAGGACCACAGTCACTACATTGAGGACCACAGTCACTACACTGCGGGTGTGTCAGCGAGGACCACAGTCATTACACTGCGGGTGTGTCAGCGAGGACCACAGTCACTACACTGCGGGTGTGTCAGTGAGGACCACAGTCACTACACTGCGGGTGTGTCACTGAGGACCACAGTCACTACACTGCGGGTGTGTCAGTGAGGATCACAGTCACTGCACTGCTGTGCCCATTACACCCACAATACTCTAAGCATATTGTTCGTTATTCTGGCAATGCTTCTGCCTTGAGTGCAGTAATGGTTCCGGGTGGTTGGGTTCCTACTGGCTCTAGGGCTGATAATCCCCGTTCAGCAACTCACGCCCCCCATTCACTAGTTACTCCCACTGCTCCATGTGTAATATGCCCTCCTTGTTTCGTATATATCCCCTCACCCACTTATGCTTGTTGGGGAAAGGGGGGGCAATGGAAGTGTGTGTGTAATTCTATCATTCTTTGTGTGTAGTGCCTTTTCCACTTGACATCCCCTGCTTACCACATTGACAGCATCAAACAGTCGCTCCTCAGAGATGTGCTCTGTTATGAAGGGACACTTCTCCTGCAGCAACATTGCAGACTTCAAGCCTTCTGCTGTACAATCTGCCACAATCCAGCCACAGTCACGGGTACTGAATGAGAAACCTCCCTGCAACACACAGCACCAGTAAAGTTACAATGAGCACTTACTCTGTGTTGGATGGGGGAGGGCAGCAATCTGATGGCTGAACTACTGCAGCAAGAAACCCATTGAAGTGGTCATAGAACAGGAGTATTACACCATTTGTCACATCCTACCAATCAGAGAACAAACCCTTTATCCCTACTCGCGGTGTCCTACCTTCCAACCAATTACCAACCCACATCACCAGGTTACCTCCAGTTCTGTTTGCTCTTATTTTTGCTAATAATCTCTTGTGAAATGCCTTCTGGAAGTCTATATAAGCAAGAGCCACAGACACTCCATTATCCACGTTAGTGACCTTGAACTAGATTAGTCAGACCCTTTACAAATCCATGCAGACTCTCCTTGATCAGCAGATACCTGTCCAAGTGCTTCGTTACTCTGACCCTAATGGTAGATCCCAGTAACTTCCTCACAATTGATCATCCAAATGGGTCAATTATTAAATCTGCTAGGACTCATGTAACATTTCAAGCTGTTTTATAGGTGCATCATTTCAGGTGAGGCTGGCTCATTCCCTTATGTAGTGCCAACTACAACAGAATGCACAGGATCACACGCAAAGGCTTGAGTGGAGGGGGCAAAGAGGTTGCTGCTTTCATGTATCGAGTTAAAGCTCACAGTGGGAACATTACTAACTAAAATTAGTGACATAAATTAAACATTTATTCATTCGCATTACTGTTTTAATTCTGGGATGTCCATACAGCCAGCAAGCTATAAATGGCCCACAAAGCCAAGGCAACTTTGTTTCTAACTAACTGGTTTGTCCTGTTTGACTTTTGCACTGTTTGACTTTTGCACATCTGGAGGTTTAGAAAGGACTGTACTTAGTACTGTTGTGAAGAATTGTAATCACAACACCAAGATCTATTAGTAGCCACAGCTTGAGATGCATGCAAATTACTGGTAACGTGGACTTAAAGTTTACATATACACCCTGAAGTAAAATAACTCGGGCACTCTTGTTTTAATTAATAAGCTTAAAAAAATGCAACTCTGTTCTTCACTGGAATGCCATAGAAGCCCATTCAATAGTTCTGCTTAAACCCAATGAAATGTCACAAGTGACCATTTCTAGACTGGCACAAGACAAGCCCCTACATAGCATTTAATGGCTGCCACAGCCCCACATACCTCACCTGCAGTGGAATACAGTTCCTGCAAGAGTCCTGGCTTTGAGCTGCCCTGGATGTCAGGAGCTGGGTCACTCCATTTTCAGGTCAATCATCACTGGCATAGCTACAAGATTTGGTTAAAGACCTCTTGGGTAAAACTATCCACACATCTTACTTAAATGCACTCCAAACTGCATCCCATGATGCCCTTGCATCATTGCTGTGACAGCCTAGGATATTTCCAGTGTCTTTTCAGCCATGGAGTCATTTATGGGAACATGGCAGAGGACGTGACAGTGCTAACACTCAGACATTGGCCCAAAAATTAGTCCCGCGACGCGAGAGTACGCACTGCGTACTCTCGCGTATTCTGTCTCCAATTGCCGGTTTTCTGCATGCACTGCGCATGCGCTGAAAACCGGCACTTGGTTTTTGGAAAAGGGGGCGGTTCCTCGGTGCACCGCGTGCGCGCTACAGGCTGCGCGCACGCTGTGCACTTAGTGCTTTGGACACGCAGGTAAGGACGGAAGATTTTAGAAATGAAAAAAGGAGTAAGACCCACTTTTAACAAGGTAAGTAGTGAATTAAGTATTATTTTGAATTTTTTTTAACAGGTATATCTTTTTTAGAGACTTTAAAGACAGGTAAGTTTATTTTTATAACTTTTTAAAAGATTTTAAATGTTTTCAAAAATTTAATTTTTTATTTAAAATGGTTAATTTATTTAACTATACTTATTTTATTAATGTGATGGTTTTTTTTAAATTTAATTGAGGTTTAGCTGTTATTTTGGGGGTGTGTAAGATTCATAGCTTTCACAGCACTTATGTGAAACTTATGAATGGAAGATGGTGTGCTGCCATTGGCTCTAACTGAGTCACGTGATCCCACAGCTCGCACGAATTCACTACGCCGGTGGGATACGCAAGCACTGCCCAGCTGATGTCTAGAACATCAAGTTCGTGCGAGCTGGATCTGAAAAAGCCAACGCGGAGTGAGAGATCGCGGGGAAGCCTTACCCCCGCGTCAACACTCAGTCTTTAATTTCTGGGCCATTATTCACCCAGTGCCTTTCTTCCCTTTCGTTCTCACTCTACCTATGGTCAGACTTTAATAGTACTTCAGTCCTCCTTCCCCAGTCTCCAGCCATTTCTCTGCTCTCCCACCCTCAACCTCACCTCCATGTAACAAGGCTAAGGCAGTTTCCCACCCCACCATTCCTGCAGATACAACAGCTCATTTTCAAAAGGCCTCGGCGGCTCCAGGTAATGATCAGCAACATAGCCAGCTCTAAGTACTTCACCTATTTCACCCCTGCCCACTTCAAGCCCCGCTACTCTCTCCTTCTGCCCCCGAAAACATTACCACCCAATTTCTTTATCAGTGCTTGCTCAACTCCCTTTCCTCTCATCCACCATCCACAATAACAGAGGTGCTTCTGTCATTCTCTATGATGACTGCCTTGTATCCATCTTCAATGCCCTTGCCCCCATTAGACCCTGATAGTCTCTCCACCCCCATCACCACCTTGGTACAACAGCCATTTTGTTGTTCTTAAGCTTGTGGATTGGATGCGTGCATGTTCTGTTTGGCTGGCCTGCCTGTCCTGACAATAGCATGCCATACTCTTCTCTCTCTGCATACAAATCCTTAGTTTTTCAGGGTCATCCTGGAATTCAATAATGATCCCAAAGTCCTTAACGTGACCATTAGATACCTTCTCCAACCTCCCTTCCTTGCATCCCCATATCTGATTCTAGATGGAAGAAGCTCATGTTTCGAAAATTGAGGCTTTTTCCAGCCACTTATGTCTCACCAGTACCTTCTCACCTCCCTCAATTTTTGTAACCCCCTCTACTTTCCTTTGTATTCTGCAGCTTTTTCCCCATTTCCTCCATGAAACTCAGTACCTTTGCTCTTGAACCCTTTCCAACTCGGCTCCTAACCATCCAACTCCCTCTTTTCAACTCTACACTCATTGACATGGCCAACCTCTCCTTTTCTTTATGTATTGTTCCCATCCTTTTAAAATAATCATCCCCCTTCCTTAAAGGCCCACCTTCTAACTTCAGAAACTATGACCCTATCTCCAATCTGTCCGTTTTATCAAAAACCCTTGAACGCAGCATTGCCGCCCAATTACATGCTCACTTCTCCATCACTCCCTGTTTGAGTTCCCCTCAATCTGGTTTCTAGCCAGTGATGAGGCACCCTGAACAAAGTCACTAATGAGGTATTTGCTGGCCCCGGTCCTCAGCTCTATTTGACATAGCTGACTGCTCCATTCTCCTCCATGGTCAATCTCCACAATTCTGCTTTCTCATGGTTTCACTCTAACCTGTGCTAATGCAGACACTGCGGGGGCTAAATTCGGTTGTTTTTGCGCCTCAGTTAGCGCCCTTGGGGCACTAACGGGGCACAAATCAACTAGCGCCTGGGTGCGGTGCCGCCAACGCCTCCCACGAAATTCAGCGGGAGGTTAGTGCCGCGTGGCGCCGCCGCCGATGACAACATCGCCGTGCGCAACGCCCCGGCTGTAATATTGGGTGGCACCCCCCCGACTTACCGCCAGACGCCATGTCCGACGGGGTCAGGGCCCCCCCTCCCACCGTGAAGCCCCCCCGTGGGGTGCCAGCTGCTCTCTGTGAGCCCGGCACTCCGAGTGCCGGGCTCGTTTGCCGCCAATCCCGATCCCTGGTGGCCGCCGGGACGCGCTGCGCCAGGCCCCTCCCCTTTAATAAGGGGAGGAAGGCCTGCAGTACTGCGGCACATAGCGCTGTGATATTGGCTCGCAGCGCCCCAAGAGGGACGCAGGGCGCTACCTGGGAAATTCGGCTGTGGGGGCGCGAACTTTTTCGGGGCGCTACCCAATTTTTACCCCTGCATCTTTTCAAACTGTTTCTCTTCCCATCCCTACACAGTCAACGTTGATGTACCCCAAGGCACTATCATTGCCTTGATGGTGGAGGAGATTCCCTTCTATTAACATTTACATGCTTATCCCTCAGTATCAATCACCCCAAGCCAGGCAATGACCATCTCCAACAAGAGAGTCTAACCGCCTCCCCTTGACATTCAATGGTATTAGCATCGCCGAATCCCCCACCATCAATATCCTGGGGATCACCATTGACCAAAAACTCAACTGGACCAGCCACATAAATACTGTGGCTACAAGAGCAGGTCAGAGGCTGGGTATTCTGTGGCAAGTGTCTCACCTCCTGACTCTCCAAAGCCTTTCCACCATCTACAAGGCACAAGTCAGGAGTGTGATGGAATACTCCCCACTTGCCTGGATTAGTGCAGCTCCAACAACACTCAAGAAGCTCAACACCATCCAGGCCATCTGCTGAATTGGCACCCCATCCACCACCTTAAACACTCACTCCCTCCACCACCGGCGCACCGTGGCTGCAGTGTGTACCATCTACAAGATGCATTTCAGCAACTCACCAAGGCTTCCTCGACAGCACCTCCCAAACCCCCGACCTCCACCACCTAGAAGGACAAGGGGAGCAGTGCATGGGAACGCCATCACTCCAAGTTACACACTATCCTGACTTGGAAATATATCATCGTTCCTTCATCGTCGCTGGGTCAAAATCCTGGAACTCCCTCCCTAACAGCACTGTGGGAGTACCTTCACCACACGGACTGCAGCGGTTCAAGGCGGCTCACCACCACCTTCTCAAGGGCAATTAGGGATGGGCAATAAATGCTGGCCTTGCCAGCAACGCCCACATCCCAGGAACGAATAAGCATATCCTCCACCATCATTGACTCCAGAGCTGTTATTATCCACTTGCCTGTCTGGTATCAAGTCCTGGATGAGTTGTAATTTCCTCTAGCTCAAAGTCAGCAAAACAGAAGGCATCTCTCGGGCTTTTGCCAGCAGCGTTGGTGCTGACTCCAACTTCCCTGGCTGCTCACTCTCGGTGAGCTTTCAAAAAATCTCCAAGAAACTCATACCTTTGGTCTGTGCAGCCCTCCCTCTCCACCTCTCCCCCTAATCCTTACGATGTGCTCAATCTCCACCTCTCCCCCTAATCCTTACGATGTGCTCAACCTCCACCTCTCCCCCTAATCCTTACGATGTGCTCAATCTCCACCTCTCCCCCTAATCCTTACGATGTGCTCAATCTCCACCTCTCCCCCTAATCCTTACGATGTGCTCAACCTCCACCTCTCCCCCTAATCCTTACGATGTGCTCAATCTCCACCTCTCCCCCTAATCCTTACGGTGTGCTCATAGATTCATAGAAAGTTACAGCACGGAAGGAGGCCATTTCGTCCCATCGTGTCCGCGCCGGCCAACAAAGAGCTATCCAGCCTAATCCCACTTCCCAGCTCTTGGTCCGTAGCCCTGCAGGTTAGAGCATCCCAAGTGCACATCCAAGTACTTTTTAAAATGTGGTTAGGGTTCCTGCCTCTACCACCCTTTCAGGCAGTGAGTTCCAGACCCCCACAATCCTCTGGGTGAAGAAATTTCCCCTCAAATCCCCTCTAAACCTTCCACCAATTACTTTGAATCTGTGCCCCCTGGTTTTTGACCCCTCTGCTAAGGGAAATAGGTCCTTTCTATCCACTTTATCTATGCCCCTCATAATTTTATACACCTCAATAAGGTCTCCCCTCAGCCTCCTCTGTTCCAAGGAAAACAGACCCAGCCTATCCAGTCTTTCCTCACAGCTAAGATTCTCTACTCCCGGCAACATCCTTGTAAATCTCCTCTGTACCCTCTCTAGTGCAATCACATCTTTCCTGTAAATGTGGTGACCAGAACTGCACGCAGTACTCTAGCTGAGGCCTAACTAGTGTTTTATACAGTTGAAGCATAACCCTCCTGCTCTTGTATTCTATGCCACGGCTAATAAAGGCAAGCATTCTGTATGCCTTCGTAACCACCTTATCTACTTGGCCTGCTACCTTCAGGGATCTGTGGACATGCACTCCAAGGTCCCTTTGTTCCTCTACACTACTCAGTGTCCTACCATTTAATGTGTATTCCCTTTCCTTGTTAGCCCTCCCCAAATGCATTACCTCACACTTCTCCAGATTGAATTCCATTTGCCACTGTTCTGCCCACCTGACCAATTTGTTGATATCTTCCTGCAGTCTACAGCTTCCTTCTTCAGTATCAACCACAGCCGATTTTAGTATCATCTGCAAACTTCTTAATCATACCCTCTATATTCAAGTCAAGATCGTTGATATATACCACAAAAAGCAAGGGACCTAGTACTGAGCCCTGCGGAACCCCACTGGAAACAGCCTTCCAGTCACAAAAACACCCATCAACCATTACCCTCTGCTTCCTGTCTCCGAGCCAGTTTTGAATCCAACCTGACACTTTGCCCTGGATCTCATGGGCTTTTAACTTCGTGACCAGTCTGCCATATGGAACCTTATCAAAAGCCTTGCTAAAATCCATATACACTACATCAATCACACTACCTTCATCTACCCTCCTTGTTACCTCCTCAAAAAATTCAATCAAGTTTGTCAGACACGACCTTCCCTTAACAAATCCGTGCTCAATCTCCACCTCTCCCCCTAATCCTTACGGTGCGCTCAATCTCCACCTCTCCCCCTAATCCTTACAGTGTGCTCAACCTCCACCTCTCCCCCTAATCCTTACAGTGTGCTCAATCTCCACCTCTCCCCCTAATCCTTACGGTGTGCTCAATCTCCACCTCTCCCCCTAATGCTTACGGTGCGCTCAATTCCCACCTCTCCCCCTAATGCTTACAGTGTGCTCAATCTCCACCTCTCCCCCTATTAAAGCACTTGGTCAATTTCTTACACAAGGTGTGCCATAAAAATATAAACTGTTGTTCACTGCCAGTGCTCGGACATCTAAGGAGAGAGACCACACACTGTTTAAAATGAAGACAAAGCAAAATCATTACCCACGGTGACTCCAATGTAACTGCAGGACAAACCTCAAACCGCAAGGCATTTTGGGTATAACAAAACATGGCAGGGAAAGTTTGAGTTTGTGACTCAGGATCCGGAGACCAATCACCTTATTCATCTGACGGTAATACTTGTCATAATCAGGAGGATTGTCTTGGACCTGAAAAAAAAACGGTAGATTTAAGGTGGGGAATCTTCTTTATGTTTATCCACCTCTCACCCTAGACTTGTTTCTCTCCCTTTTCCCCCAATTCTTTGAAGGAGAAACTCCGTGCGTGCAGGGTTAGTCATAAGCCCGCATTTCACTGGTTCATGGAGCCACATAGCTGTGCGCCAACACCATGACACATCCAGAGCTTAATATAAATCAGGGGGTCAATGTAGACTCTCTGACCCAGTGCTGCATAATACAACAGGTATTCCCTCCAATATGCAGCGGACACTGCAAGTGGTGGCAATCAATGGCCACTCTCTGACCGTGTCAGTTAGGAGCAGCTTCAAACTAAAAGCTTAAACTTGTAACTGAGAAATTTTAAGGAGCGCAAGACTAGGAAACTAGAAGTTAGACCAATGTTTATTTCTTTGAATGAATCCAAGGGATGGATGCAATCCCTGCCATTCATTTTTTTTTAAAAAACAGTTCAAGCACAGAGCAGGGGAGTCAAGCATCCGGCCTACGACACACATCCCTCTGGCTGGTGGTGTTCTGAAGGTTGTCTTGTGTCTTGAAATGGGACATGAATCGCCCGGGCACTGCTTCTAACAGCCCGGGAAATCTGCCTTTTAAACTTTGCGCCGCAAACCCTCCCTCCCCGTGACGTCATCCTTCCCTCCACCCATTGGCACACACGTGGAGTCTGGACATTGAAATCGGGACTCTGGGGAGGTCAGGAGACTGAGATTGGGACTGGGTGGGTGGGAAAACAGATTGGTATTGGGAGACTGGGACTGGGGAGAAAAAATCAAGCACCTGGGATGGTTGGGGGGGGGGGGGGGCGGGGGGTTGGGAGATTAGGATGGGAGTGGGGTCAGGAAAGAGGGAAACTGGGGGTAGAGGGATTGGGGCCCAGGTGGGGGGAAAAAATCAAGCACCTGGGATGGTTGGGGGGGGGGGGCCGGGGGGTTGGGAGATTAGGATGGGAGTGGGGTCAGGAAAGAGGGAAACTGGGGGTAGAAGGGATTGGGGCCCGGGTGGGGGGGGGGCGCGGCAGAGGAAAGAGAGGAATGAGGTGGGCATGAGGTCCAACATTTCCTGCAGAGCCGGGAGCAGCAGTCGCAACGTGGTGAGTGGGAGCAGGGCCGAGAGAGGAGCAGGGCCGAGAGAGGAGCAGTCAATAATGGGGCGAGAGGAGCAGGGCCGAGAGAGGAGCAGTGCCGAGAGAGGGGCAGGGCCGAGAGAGGGGCAGGGCCGAGAGAGGGGCAGTCAGTAATGGGGCGAGAGGGGCAGTGCCGAGAGAGGAGCAGTCAGTAATGGAGTGAGAGGGGCAGTGCCGAGAGAGGAGCAAGGCCGAGAGAGGAGCAGTCAGTAATGGGGCGAGAGGAGCAGTCAGTAATGGGGCGAGGGGAGCAGTCAGTAATGGGGCGAGGGGAGCAGGGCCGAGAGAGGGGCAGCCAGTAATGGGGCGAGAGGAGCAGGGCCGAGAGAGGAGCAGGGCCGAGAGAGGAGCAGTCAGTAATGGGGCGAGAGGAGCAGTCAGTAATGGGGCGAGGGGAGCAGGGCCGAGAGAGGGGCAGCCAGTAATGGGGCGAGAGGAGCAGGGCCGAGAGAGGAGCAGCCAGTAATGGGGCGAGAGGAGCAGGGCCGAGAGAGGAGCAGTCAGTAATGGGGCGAGAGGAGCAGGGTCGAGAGAGGGGCAGTCAGTAATGGGGCGAGAGGAGCAGTGCCGAGAGAGGAGCAGGGCCGAGAGAGGAGCAGTCAGTAATGGGGCGAGAGGAGCAGGGCCGAGAGAGGGGCAGTCAGTAATGGGGCGATAGGAGCAGGGCCGAGAGAGGGGCAGTCAGTAATGGGGCGAGAGGAGCTGTGAAGGAAATAGCCATACTCCAAGAAATACATCATCCTATGAACAGATTTTGATATTAATACAAGACATACTGAGTTTAAAAGTCTGGAAAGCCTCGGTGACACAGGCTGCAAACACAATACAGGCTTCTGAGATAAGGTGAAGTGTTTACACAAAAGCTGTAAAACACCACAAGCTTTGAAACGAGAGATGGTTGTAAACACAAAAACAATGCCCCTATTGAAGCAAACCATTGGCGCTTCCAGAAGGTCTGGAGTTTGGGAGAAACATATGCCTTCATAAAGTAACACTAAATAAGACAGGAAACACGATTAAATATGCAACCATTTGAGATAGCAAGAAAACAAGTAAACACCCTAAGAGAAGTGGTTTTGATTTACATATTGTAAAAGATACCTACAGAGAGGCTTTGAAAATATAATATCAATAGATGACACCAAGCAATAACATTGTTTATGTGTTAAACTTGGAACACCACGGAGTCACGACGTCTGGCTTACAAGCAGTTAAGTGATATTAAGAATTCAATAGAAAGACTTCCTAAGAATAGCGTGAAAAGATAAATCTGTAATAACCATAAAAATTATAAGTTTTTGAAACACCTAAAGGTAGAGACAGAATTCTAAAAGTTGGCAGCTGAAATGACAGTAAGAATAGAAAAGAATTCAATAGAGTATCACTAGAGACAATTAGCTTACATCAGTAGAAAACTTCAAAGAATATACCACTAAAAAAAAAAGTATAAAAATAAGAGCTTTTCAGATAGAGAGTCAGAAGTCGCTGGGAAGGGGCAGAGCGATTCTCGCCTTCAGAACCACTCTGTAGGCCTACAACTCTGAGTCTCGGGTAATCAAGTTATTTGATTTTGGTGGATATTCTGGATTTAGATATAAGGGGGGGAAAATTCAGTTGGTTGCGCCTCCCGTTAGCGCCTTAAGAGGGCGCTAATGGGGCGCAAATCATCTAGCGCCCGGGCGCGGCGATGTTTGCGCCGCTCGCGAAATTAACTAGACATTTTGCGGCGGCGCTAAACACTACCGCCACAATCTCCTGCGCCGGCAGATCGTGACGTCAGTCGAGTGCGCAACGCCCCGGAGCGGATATTGAGTGGCGCCCCCTGCCTTACCGCCAGCAATGACAGGTTGAGGGGAGCGTTTTGCAGTCAGGAAGGGACTGGGGGAGCGCTATTTAAAGGCGACTGCTTCCTGCCTTTTATTGTTGGTGACATTTTTGAACCACACTTTCTGAGAGAGAGAGAGAGAGAGAGAGACTTCTGGAGAGATTCAACGCTGTGTGAAGGAGTTTTGGGTACTGAGCAGCACTTTGCAGGTTCATTTTGATTTGCCCTTCCTTGTATCGATTTAGAAGAGACTGTGGGGCTGCACTCTGAGCTCTTTCCCTGGTACTCTCCATTGTTCTTTCCAGCAGATTTGATGTACAGGTCTCTCCAGGCCGAGATTCAAGGCTGCAATGAGCAGGATGTGGATGGAAAGCAAGATCAACCCTCCCCTTTAAGAACTGGCCCGCGCCATTGTGTGTGTGTTCCATTGCTGACTGACATCACATGAGCTTCGCCAGCGCTCTGAGGTAGCGCCTCGCTCCTCGGCCTTTGCGCCTTAAGACAGGTGTGACGCGCCTGATTTAGCACTCCAATCACCTCCAGGGGCGATAAAAGTCAAGTTTGCAGTCGGTGGCGATAATTAGCGCCAGGCGCTAATCTTTGCGCCCGGCCGATAATTGCGCCCCAAATGGGGCGATACTGAATTTCTCCCCCAAGAAGTGTGGAAATGTAACGAAGTTAAGATTTGAGAATAAGGATCTCTGGTAAGAAATGTAAGCTATTTGTATTTTGAACGGTTAAAGTTGCGATTGCCATACCAGCTGTTAACTGAATGTCGGTTCTTTAATAAATCTATATATTTTAAAAATTGTCTCAAAGAGTATTTCTGTATCAATCTCGTGAACTCAATTTCTGTACACTCTTCAGAAAGGAGTTGCAGAATTCTGGGGGGGTTTTCTGGACCCTCAATATCTGGAAGGTTACAGTCTAGCGTCTCTAGGATTCGGCTACCGCTAACTTTAGTTGAAGGTGAACGTCTGGGGAATACGCCTGATCTGGGGTAGCCCGAAAAGGACTAGGACTTGTAATTATCCCTTCAGCGAAGTACGGAGAGAGGAGCAGGGCCGAGAGAGGAGCAGTGCCGAGAGAGGGGCAGTAAGTAATGGGGCGAGGGGGAGCAGGGCCGAGAGAGGAGCAGTAAGTAATGGGCCAAGAGAGGAGCAGGGCCGAGAGAGGAGCAGTAAGTAATGGGGCGAGAGGAGCAGTCAGTAATGGGGCGAGGGAGCAGTGCCGAGAGAGGAGCAGTAAGTAATGGGGCGAGAGGGAGCAATGCCGAGAGAGGAGCAGTCAGTAATGGGGCGAGAGGAGCAGTCAGTAATGGGGCGAGAGGAGCAGGGCCGAGAGAGGGGCAGTCAGTAATGGGGCGAGGGGGAGCAGGGCCGAGAGAGGGGCAGCCAGTAATGGGGCGAGGGAGCAGTGCCGAGAGAGGAGCAGTCAGTAATGGGGCGAGAGGAGCAGTCAGTAATGGGGCGAGAAGAGCAGTCAGTAATGGGGCGAGAGGAGCAGTCAGTAATGGGGCGAGAGGAGCAGTCAGTATTGGGGCGAGGGGGAGCAGGGCCGAGAGAGGGGCAGTCAGTAATGGGGCGAGGGGGAGCAGGGCCGAGAGAGGGGCAGTCAGTATTGGGGCGAGGGGGAGCAGGGCCGAGAGAGGGGCAGTCAGTAATGGGGCGAGGGAGCAGTGCCGAGAGAGGAGCAGTCAGTAATGGGGCGAGAGGAGCAGTCAGTAATGGGGCGAGAGGAGCAGGGCCGAGAGAGGGGCAGTCAGTAATGGGGCGAGGGGGAGCAGGGCCGAGAGAGAGGCAGTCAGTAATGGGGCGAGAGGAGCAGGGCCGAGAGAGGGGCAGTCAGTAATGGGGCGAGGGGGAGCAGGGCCGAGAGAGAGGCAGTCAGTAATGGGGCGAGAGGAGCAGGGCCGAGAGAGGGGCAGTCAGTAATGGGGCGAGAGGAGCAGGGCCGAGAGAGGGGCAGTCAGTAATGGGGCGAGAGGAGCAGGGCCGAGAGAGGGGCAGTCAGTAATGGGGCGAGAGGAGCAGGGCTGAGAGAGGGGCAGTGCCGAGAGAGGAGCAGCCAATAATGGGGTGAGTGAAACCCGGGGACCTTACTGTGGCTAAATAGTGAAAGATTGTTTTCATTGGTGGGCGAATGGGGAACAAGAGGATGGAGACTGAGTATTCTCAGGGAGCATCACAAGCTCCAATATGTAGAGGAGATGCAGGAGGGCAGAGTACAGTCAGCATCGGCCCACAGCAGTGCTGTGGAGATGGGAGGAGCAGTCCTGCTACTCCACGCTCCATAGAAGGGGAAGTAAACAAAACTTTCCCAACCATTTCTTCAGCGGCCTCTAGCAGTTCCTTGAAGGACCGCTGTCGAGCTGGAAAAACTAGTCTGAGCTTGCACTGTGCTTGCTCCACCTAGTTTTTCCACGCATTTTGTCAAAGGGTCCTAAAACAGGCGCAGGACACTTAGCATATTTAAACCGATGCAACTGATTTCAAGTGGCTGCCAGGGGCGACTAAAAACAGTGAAGTCCAAATAAGTTTTGCTGAATGTGGCCCACGCCAAGTGCCAGATTATCCACGTAATTTGAGTATGACACCCCTGCCCTAGTGGAATGTAGTAAGAAAAATCACAGGGACAACTAACTGACTTTCAAAATGATCAGCTTGACTGAGTGGTAGCACTCTCTCCTCCACGTCAGGTTCAATCTTCCACTCTGGGACTTGAGCAAATAATCAACGTTGACACTCTAATGCAGTACTAAAGTCGGTATTTCGGATGAGTTGTTAAACCGAGGGCCGGTCTGCCTGTTCAGGTGGATGTTAAAGATCCCACAGCACTATTCAAACAGTTCTCCTGATGTCGTGGTCAACTTTTATTTATCCACAAAAATACATTAGCTGGTCACATCTCATTGCGGATTGTGGGACCCTGCTGTGTGACAATTGACTGCCATGTCTGCCTACATAACACTGACTACACTAAAAAAAGTCACTGATTGATGGAAGTGTTTTTGGATATCCTGCTGATGTAAAAGACATTATAGAAATGCAAGCTCTTTCTTTCTGGAAGTGGCATTTCAGTGCAGAAGTCTGCAGCTTTTAATACTCCTTAAGGTCTGCTGTGGTCCAGGTCGGTTTCCATATTGTCTAGTCTAAGACAAACACCAGTTTTTGTAAGCTTTGTGTGCCCCTTCATGCTACAGACACAGCAAGCTTATTTCAAGTCCCAGATAAAAGCACTGCAAAAATCAGAGCGTATCTGTCTTCCTGGAATGTGTGGGGCTGTCTGCTCCACCGATAGGGCCATTTGAAAAATGCTCTCCTGTCTCTTAATATTGATTTAGGTTTTGTCCAAGAGTTTGCTTCCAGTTCTACACTTGCACTGCAGCATATTTGGGGAGCTCCATCAGAATCTCACTGTGCTACACACTGAATGTTGGATTTGAACATATAAAATGTTTAATAAAAACATCAGTCACAATAATATCAAATCTGAAGGACACAGAGAAAGCAGATTTCTGCGTAGAGTTAGAATGTGGCAATGTTTACTTTGTACCCAATATCTGACATTACCTGTGTGATTCGGAGGTACTCATGGGCGCATTTGAGGCAGGCGGTGAATTCTGGGATATCCTGAGCTCCTGCCTGCATCAAGAGAAAATATCAGAAGATCATTGAGAGAATAAAAACCATGCACACACCTGGGGCCAAGAGACAACATTATCTTTCATCTCTGGGGAACCCAGTACGAATGCAGCCCAGATAAAAGGAGCAGATTCCTCACTCTATTTTTCTTCATAGAATTAATGGAAGGGTGCTGTTAAAAAAAAAGACACAAGGCTTCTTGTGTTACAGTTGTAGGGTGTGAGCTCAGTTGCTTTTTGGTCAATTTGTTGTCTCCAGATAGAAACGACCATATATCTTTAAAATATTCATATGCTTCCAAAAGTTATTATTCCTTTCCTTAGCTCTGTCATGGGATATGCTGATCCCATCCGATAGATCAGGAATGGAACCAGTACCTATGATTATAACTACCCATTATGTCACACAAGCTTTGGGATTTTTTTTAAATTCGTTCCTGGGATGTGGACGTCGCTGGCAAGGCCAGCATTTATTGTCCATCCCTAATTCCTCTTGAGAAGGTGGTGGTGAGCTGCATTCTTGAACCGTTGTAGTCGATGAGGTGAAGGTACTCCCACAGTGCTGTTAAGGAGGGAGTTCCAGATTTTGGCCCAGTGACGATGAAAGAACGGCAATATATTTCCAAGTCAGGATGTTGTGTGACTTGGAGGGGAACTTGCAGGTGATGATGTTCCCATGCACCTGCTGCCCTTGTCCTTCTAGGTGGTAGAGGTCACGGGTTTGAGAGGTGTTGTCAAAGAAGCCTTGGTGAGTTGCTGCAGTGCATCTTGTAGATGGTACACACTGTAGCCATGGTGAGCCGGTGGTAGAGGGAGTGAATGTTTAAGGTGGTGGATGGGGTGTCAATCAAGCGAGCTGCTTTGTCCTGGATGGTGTAGAGCTTCTTGAGTGTTGTTGGAGCTGCACTCATCCAGGCAAGTGGAGAGCATTCCATCACACTCCTGACTTGAACCTTGCAGTTGGTGGAAAGGCTTTGGGGAGTCAGGAGTTGAGACACTCGCCGCAGAATACCCAGCCTCTGACATGCTCTTGTGGTCACAGTATTTATGTGGCTGGTCCAGTTAAGTTTCCTAACGGGAATATACCTATCCTCAATGATGGCGGAGCCCCAGCACGTGAGTGCAAAAGACAAGGCTGAAGCGTTTGCAACCATCTTCGGCCAGAATGCTGAGTGGATGATCCATATCGGCCTCCTCCTGACGTCCCCACCATCACAGAAGCCAGTCTTCAGCCAATTCGATTCACTCCACGTGATATCAAGAAATGGCTGAGCGCACTGGATACAGCAAAGGCTTTGGGCCCCGACAACATCCTGGCTCTCATGCTGAAGACTTGTGCTCCAGAACTAGCCACGCCTCTAGCCAAGCTGTTCCAGTACAGCTACAACACTGGCATCTACCCGACAATGTGGAAAATTGTACAGGTATGTCCTGTTCACAAAAAGCAGGACAAATCCGATCCGGCCAATTACTGCCCCATCAGTCTACTCTCAATCATCAGCAAAGTGATATGAGGTGTCATCAACAGTGCTATTAAACGGCACTTAATCACCAATAACCTGCTCACCGATGCTCAGTTTGGGTTCTGCCAGGACCACTCGGCTCCAGACCTCATTACAGCCTTGGTTCAAACATGGACAAAAGAGCTGAATTCCAGAGGTGAGGTGAGAGTGACTGCCCTTGACATCAAGGCAGCATTTGACCGAGTGTGGCATCAAGGAGCCCTCGTAAAATTGAAGTCAATGAGAATCAGGGGGAAAACTCTCCATTGGCTGGAGTCATACCTAGCACAAAGGAAGATGGTTGTGGTTGTTGGAGGTCAATCATCTCGGCCTTAGGATATCGCTGCAGGAGTTCCTCAGGGCAGTGTCCTGGGCCCAACCATCTTCAGCTGCTTCATCAATGACCTTCCTTCCAGCATAGGGTCAGAAGTGGGGATGTTCACTGATGATTGCACAGTGTTCAATTCCATTCGCAACTCCTCATATAATGAAGCAGTCCATGCCCGCGTGCAGCAAGACCTGGACAAAGTTCAGGCTTGGGCTAATAAGTTGCAAGTAACGTTCATGCCACACTATGACTATCTCCAACAAGAGAGAGTCTAACCACCGCCCCATGACATTCAACGGCATTACCATCACCGATTCCCCCACCATCAACATCCTGGGGGTCACCCTGGGGTCTTAGGAATTCCACTCCTTCAGCAGGTAAGGAGTCAAGTAGACACTACATGGGTATCCTAAATATTCCAGCCAAGATCAGGATTTCACTTCATAGGGAATTGTGTGCATTCTTCAGCATTGTGCGCAGTGTGCCTGAATTCCTAATCTCAGCTCGGAAGGAGTTCATTTCAGCCCACTTCCTTTCCCAATGGGGGAGTTAAAAATATTAAGACCTGAAGGACTGCACTCATACTTAAAGATTCCCAGAGCTGGAAGAATCCATTGGATCTGATTATCATTCTGTTAGATAGCAACATCCTAGTAACCAGTCATCAGAACCACAACAGACTGAAGTACCTAAAACACTACTTACCCATCCAACCTCAAAGTTACATCACCACAGAAAAAGTGCAACAACAGCACAGGGGCTGATTACTGGTCACCACTGTTGCGATGTGATGGACATACAATGTCACATTATAAATGAGCCTACTGTGCGCTTTTACTTTTCAGTCTGATGTTTAAATCGATTGTGTACAGAATAGTTCCAGGCAGGACTTTCTCTACGAATCTATTAGTTAATGAATCACATGGTTTAAGTTTGGAGCTATACAAAGCAAGAAGGTCCCATGTTTGATCCTGGGTTTGTGCTCAGTTAGGTTATTACTGGAAACACTACAAGGCTTCAGTGTCTCTCGGCGACAGAGTTGGGGAGGAGAGAGAAATCGAAATTACAGGCCAAATAAGTCCAATAACTAGTCATTTTATCTGATAACTGAATCACTCAAAAGCCAGCCTCTGTAAACAGCACATTTTATGCTCAACAAGCTGTTGAGCTTAGGGTTAACATTTTCATTATTAGAGAAATTCTATTTGTTCAACCAGTCAGGTTGCTCACTGATGTGCAGCAGTCTTGGTTGCTCACCTCAAGGTAGGCTTGGATGGCAAAAGCTGTATCCCACAGCTGGGATCCGTTGGTACCCTGGGACAGAGATAAATATATTTCAGTACATTGCTGTGAATCTCAATGCTCATTCCGCTGACTGTACTACAGTGTAGATGTTTGCAGTCTATTAATCCAATCTCATTACAAATAGCTTCTCTGGCAGCTCCAATTAATATCTAATTGGTCAGTAGCAGCCACAGTTAATGTCGTTCAAATTTCTTAGTCTCAGCTCTTACTGCAGTGAAAATTGAAAATACAATTTCTGCCAAATGCTTTGTAAAGCACGCTCAACAACTGCAATTTAGGAGGCCCCTACGTGAAAGGGAGGCTGGCAAGGAAAGCATGAGAGAAATCAATTCTTGAGGTACTCTTACTTATATTGTAAGTATCTTGCATAGTAACGGCCCCAGTGAGGGGCAGACCGGCCCCAGTGACCTTCCTGCTTCACTGCCATACAAGCTATTTGCCAGCAGATGCTCTCAGCCAACCCTCACGCCACAGCACCTGATGATCAGAGAGCGTGAAGCATGATCTGTGACTTGTACTGGGTCCACAAAAAGTCATAACAATTAAGGAATGCTAGATAAGTACAAAGTGCTCTGACAAGAGAAATAAAACAGTTGAGAAATATTTTACAGTAATTAAATGGCAAGAAGATACATTTTGGTAGGAAGAATGAGGAGAGACAACACATGCTAAATGGTCTAATTTTGAAGGGGGTGCAAGAACAGAGAGATCTGGGGTGTTTGTGCACAAATCTTTGAAGGTGGAAGGACAGGTTAATAAAGCATATGGGATCCTGGGCTTTATAAATAGCGGTATAGAGTACAAAAGCCAGGAAGTTATGCTGAACCAAATAAAACAATAGTTCGGCCCCAGCTGGAGGAGTGTGTCTAATTCTGGGCACCACACTTTAGGAAGGACGTGAAGGCTTTGGAGAGGGTACAGAAGAGATTTACTAGACTGGTTCCAGGGATGAGGGACTTCAGTTACATGGATAGACTGGAGAAGCTGGGGTTGTTTTCCTTGGAGCAGAGAAGGCCAAGAGGAGATTTGATAGAGGGGTTTAAAATCATGAAGGGTTTAGATAGAGTAAATAGAGAGAAACTTTTTCCAATGGCTGAAGGGTCGATAACCAGATTTAAGGTGATTGGAAAAGAACCAGAGGCAACACCAGGAAAATCTTTTTTTTACACAACGAGTGGTTAGGATTTGGAATGCACTGCCTGATAGTGTGGTGGATACAGATTCAATAGTAGCCTTCAAAAGGGAATTGGATAAATACATGAAGGAGAAAAAATTGCAGGGATATGGGGAAAGAGTGGGGGAGTGGGACTAACTGGATTGCTCCTTGAAAGAGCCGGCACAGACTTGATGGGCCGAATGGCCTCCTTCTGTGCTGTACTATTCTATGTGCAAACATTACTGACACCACTGGAATTTAGTGTTCCTGTAAGTGAATAATTCCATAAAAAGAATCCAAAAATCGTTCTGACGATGGGTTCGACCTGAAACGTTGACTCTGTTTCTCTCTCCTCGATGCTGCCTGACCTGCTGAGTGTTTCCAGCACTTTCTGTTGTTAGTCCAAAAATCATTCATGTATCAAAAGAAAAATGCATTGCTACACATCAAAAAGAACATTTACTGCAAAGAGGAAAGCAGCATTACTGGTTTAATTTGTAGAAAGTCATACATTCCAGCAAAACAGAACGAGAGCTGCAGCTCTCCTAAAACCCACCTAGTCCATTAATGAGATCCCCTCCCCACGTGTTCTTTACATTAACTCAATAATGAATTTAAAAAGGGAATACTCTACCTGCATCTTCAGTCCGTCAAGGCCAAGCCTGTGAATTGAATTGGAAGATTATGAGAAGGTTGTTTGGATGCTGTTCATCGGTGCTCAGTGAGGTGCTGCAGTAATCAGCAATGTCTGCCCTGTGCCCCAAACTCACTTCACTGCACCAATGCGTACACATTACTGATGTTACAAGGGCAATTAGTAATCAGTCAGATTAACTAACTATATTGCTTCTTTGTCAAATTCCTCTTCTTCCTCTGGTCAGAGCTTCACACCACATCTCAGCACAAACCCTTCTTCAGCAGATAGCTGTGGCGAGTTTGGTGTGAAGGTTGGCGGGGGATGAGGCTGCAGATGTCAATATAATCACTGACAGCCCTCACAAGTCGGAATGGTTGCAGGACATTCCATACCTCCCTCTCACATCCATCTGGCATTACAAACGTTTGATTTAAAAAAAAATTGCTCTCAAGATGTGGGCGGCGTTGACAAGGCCTCATTTTATTGCCCGTCCCTAGCTGCTGAGAAGGTACTGGTGGGGCCTTTTCCTTGATCCACTTACAGTCCTTGTGGTAATAGTGCTTCCACAATGGTGTTTGATTTTTTGGTTACAACAGTTCTAGTAAAGCGCTAATCTACCACATGTGGCCATTTGTGCGGTGTTGGTTCCTGAGCACCTGAAAGGTGAACAACACAGTTGTTATGGTGTCAGTGTACTGCTGTGTACGGTGTTACTGTACAGCCATGCTCTACCCTGCTGCATCAGGTATTGTTATAACAAAAAGCATTACTACAGCAGTACTGCTACATTCTGATACTCAGCTTTGACACACGCACAGTAGGAAGCATTTTTGTTTTCCTATATCTATTCTCATACTCAGCTCTGTCTCACTTATAAAGTGGGCAAGAAACTAAACAAATCATATAAATATGCCAAAAGAACACCTAATCTTTTTTAGGGGTATAAATCTTAGGGAAGAGACCTAAATGAACTTAATTTCTTAACTAAGAAAAGGTGTCGTACCTAAGAAGGGGCGAAGGCCTTTACAAACATTGGGCTTTCAAGGTCAGAGCCGTCCATGATGAGAGCATCAGAGCTTCTTGCAAATTCTTCGAACATCTCCCTTATCTCTTCTGATGATCTTCAATCTATACCCTCTAGTTACCAAGTCATCAACCAGTGGAAGTAACTCCACATTAAAACCCTTAATGGTTTTAAATGTACTAGCCTGGAGTAACAGTATTAAAGAGCAAGAAAATAGAGAAGACACTGACAAAACAGAAAAGCTCAGATCGACTCGAGTATAAGTCAATAAACAGCAGAAGCAATAGTGCAGGTATAGAATGGTTGTGACTCGACCCCATTCTCAAACTAAGCTCAGCTGGTCTTTACCATCTCATCCCAAAACAATCCAGACAGATGACTTACCATAGATAGTCTGGGATACGAGACACATGCTCCTGGAAAGCAAGTGACTTGTGACCCTCCACATGCCAGCGAACTAACATGTTGATAGTTTTGGAAATCTAGAAGACAAATAGAATCACAGATAATACAGTGAAGGAAGGAGGTTCCCACTTAGTCACGTGACCCTGTCCACACTGACAGCATCACATGATCATGTCAGCCTCATCTACAGCAACAGCACGGTACACTCACAATCGACAGTCTCATTGCAACTTCTGAGAAGAGCTTTGCTTTCATACCATGTACACACAGTGTGTAACGGAACACCCGTGCCCCGCGATATCAGTGTAAAGTGAGGATACAATATTGTAACATTAACACTGGTAAGCAGTGATAATCACGTCTATCTTGGTGCAGTAACTCATTTCCCCACCCCACCCTCAAAAAAAACTTCAAAACTGTAACTTTATCCTTCAGTTTACCTGTACGTTTTTAGGGATTTTTAAACTCATTTTCCTCGTACCACTCCTGTATGTGCGACTTGCTCCCTATGAATCAGAATGGACCTTTCTATGCCTAATATCTGGAGGTGTAGCAAGTCTAGAAACCCTGGACACTGATGTTAGCTTATTGGATACATCACTCGTCCTCTTGTGATCCCCTAGATTGCAGAGAGCGGTAGAACAAACACTATCTGACCGTGGCTTCAGCTATAAACTGCAGATGTTTATTATCCACAGATAAACAGAAGCAAAGATAATACAGATTGCAGTACTCTACAAAACATTTAACTGCTCAGCTACAAAAAAATAAACAAATGCATCACTTCACAAACTCTGTGGACTGGTGCCTGTGCAGTAACTCGTTCCTCGGGAATATATAGGGCCCAGAGCATGTGCCGCCACCAAACGTGCAGTACTAGAACTAGTGAACTTAATGCAAGCATTTCCTTAACTTCCTTCAAATGCAAGATAACTGACCACTTACAAATTAACGATAGATTTCCGGACAAAGCTGGCAGTCTGTGATAACTAGTTTACTTTGCAATCAAAATGTAATTGTTTAGGAATAATGCCTCTGCAGTGACCAGACTGCAAAGTGCATTCTTTGCAGTCTAAGGAAAGTAGGCGGTAACCAAAATTTAAATCACCAGTCACATCTTCTAAATAGATATTTAAAAAAACAGACTTTATGATTTAAAGTGGGACCAAACTCCTTTTGTCACACATCTTCTGTATCTTGATGCATAGAATCATACAGCACAGATTGACATAGAACCATTCAGCCCATCGTGTCTGTGCGGCTCTTTGTAAGAGCACTGCAGTTAGTCCCACTTCCCCTGCTCTTTCCCCACAGCCCTGCAAATGTTTCCCCTTCAAGTATTTATCCAATTCCCTTTTGAAAGTTATTATTGAATCTGTTTCCACCGCCCTTTCAGGCAGCGCATTCCAGATCATAACAACAACAACAACGTCTTGTATTTATATAGCGCCTTTAACGTAGTAAAACGTCCCAAGGCGCTGCACAGGAGGGTTTTAAGACAAAAAATTTGACACCGAGCCACATAAGGATAAATTAGGGCAGGTGACCAAAAGTTTGGACAAAGAGGTAGGTTTTAAGGAGCGTCTTAAAGGAGGAAAGAGAGGTAGAGAGGCAGAGAGGTTTAGGCAGGGAATTCCAGAGCTTAGAGCCTAGGCAACAGCAGGCACGGCCACTGAAGATTGAGCGATTATAATCAGAGATGCTCAAGAGGGCAGAATTAGAGGAGCGCAGATATCTCGGGGGGTTGTGGGGCTGAAGGAGATTATAGAGACAGGAACTCGCTGCGTAATTTCTTTTTCATCATCTCCCCTTTGTTTCTTTTGCCAATTACCTTAAATCTGTGTCCTCTGGTTACCGACTCTTCTACCAGTGGAAACAGTTTTTCCTTATTTACGCCATCAAAACCCTTCATGATTTTAAACACCTCTATCAAATCTCCCCTTAGCCTTCTCTGCTCTAAGGAGAACAACCCCAGCTTCTCCAGTCTCTTCACATAACTGAAGTTCCTCATCCCTGGTATCATTCTAGTAAATATCCCTCACACCCTCTCCAAGCCTTTGACATCCTTCCTAAAGTGTGGTGCCCAGAATTGGACACAACACTCCAGCTGGGCCCAACCATAACTAAAGGTTTAGCACAACTTCCATGTTTTTGTACTCTATGCCTCTATTTATAAAGCCCAGGATCCCGTATGCTTTTTTTAACAGCTTTCTCAACTTATCCTGCCACCTTCAAAGACTCGTGTACAAAACCCCCCAGGTTTCTGTTCCTGCACTGCCTTTAAAATTGTACCCTTTAGTTTATATTATGTGGCCGTGCTTTCTGTTGCCGGGGCCCTAAGCTCTGGAATTCCCTGCCTAAACCTCTCTGCCTCGCTATCTCTCCTTCCTCCTTTAAGACACTCCTTAAAACCTACCTCTTTGTCCAAACTTTTGGTCAGCTGCCCTAATTTATCCTTATGTAGCTCGATGTCAAATATTTTGTCTTATAATACTCCTGTACAGCGCCTTGGGATGTTTTACTACTATAAATACAAGTTGTTGTTGTTATATTGCCTCTCCTCATTCTTTCTACCAAAATGCATCATGTCACACTTCCCGGCATGAAATTTCGTCGGCCGTGTGTCTGCCCATTTTACCAGTCTGTCTATGTCCTCCTGCAGTCTGTTACTATCCTCCTCACTGTTTACTGCATAATTTTGTCCAAAGTCAAAAAAATCCTTGAACATTCTAACTTTTTCTTTCAGTTTACCTGCACTTTCAGCATTCTGCCACAACTAGTATAATGGCTTATATCTTATTCCATTCAATTTTGTCTCCTCCACAACCATACTTACTTGCTTAACATCGATAATAAACATTGCAAAAATAAACATTCAACATACATGAAGACTGCCCAACAGTGTTCACATTTATCCAAAGTAAACAGAAAGAGTTAGGAAGAGATCAATCTTGAACAAATGTAGCCTCTATGAAAACTAATGGCACCAGTACTACACCACCATCAAATCCTTGGAGATAAACACGTACCGGCCCAATACTAATGCATTTTGTGAATCTGTCGTCAGCCACGATGTGGTCGTAGAGTTCTGCGACTGCCCGCTTCCTCAGGCTGGTGCTGTGGTGATCCTCATACACATTCAGCAAAGCTGCAACAGCCCAAATTTAGCAACTCATCAGCTCAGGTGCAAGACAATAAAAGGCAGTGGTACAGCAGAATGTTACATTTACATCTGGGGGGTCAATCAAAACGCGGTGGAACCTTCACTTATAAACAGGATATTCTACACCGGGGAGGGTGGGGGGTGCAAGTGAAGGAACCTGGCAATGCTCTCCCATTAGATCTTAAAGCATGCCCAAGGCCCCTCCTCCACTTAGCTGTATATTTGGTCCCATTCACCTCTTTCCCACAGGAGGAGGCAGTAATTTGGACCAGATATGTACTGCCATCATTGGTAGGGAGACTCGCTGAGAACTAATGAATCAAACTGTACAAAGTATTGTGTCACTTCTACCTATTCCTTCTTGTCTAACTTAACACAAGTTTATGGTGTGTGCTACGCCTCTACAACGCAGTTACAGGGACCCATATATAACCTCGATTGTTTCTGGGCTATGTGAAGCCAGACAATGTTCAACACGACCATTCCACTCATTGCTAAAACAAAGATTACTGTTTTTGTAATTAAAGCAGAGTTTTGATGTACTTTTATTCATCAATAAAAGATATTTCAGCAGTGGGCAGCTTTGTACATTTTACACTCAGTGATAACAGAAAGCAGAGTAAAGCCCCCTCTACATTACTCTGTTGTTGTGCCCCAATCTATGCCACCCATCGGGACTGCTTTTGGACCAGGTCTCAGGGGAGAAAGAACAATATTTAGTACAAAGTGACACCCAGTTCTAACAGAGGTGCTACTTCTAACCGCTTCACCTTACATCAAGTAGTCAGATAACAATCATTCAACACTGCTTTGCAAACATTGAACATGGATGCTCACTCAGTGGGGGTAATTTTAACCCCTAAAAACAGGTGGGCTGGGGTCAGGTGAGATGTAAAAATCTTTAAAATCTCAAACCCGACCCCAACTCGTCCACTTCTGGGTTTAACAGGGGACAGGCAGCTGACCTGCTCCCAGGAGGCAGGTTTAAATATTATAATGAGGCTAGGTGTCTCACATTTAAACTGTCTTACAGGTTTAACCCTGGCTGGCTGGGTTTCCCAGGCCTCGGAAAACCTGGCAGCTCAAGGGAGGCGAGGACAGCTTCAGCGAAAAGTGTCTTTACAGCATTGCTTGTGGGCCAGGAAGAGCAGGAGAGCTTCTTCCCAGCCCACCAAGCTACCTTTCCTGCCATCAGGGATCTGCCCACCCGCACCCCCTCCCCAACCACTCGGCCACTAACGCAGCAGAAAGTTCCTTACCTGCTCCTACAGCCCCCTCCAGAGTGCTCCCCACCAGACAGGGAGCCAAGCCTCGTCAATCAGGCTGGCTTCCAGGCGGGGAACCTGTTGGAAAAAAAGAGACACATGCTGTGGACTTAAAACTCCACAGCATGTGGGGAAACCCGGACTTCCGAGTTTCCCGATCTCCTCCCCCACCGCCTATGCAACCCACCCCTGTCAATATCGGGGCCAGTGTGTCTAAATTTTCAACATGTGAACAATAGCTGCCATACCCGAGTTTCGGATTTATGGACAGAACCAAATAAGTGACAAGAGGGCAATGTGACCCTGTGTCATCGGTCACCTCACACTGTTACCAGACTGGTACTAGAACCAAACATCTGACAGTCTATAGGTAAAGAAGATCTTAACTACCTGTATATTGTTTTTAGCTCTGCTTTACCAAGGAAGAAGATGCTGCCAAAGTCATAGTGAAAGAGGAGATAGTTGAGATACTGGATGGGATAAAAATTGATAAAGAGGAGGTACTAGAAGGGCTGTAGGTAAGTCACCAGGTCCGGATGGGATGCATCCCAGAATGCTGAGGGAAGTAAAGGTGGAAATTGCAGAGGTATTGGCCGTAACCTTCCAATCCTCCTTAGAAATGGGGATGGTGCCAGAGGAGAATTGCAAATGTTATACCCTTGTTCAAAAAAGGGTGTAAGGATAAACCCAGCAACTACAGGCCAGTCAGTTTAACCTCGGTAGTGGGGAAGCTTTTAGAAACAATAATCAGGGACAAAATTAACAGTCACTTGGGCAAGTGTGGATTAAGCAAGGAAAGCCAGCACAGATCTGTTTAACGAACATGATTGAGTTTTTTGATGAGGTAAGAGAGAGTTGGTGAGGGCAATGCGGTTGATGTGGTGTACATGGACTTCCAAAAGGCATCTGATAAAGTGCCACATAATAGGCTTGCCAGCAAAGCTGAAGCCCATGGAATAAAAGGGACAGTGGCAGCATGGATACAAAATTGGCTAAGTGACAGGAAACAGAGAACAGTGGTGAACAGTTGTTTTTCAGACTGGAGGAAGGTACACAGTGGTGTTCCCCAGGGGTCGGTTCTAGGACCACTGCTTTTCTTGATATATGTTAACGACTTGGACGTGGGTGTACAGGGCAAAATTTCAAAATTTGCAGATGACGCAAAACTTGGAAGTATAGTGAACAGTGAGGAGGACAGTGATAGACTTCAAGAGGACATAGACAGGCTGGTGGAATGGGCGGACACGTGGTAGAGGAAATTTAATGCAGAAAAGTGTGAAGTGATACATTTTGGTAGGAAGAACAAGGCAATATAAACTAAAGGGTATAATTCTAAAAGGGGTGCACGAACAGAGAGACCTCGTGTGTGTGTGTGTGAGAATAGCGAAAGGAGGAGAAAGGTCAACATTCCATTAACCTTTTCGACAAAAACTCTACTTGTGTGGATTGCTCAGTGGTTTAGTTGGAGACTCTTAAATCAGAATGGTGAGCTCCTGTAACGTTTGATCAAGAATAACCAGTTGGGCCTCACCTCACCTTGAATCAACAGCTTCAGAAGTGAAGGAGAGAATTCCACTTTAAAAAAAAATGGAACTAACATGCCGATGTCCTCTAAAAATATGGCGAAACACAAATAAATTGCACTCTGCAATAATGAAGGGATCCGCCATACCGTATACAACAGTGAGGAGCCTGCTGTGTGGTGTGTACAGGTCACAAACTGCCACATTGTTTCGATGGGCAGGCCAGTCAATGGTATTGTAATCCTCAACATAGAGCTCCTGGAGAAAGACAAAGTTAGAATTCATATATAGTTAGACACCTTTGGCAGAGACAATGCAAACTCTACTGGTGAATGAGACGTGGCATTGTAACAGTTCTACACCTGTAAATTACAACCATGCCACTGACTGCTAAAATCACCAAAAAGAAACCTTAAACAGCAGGGCTTTCTCAATAACGGGGCACAGCTTCACCTACAGGAGGCTGAGCTCCAAATTCAGATGCTTCTGTCCCTATTGCTGCCCCACCGCCCCCAGGTTTCAACAGGATGTAGAAAAATCTTAAATACCACACTACAACTGAAGCATCACTGCACTAACAATAAGTTGTAGTGTAAATCCAGAGACGGGCCACAACCAAATTCTGGCACAAGACTCCCTTCCTCCAAGGAATCTCCCTCTGCGTCACTCTGGAATCAGGATGGGCACCGACTGCAGGGACTTGTTTGAGAATAGCAGGGAATTTCCAATAAGGATAACCAATTGCAGTGTGTTTTACTAGGGATGTAACAACCAAAAGCCAGGTGTCTGACACACAAGGAAATCCACTGCGAAATCCACACAAGTAGAGCTTCTGTTTGCCCAATACAAAGTAAAAAGAGACTTGCATTTCTATAGCACCTTTCACGGCCTCAGGATGTCCCAAAGTGCTTTACAGCCAATGAAGTACTATTTGAAGTGTAGTCACTGTTGTAATGTGGGAAACGCAGCAGCCAATTTGTGCTCAGCAAGCTCCCACAAACAGCAATGTGATAATGACCAGATCATCTGTTTTAGTGATGTTGATTGAGGGATAAATATTAGCCAGGACACCGGGGAGAACTCCCCTGCTCTTCTTCGAAATAGTGTCATTGGATCTTTTACGGCCACCCGAGAGAGCAGACGGAGCCTCGGTTTAACGTCTCATCCGAAAGACGGCACCTCCGACAGTGCAGCACTCTGTCAGCACTGCACTGGAGCGTCAGCCAGATTTTTGTGCTCAAGTCCCTGGAGTGGGACTTGAGCCCATGACCTTCTGACTCAGGGGTGTGAGTGCTAGCCACGGAGACACAGCTGACACTGTACACTTACACTTACTCTCTTTAGGGACACAACCCACTTATCCAAGTTCAGAAAACTTAGCATAGGTGACAAGAAGCAAGATCTAGGAACCCTCAGGTGTGTGTTGGAGTACTGCTGGAGTTTAATCATTTAAAACCGTCCAGCTTACCAGCACAGAGCACTGGTAAACTTCCCGCTTCCTGTCCACCTAGGACAACCCTACCAGTTAGGGTTGCAGGATTATTTGGACAATCCCAGCCACCAGTGGCAGATCGATCATTAACAAGTCAAGCTGGCTGGTTGATCATTAACAATGCCCTGGAGTACTTCATACCTGCCTGGCTCAGGTAGTGGATTATAGCAACTGCCACTGAAGGATGACTCAGTTCCAATTTTCCATCAGCTTAGAGCCAATTCAACCTAAAAGAGGCTCCTTATACTCTCTTCCCCCCCCCACCCCACCCCAAGAGGATGGTCACTAGTTTGTCATGTGTGCAGTCAGATTACCTTTTAAGGAATGCTTTAGCATTTCAGCATCAAAATGCAACATGAGAACATTATTTCAGCTCATCCCACCAATACATGTATTAAATGGTGTAATTTAGCGATGATTCTAATTCTAGTTTATTATTTGCACTATACAGAAAATCAGTTTGGATGGAATAGAAAAGGTGGTGTGTAAAGCTATTTTTACACTGTAGGGCTTCAGATGCTGATGGCACATTGATGGAAACAACTTTATATACAGCCTTTATTGTAGAAAAATGGCCCAAGGCACTTCAGAGGCAAAAGTAAAAAATTGTCACTGGGATAAATGGAGAAAATATTAGATGGGGTGACCAAAAGCTTGTTAAAAGAGGTTAGTTTTGAGGAGAGTCTTAAAGGGAGGAGAGGGAGGTGGAGAGGTTTAGGGAGGAAATTCCAGAGCATGGATCCTAGGCAGCTGAAGGCACGGCCTCCAATTGTGGGGAATGCAGAAGAGGACAGAGTCAGAGGAAGGGAGACTTTGGGGGAGAGGTGGTTGTAGCATTGGAGGAGGTTACAGACATACGGAGGGGGCGAGGAAATGGAAGGATTTAAACATAAGGATGAGAATTTTAAATTGTAGGCACTGGAGAACCAGGAGCCAATGTAGGTCAACAAGGACAGAGGGTGATGAGACTTGGTATGGGGTAGGTTGCAGGCAGCAGAGTTTTGGATGAGCTAAAGTTTGGAGAGAGTGGAAGAAGAGAGGATGGTCAGGAAAACATTGGAATAGTCGAGGCTGCAGGTGAAAAAGGCATCGATGAGGGTTTCAGCGGCAGATAGGCTGAGGTAGGGTCGAGGTAGGTGATGTTATGGCAGTGGTAGTAGGTGGTCTTTGTGATGGAGAGGATATGGAGTAAGAAGCTCAGTTTGAGATCGATTAGGACCTCGAGGCTGTCAATATTCTAGCTCAGCCTGAGACAGTAGCTAGGGATGGAGAGAGAGAGACAGTAGTGAGGTTACAGAATTCGTAGTAAGCACCAAGAAAGATGGCTTTGTTCTTCCCAACACGTAGCTGGAGGAAAATGCAGTTCATCCAAGATTGGAAATCATAAGCAAATAGTGACTTTCCTCTGATGCGGAAGGAAGGAAACATCACCACCTTCTTTTATGCTGAAATCAACTAAAAAGAAAGACTTGCATTTCTGTAGCACTTTTCACGACTTCAGGACGTCCCAAAGCGCTTTACAGCCAATGACATAGTTTTGAAGTGTAGTCACTGTTGTAATGTGACTATTCTCCTTGGGCAAGGCATGTTGGGGAGAGGTAGAAGAAACATAGAAAAATAGGAGCAGGAGTAGGCCATTCGAGCCTGCTCCACCATTCAATATGATCATGGCTGATCCTCTATCTCAATACCATATTCCCGCTATCTCCCCATACCCCTTGATGCCTTGTGTGTGTAGAAATCTATCTATCTCCTTCTTAAATATATTCAGTGACTTGGCCTCCACAGGTTCACCACCCTCTGAGTGAAGAAATTTCTCCTCATCTCTGTCCTAAATGTCCTATCCCGTATCCTGAGACTGTGACCCCTCGTTCTAGACTCCCCAGCCAGGGGAAACATCCTCCCTGCATCCAGTCTGTCTAACCCTGTCAGAATTTTATACGTTTCAATGAGATCCCCTCTCATTCTTCTAAACTCTAGTGAATACAGGCCTAGTCGACCCAATCTCTCCTCATACGACAGTCTTGCCATCCCAGGAATCAGTCTGGTGAACCTTCGCTGCACTCCCTCTATGGCAAGTATATCCTTTCTTAGGTAAGGAGACCAAAACTGCACACAGTACTCCAGGTGTGGTCTCACCAAGGCCCTGTACAACTGTAGTAAGACATCCTTGCTCCTGTACTCAAATCCTCTTGCAATGAAGGCCAACATACCATTTGCCTTCCTAACTGCTTGCTGCACCTGCATGTTTGCTTTCAGTGACTGGTGTACAAGGACTGTGGGAGGAAACCGGAGCACCCGGAGGAAACCCACGCAGACACGGGGAGAATGGGCAAACTCCTATCGCCGATCCTTCATTGTCACTGGGTCAAACTCCTGGAACTCCCTCCCTAACAGCACTGTGAGAGTACCATCACCACACGGACTGCAGCGGTTCAAGGCAGCAGCTCACCACCACCTTCTCAAGGGTAATTAGGGATGGGCAATAAATGCTGGCCTTGCCAGCGACGCCCACATCCCAGGAATGAATAAAAGAAATGTTTTCCTCATTTTATGAATATATTTAATCTTCACATACCATTGGTTAGGCCGCCATCCATGACGACAAAACAATGGGATAGTGCTCCTCCAATTTTATACTCGGAAGTCCTGAGACTTACTCCCATGCATTGTAAAAGCCTTACGAGACCACCATGTTCAAAGTTTGAATCTGGGATACAGACCAAGCTGAACAATAAAACCCTCCTGTGCGAAAATACAAACTCAGCCCAAAACATCAGAGATTCTAAGTGGCTGATTCGTACCTGGCGTAGGCTGCGAATAAGGTCGTCTTCCTGTGCGGTGAGCCGCATGGCATAGCAGTAACTCATGGGGAGGTAGACCTGCCGACAGTGACACCACAAGGTGGAGGGGTGAGCTGGTACCCATCGAGGGAAGAGCCTAACACAAAATTAAAACACAAGCAGGCTCAGCAACAAGTAAAGCATTGTAAACCTGCATGAAAAACTAACATTTATTTTCTGCCCCTTTGTTTGGTATCTCAACACCACATATCACTCCGCAGCTAAGACAGCAGGCAAGGGGCAGGTATATTTACTGGTTGGTGCAAGGCAGTGGTCCAGGACTTACTTACCCACTGATTGCTCCCTCACTGCACCCCCAAGAAAGCATCCAGTCTCTGCTCTAAACCTCTCACTGACAGATGGCCAAGATCGGAAACTTATCATAAGGCCATGCCACCACATTTCTGGTTTCGGAAACCATGCCGGGCATATTGGAATAAACTGAAATTTCAAATAGCCAATCACAATCACAATCATAAATATTGCCATTATTTTCCCTTTTATTGCTCATCCAGTGCTGAGAATGCCCACCATTTCTTCTAATTAATCTGTACAGCATACACACAAATCGATTAGTGACCGGTCCGGAACCATCCCATGGCTTTACATACACAGTAGAAATAAAAAATGTCAGATGATTATTCTTCATCGTTTTCCCCTCAATTTTCTCCATTGCTGGTTTAGTTCTATATGCACCAGGCGACCTCTGGGGTCTTGCCAACATACCCATTTTTTGTGTGTGAAGCTAGCAGAGGAGCATTGGCAGGCTATTGAACTGTGGAGGTCTTCACAGCTGAGCCTGCCCCTGCCCTCACCGGGTGTCCACACATGCTCATCTTTCAACGACAATCAACAAATCCTGATTAGGAGTGGGACGCGGGCTGTGCTCTGTCCTTTCCTAGTTCAAGGATACTGGGTCGACTTGAATTACCCCAACTGCTGCCTGGCTGAGGCCAGCTAACTCAGCACAGACTGGAAACCAAACTTCGAACCTTTTGGTCTCCATGGCGGTCCTAATTTGTAACTATATTTGCCTACAAGGTCATGGAAGAATTTGAAGTGGAAAGAACTCAATCAAGTTAGTCAAACATTATTTTCCTTCAATAAATCCGTGCAGGCTGTCATTTATTGACCCATATTAAACGTAAAAGGCATGACCCAAGGTGCTTCAAATATACACATAATGAAAACAAACACAGAGCCAAGAAAGAGACTTGGCCAAAGATTTAAAGCCCAGGGTCAAACAGGATGACAATACTGAATGATCTGGTTCAGTCCAAGGGTGGGGCCAGAGAGGAGGATGGAGTCAAAGGCAAGGGAGTGAAGTTTGCGGTGGGGACTGAAGAGAATGGCTGTAGTCTTCCTGAGTTGAGCTGGATTGAGTTGTGGCTCAACTAAGACTTTATGTCAGACCATCAATCTGACAGCACAAAGATTGTTGAGTGGTCAAAAGAAGTGGTGGAGATGTAGTGGTGTCATCACTGTGCACGTGAAAGCTGACCAGATATCTGCAGAGGAGTAATGTGTACATATGATGTCCGAATCAGTTATAAAAATGGAAAATAAAAGATGCCACCATAAATCCCTGGGGCACACCACTGCTTGTATCCCTGCCAAGGCAAAAATATATCCACGAACACCCACTCTGCTTCCTATCTCCTAACCATACAACTACACTCCCATTAATACCATGTGTATTCATTTTTGTAATGAGTCTCTTGTCTTGCAAGTCAAATGTCTTCTGAAAATCCACTGTATTCACTTTATTTATACACCAATTCCTTAAAAATGAAAATAGCCAAGCACAACCTGCCTTTCACTATCCCACCTTGCTTAGATCAGCCTTTCCAAGTGTCCATTATTTCATCCCATCTCATGGAGTCTGGAAGTTTACCCAGAACCAAGACAAGACTGACTGGCCTATAATTTCATAGATAATCCTTTTCTTGAAGAGTGATGCAACATTTGTCACCCCTCCCTCCTTCAGCACAATTCCAGTTTCCAAAGATTTCTGGAAAACTATGGTTATTAGCTCCAGAACTACTCTCACTATTCTGGGAAGCATACTATCTGGCCAAGTGACTTTACCCATTTTAGTCTCGTTCGCTCTTTTTAATACTTCATTCCCATTAGTGGCTCCTCCACATGATCCTCTGGTACATCTACATTCCTATTTTCACCTTCCTCTGTAAAAATTAAAGCAAAATATTTATCATGGCCATTCCTTCATTCTCAAAATTACAAGATGGTCTCTTCATCACCAAATGGCTCTACCTCTTCTTTTACTATCCTTTTACTTACTATGTGCTTATAAAAGCCCTCGCTATTTGCCCTTGGGTTGGCTGCCAACCTTTTTCATACTCCTCATAGCCATCTTCTTGCTTCCTTTCTATATGCATTTTATATTTCTCAGCTTTCTTTTATATTATCCTCCCCATATTTATCACGCTGCTTTTTCAAAAACCTAGTTTTTGCTCGAAACCTCACTCTCTATCCATAAAACCCCAGAATGTGACGCACCCTCTTTACTTCTAGTCAGAATGTATTTAACCGTAAATAAACACTCACTACTACTCCACTCTTTGATCTGCCATTTATTCCAACAAATCAATCTGAGCTGGGTCTTCTGTCAGCCCACTGAAATTACCCAATTCATAGTCCAATTCAATGACTCTGTCCATTTAAATGTGAACGTGATGACTATTTATTAAGTGTCCTCCTAACTTCAGGTCAATTGCTTACCCTTAAAATGTAAAAACTAGCACTGATCCTGGGAGATACAAAGAACAACAGAAGGTGACAAAACAGACAGTAAGAGCTACAAAAAGGGAGTATGAAAAGAAACTTGCAAGGGAAATCAAAATTAACACAAATTTTTTTTACAATTATATTAGGAAAGATAGGGTGGTCAGGAGCAATTTGAAACCTGATAATGGTGATATTGTCAAGGAAGTAGGTGAGGACATTGCTGATGCCCTACCTATAATCTTCCAAAGTTCTCTCAATTCAGGAACCATTCCTTTAGATTGGAAAATTGCGCACGTCACTCTGCTATTTAAGAAAGGTGAGAGGGGGAAACCAGGGAATTATAGACCAGTTAGCCTAACATCTGCTGTCAGGAAATTACTAGAGTCTATAATTAAGGATAGAGGAACTGAACACCATGAACATTTTCAGCTGACGAGAGGGGGATTTGTAAAGGTTAGGTCATGCCTGACAAATCTGATTGAATTTTTTTGAAGAGGTGACTAAAGTAGTGGACAGGGGAATGTCTATGGATGTTGTTTATATGGACTTCCAGAAGGCACTTTGATAAAGTGATAAACAGAGACTGTTCGCTAAAGTTGAAGCTCATGGAACTGAAGGCAAATTATTGACCTGGTTAGGAAATTGGCTGAGCGGCAGGAGACAGTGAGTAGAGATAATGGGCAGGTACACTAATTGGCAGGATGTGACTAGTGGTGTCCCGCAGGGATCTGTGTTGGGGCCTCAACTATTCACAATATTTATTAACAATTTAGATGATGGGATAGAAAGTCATGTATCCAAGTTTGCAGATGATACAAAGATAGGTGGCATTATAAGCTGTGTAGATGAAAGCATAAAATTACAAAGGGATATTAATAGATTAAGCGAATGGGCAAAACTGTGGCAAATGGATTTCAATGTAGGCAAATGTGAGGTCATCCACTTTGGACCTAAAAAGGATAGAACAGGGTACTTTCTAAATGGTGAGAGGCTAAAAACAGTGGAGGTCCAAAGAGACTTGGGGGTCCAGGTACATAGATCATTAAAATGTCAGGAACAGGTACAGAAAATAATCAAAAAGGCTAATGGAATGCTGGGCTTTATAGAGGACTAGAATACAAGGGGGTAGAGGTTATGCTACAGCTATACAAAGCCCTGGTTAGACCACACCTGGAGTACTGTGAGCAGTTCTGGGCACCACACCTTAGGAAAGATATATTGGCCTCGAAGGGATTGCAGCGTAGATTTACCAGAATGATACCTGGACTCCAAGGGTTAAATTACGAGGAGAGTGATTACACAAACTAGGGTTGTATTCCCTGGAATTTAGAAGGGTAATGGGTGATTTGATCGAAGTTTTCAAGATATTAAGGGGAACTGATGGGGTAGATAGAGAGAAACTATTTCTGCTGGCTGGGGAGTCTAGGACTAGGGGACATAGTCTAAAAATTAGAGCCAGACCTTTCAGGAGTGAAGTTAGGAAACACTTCTACACACAAAGGGTGGTAGAAGTTTGTAACTCTCTTCCACAAACAGCAATTGATGCTCGGTCAATTGTTAATTTTAAACTGGAGATTGATAGATTTTTGTTAACCAAAGGTATTAAGGGATATGGGGCAAAGGCGTTAGGAGTTAGGATGGAGATGGAGTTAGGTCACAGATCAGCCGTGATCTAACTGAATGGCAGAACATATCTACCACTACATCCTTCCTCATTAGGAATGCAATATACTGATCAAGCAAATAGTCCCAGATGAACCCCTCCTTGTTTTGACCCAACTTTTGTTTCATCCTAAACCTGAGAATTCCTCCATTATTACAACCTTGTTATGACTGCATAACACCTGGTCCAAAACTGGTCCTACAAACTTGAAACAGTCAATGGCTTAGTTACAGGACTCACCACATCTCAGGAAACAAGGTGTTCATCCCTTCCCAGCTGTAGACGTTAAGAATGGACAACCAGAATTTACCCCAGGATGGGATTCCAACTGCACCACCTGAAAACAGGGGGAGGATGATTATGGTATGTGTTAAACATTTGTGTTTATGATCAGCATCTCCTGCCCTCAATACCCGATTATATTTTTTAAAAATATTGACAGGAACAAGTAGCACCTCTTCATCTATGAGAACAACAATAGATACCAAAACTGAGGGACTGAAGAATACCTAACTCTGAAATGGTACAACTCTGAAGTGTAAGTTTATATAACACTGGGATAATAAAAAATATTTAAAACATTTTGAGGCCTTCTCCCAACCACAGGGACAAAGAAGGTTGAGAGTTAGCTCTCAGCTGAGGCTGCAACAGGGGCACTAGAACTGCCCACAATAGCCTGGATTCAGGGGAAGAGTCTGGATGCTGGATGAGAATAGAATCATGTCCTCCAACTGGATAGCCTGCGGATACTCACTGTTAAAGCTCACGTGAATAATGATTACCTAGACAAGGCTCTGCCGCCAATGATGGGTTGAAGGGGGAGTACAGAAGGCCATACTTAGGACCAAAGTCTGGAGGAGTTTGCAGATGTGGCTGGGGCAAAGCTATGGAGGATGACGATTTTAAATTCACTGTGTTGGGGACAGGGAGCCAGTGATGGTCAGCAAAGACTGGGGAGGGTTGTTTGGTGAGGGACATTTAGTGCAGGATAACATATGCATGGCTAAGATTTGGGCAGGTTGCAGTTTATGGAGGGTGGAGGATGAGAGGCCAATAAGGAGTGAGTGGTGCAGAAATAGAACCCAGAGGGGATGAAAGCATGAAGAAGGGTTTCAGCAGCAATGCGAGCAAACTTGCTGCAGAGGCAGTTGTTGATGTAGGGGAGAAAGTAAATGGATTAGGTGCTGGATGGGATATGGAGTTTGAAATTCAGCTCTGGATCAAATGGGACATAGAGGTTTCTCATGGAGCAATTCAGCTT
Organism: Squalus acanthias; assembly: GCA_030390025.1. NCBI lineage: Eukaryota > Metazoa > Chordata > Chondrichthyes > Squaliformes > Squalidae > Squalus > Squalus acanthias. The sequence goes on along the minus strand of CM059427.1, from coordinate 114,453,632 downwards.
GAGAATGTAGCCGGAGAGAGGGATGGAGTCACTGGTAAAGGAGCTGGTGGAGGCTGAGAATAATTACTTTGCTCTTTCTGATGTTCAGCTGAAGGAAATTTTGACTCACCCGCGACTTAATGTTAGACAGGCAGTCTGACAGCACAGAGTTGGTGAAGTGATTGAGGGAAGTGGTGGAAAGGTGAACCTAGTTGTAGCGAGCATACACATGTAGGCCAGCCCTGTGCTTGCAGATGATGTTATTGAGGAGCAGCATGTAGATGAGCAAGATGAAGAGGCGGAGGGTAATCCATGGGGAACATCAGAGGTGGCTGTGCAGGGGCAGGAAGAGATGCGTCAGCTGTGTTGGGACAGGTAGGAATAAACAGAACCACGGAAGACAGAGGAGTGGCAGTGGAGGAGGATGGCATGGTTGATTGTATAAAATGCCACTGAAGGTTTGAAGAGAATAAGTAAAATAAAACAGCAAAGTTTTAATCAGAGAGAATGTAACTTTTCTATTTTGACCAGGACAGTCTCAGTGCTCTGAGCAGAAGAGGCTGACAAGATTCAAACAAGGGATTTTGTGCGGTGAGCACAGAGCTGGGAGACACACATATTTAAGGACTGAAAGGAAAGGGAGATACGAGCTGGGGCAGAGGTTGGAGGACGGATAGGCCATTACTGGGGTAGTTGTGCCAGCCATTCCAAAAGGGACAGGAATGGTATCTGAGCAAAATGAGGCATTAATATGCTTGAAAGGTAATCGAGGGACCAGGAGTGGGGTGGGGGAGGACCCAAGGAGCAGAAGGTGGGTCTCATGGAAAAGATGAGCTTGGAAGGGGTAGTGGAGAACATGGGAGGGAAACTGCAGAGTTACAGGGGACTGGAGGTAGGGTAAATGGGAAGTCGGTCAAATGTGAGAGTGGAGAGAGCGAGCCTGAGGGGAAACAGTGCAAGAGGACAACAGATAAAAGTGGGAGAGTCAGTGAGAGCGGAGAGAGCGAGCCTGAGGGGAAACAGTGCAAGAGGACAACAGATAAAAGTGGGAGAGTCAGTGAGAGCGGAGAGAGCGAGCCTGAGGGGAAACAGTGCAAGAGGACAACAGATAAAAGTGGGAGAGTCAGTGAGAGCGGAGAGAGCGAGCCTGAGGGGAAACAGTGCAAGAGGACAACAGATAAAAATGGGAGAGTCAGTGAGAGCGGAGATAAATCAGAGTCAGAGCATGAGCTGAATGTGGAAATCGGAGATAGAAATTGAAAAGTGACATTACTGTCGCAGAGATGACGGATTGGTGGGTAACAGGCAAGTATTAGTTTGTTAGTTCTTTTTAACTAAATTGTTCGTTTTTCACTGTTGTAATCCACTTGATGGTAGTTTCCATTGTGTTTTAGATTGATAGATATAATTTCCAGTGCCTTTAGTTAACATTTTAACATCTCAGTCTTTCAGTGGTCAGTTTCTTAGAATTTTATAGGTCAGTGTCTTAGATGTCAGTTTGTTAGATTTTAAGAGTTCAGTGTTAAGTGTTTTAGTGGTCAGGGTCTCAGTGATTTAGAGGTCAGTGGATTGACTACCATGGCAGATGTTCCAAGTACAGGCTAGATATATTGCAACAAGAGGGAAGGGTAAGGGAACCAAAGCAAGGGCTCCTTGGATGACGAGGGAGATAGAGAAGATGATGAAACAAAAAAAGAGGGTGTATGAAGCATGTCAGGTGAATGCTTCAAGGGAGAACCAGACCAAATACAATAAGTTGAGAGGGGAAGTGAAGATGAAAATAAGATTGGCAAAGAGAGAATATGAGTGTAGAATGGCGGTTAACATAAAAGGGAACCCAAAAATCTTCTACCGGCATGTAAACAGTAAGCGGGTAGTAAGAGGCGGGGTGGGGTCTATTAGCGACAAAGAAGGTGATATATGCTTAGAGGTGCAGGGCAAGGCTAGAATACTCAATGAGTACTTTGTATCGGTGTTTACTAAGGAGGTGGATGCTGACAAAATATCAGTAGAAGTGGAAAAGGTAGAAGCAATGGAAGGGGTGAAAATTGACAGACAGGATGTACTTGAAAGGCTGGGTATGCTTAGAGTGGACAAGCCGCCTGGTCCAGATGGCTTGCATCCCAGGTTGCTAAGGGAATTGGGGGAGGAGATAGCGGAAGGGCTTGCCATAATTTTCCAACCTTCCCTAGATGCGGGGGAGGTGCCAGAGGATTGGAAAGTGGCAAATGTGACACCATTGTTCAAGAAAGGGTGTAAGGACAATCCTAGTAACTACAGGCCAGTCAGTTTAACATCAGTGGTGGGTAAAGTTTTAGAAACAATAATCAAGGAAAAAATTAACGGGCACTTGGAGAGGTTTAAGCTAATTAAGGAGAGCCAACACGGATTTGTAAAAGGCAGATCATGTTTGACTAAACTAATTGAATTTTTTGATGAAGTAACAGGGAAGATTGATGAAGGGGATGCAATGGATGTTGTCTACATGGATTTTAGGAAGGCGTTTGACAAAGTACCACATAGAAGGCAGGTTAACAAAATTGAGGCTCATGGAATAGGTGGGTCAGTGGCAGTTTGGATAAGGAATTGGCTTCAGGACAGAAAACAGCGAGTTGTGGTAAATGGCCGTTTTTCAGACTGGAGGATGGTAGACAGTGGTTTCCCCAAGGGTCAGTGCTGGGGTCATTGCTTATAAATGAACTAGATATTGGAATACAGAGTAGAATTTCTACATTTGCCGATGACACCAACCTTAGGGGTGTGGCAAACAGTGATGATAATACCAATCGACTGCAACAGGACATAGAAAGGCTAGCAGAATGGGCAGACAAGTGGCAGATGGAATTTAATAGAGAAGTGTGAGGTGATGCATTTTGGCAGAAGGAACAGGGAGAGGCAATATACACTTAATGGCACAGTTTTAAAGAGTGTACAGGGACAGAGGGACCTGGGAATTAATGTGCATAGGTCCCTGAAGGTGGCGGGACATATTGAGAGAGTGGTTAGCAAAGCATATGGGATCTTGGGCTTCATAAATAGAGGTATTGAGTACAAAAGTAGAGAAGTTATGCTGAACCTTTATAAAGCGCTGGTTAGGCCACAACTGGAGTATTGCGTCCAGTTCTGGTCACTACACTTTAGGAAGGATGTGAAGGCCCTTGAGAGGGGACAGAGGAGATTTACCAGAATGGTTCCGGGGATGGGGGATCTTAGCTACAAGGACAGATTGGAGAAGCTGGATTTATTTTCATTAGAGCAAAGGAGGTTGAGGGGTGATTTGATAGAGGTGTACAAGATTATGATGGGTTTGGATAGGCTAGATGGGGAAAGGCTGTTCCCACTAGTTGATGGTACAAGGACTAAGGGACACAGATTTAAGGTTCTGAGCAAGAGATACAAGGGGGATGTGAGGAAAAACATTTTTACGCAGTGAGTGGTGAGGACCTGGAACTTGCTGCCGACAGAAGTGGTGGAAGTGGAGACACTCAATGTTTTCAAAGGGAGACTGGATAGGCACTTGAGGGAAATAAACTTGCAGGGCTACGGGGATAGAGCGGGGGAATGGGACTGACTGGATTGCTCTGCAGAGAGCCGGCACGGACTCGCTGGGCCGAATGGCCTCCTTCTGTGCCGTTATGACTTTATGAATAACTTTTGAATACCGGGGAGGATGAATACTCCTTGGAGGAATGCAGTAAGAATCAAACTCCTGGCACCACAGAAGATTTGACTGCACACAGGGGAAAGAGAGTAGAAATGCAGTAGTCGTAGGGGATTTGACAGTTAGGAGAATAGACAGGCGTTTCTGTAACTGTAATCATGATTCCCGAATGGTATGTTGCCTCCCTGGTGCCAGGGTAAAGGATATCACCGAGTGGCTGCAGGACATTCTGCGAGGGGAAGGGGAACAGCCAGAAGTTGTGGTCCATAATGGAACCAATGACATAGGTAGAGAAAGTGTTGAGGTCCTTCAAGCAGAGTTTCAGAAGCTAGGAAAAAGATTAAAAAACAGAACCTCAAAAGGTAGTAATGTTAGGATTACTCCCAGTGCCACGTGCTAGTGAGTATACAAACAGGATGATAGTGCAGGTAAATGTGTGGCTGGAGAAGTGGTGCAGGAGGGAGGGTTTCTGATTCGTGGGGCATTAGGACCGGTTCTGGGGGAAGGGGCACTTGTACAAGATGGACGGGTTGCACCTGAACAAAGCCAGGACCAATGTTCTCGCTGAGAGGTTAACTAGTACTGTTGGGGAGGGTTTAAACTAATTTGGCAGGGGGAGGGGAACCAGAAAATAGCAGAGAGGAGCAGAAATGAGATCAGAGGACAGAGAGATATATATAAACAGCAGTAAAATTAGAAATATTCCCAAAATTGCAGGGACCAGATTGAGCAAAATAGCAAAAGTGACAAAGGAGATACTGAATTGTATGCACGTCAATGTCCGTAGTGAAACTTATGAGGTTGGTGAGCTGCAGGCACAAGTTGCCACATGGGATTATGACGTGGTTGCATTAACAGAGACATGGCTCAAACAAGGCCAGGAATGGGTTCTTAATATTCCTGGTTAGCAGCTTTTCAGGAATGAGAGAGAAGGAAAAAGTGGAGGGGCATGACAGTGTTGACTGAGGCTGATGTTACAGTCTAAACAGGAAGGATTTACTAGATGGTTCTAGGACTAGGGAGACAGTATACTATAAATGGCACGATTTTGAAAAGTGTAGATGAGCAGAGAGACCTTGGTGTCCCATATACACAAATCCTTAAAGGTGGCAGGGCAAGTTGATAAGGTGGTTAAAAAGCGAATGGGTTACTTGGGTTTATAAATAGAGGAATAGAATATAAAAGCAAAGAGATCATGTGAGAACTTTATAAATCACTGGTTAGGCCTCATCTAGAGTGTTGTGGACAATTCTGGGCCCCACACTTCAGGAAAGGTGTAAAGGCCTTAGAAAGGGTACAGAGGAGATTTACCAGGATGTTACCAGGGATGAGGGACTTCAGTTATGAGGAGAGGTTGGAAAAGTTTGGACTGTTCTCCTTGGAACAGAGAAGGTTAAGAGGTGACCTAATAGGGGTTTTCAAGATGATGAGAGCTTTTGATAGAGTAGAGAGAGAAAAACTATTCCCTGTGGCCAGTGGGTCAATAACTAAATCATAGATTCAAAATCACTGGAAAAAGATCTAGAGGGGAGATGAGGAGAAATGTTGGGATCTGGAATGCTCGATCTGAAAAGGTGATGCAAGCTGATTTTAAAAGGGAGTTGGACAGGTACTTGCAGAACTTACGGGGTTACGGCCAAAAAGTGGGGATGTGGGACTAAGCACGACTGCTCTTTGAAAGAGCCAGCACAGGCATGACTATGCTGTAAGTTTCTATGATTCTATGACTAGTCAAGGACATGATCCAGATGGTTGGGACCAGTCTTTGAGATTCAAGAAATCCATGAGCTCCTCACTTGTTCGTGGAAGTGAGGTTGGAGAAGACAGAGGTTTTGTAGCGTTTTTTTACAACTGAGTGACTTGCTAGAGCATTTCAGAGGGCAGTTAAGAGTCAACCACATTCCTGTGGGTCTGGAGTCACATATAGGCCAGACCAGCTAAGGACGGCAGATTTCCTTCCCTAAAGGACATCAGTGAACCAGCTGGGTTTTTACAACAATCCGATAGTTTCATGGTCACCATTACTGATACTAGCTTTTTATTCCAGATTTATTTATTAACCGGATTTAAATTCCCCAGCTGCCGTGGTGGGATTTGAACTCACGTCTCTGGATCATTAGTCCAGGTCTCTGGATTACTAGCCCAGTAACATTACCACTAGCCCAGTAACATTACCACTATGCTACCGTTCTCACTGGCTGGAGTCATACCTAGCACAAAGGATGATGGTTGTGGTGGTTGGAGGTCAATCATCACAACCCCAGGACATCGCTGCAGGTGTTCCTCAGGGCAGTGTCCTAGGCCCAACCATCTTCGCTGCTTCATCAATGACCTTCCCTCCATCATAAGGTCAGAAATGGGGATGTTCGCTGATGACTGCACAGTGCTTAGTGCCATTCACAACTCCTCAGATAATGAAGCAGTCCATGCCTGCATGCAGCAAGACCTGGACGATGTTCAGGTTTGGGCTGATAAGTGGCAGATAACATTCACGCCACACAAGTGCCAGGCAATGACTATCTCCAACAAGCGAGAGTCTAACCACCGCCCCTTGACATTCAACGGCATTATCATAGCCGAATCCCCCACCATCAATATCCTGGGGGGGGGGGAAGTCACCATTGCCAGAAACTTAACTGGACCAGCCACATAAATACTGTGGCAACAAGAGCAGGTCAGAAGCTGGGTATCCTGCGGCGAGTGTCTCACCTCCTGACTCCCCAAAGCCTTTCCACCATCTACAAGGCACAAGTAAGGAGTGTGATGGAATGCTCTCCACTTGCCTGGATGAGTGCAGCTCCAACAACACTCAAGAAGCTCGACACCATCCAGGACAAAGCAGCCTGCTTGATTGGCACCTCATCCACCACCTTAAACATTCAATCCCTCCACCACTGGCGTACCATGGCTGCAGTGTGTACCATCTACAAGATGCACTGCAGCAACTCACCAAGGCTCCTTCAGCAGCACCTCCCAAACCCGCGACCTCTTCCACCTAGAAGGACAAGGGCAGCAGGCGCATGGGAACACCACCACCTCCAACTTCCCCTCCAAGTCACACAACATCCTGACTTGGAAGTATATCGCCGTTCCTTCATCGTCGCTGGGTCAAAATCCTGGAACTCCCTCCCTAACAGCACTGTGGGAGCACCTTCACCACACGGACTGCAGCGGTTCAAGAAGGCGGCTCACCACCACCTTCTCGAGGGCAACTAGGGATAGGCAATAAATGCTGGCCTTACCAGCGATGCCCACATCCCATGAACGAATAAAAAAAAAGTTTGAGGAGGTGGTTGATTATGACGAAAAGGAAAGGTTGTCCTTTCTTTCCAGGATAATCCTGGAGTAATAGGAAGATTGTGCTGAGGAGAGGGAAGCATGGTAGTGCTACACATGGGTGAGCCATCACATGATGAATGGTTAGACCAATAATCGAGCTTGTGACCCTCAGACTTGAGAGTGAAGATGGGAACTATACCGGGGAAATGGCAGGGGTGGGCGATGGTGAGTGTCTTAGGTGGGACACGAGTGTGGAAAGCAGAGGCAAGGGACTAGTTGAGCAGGCCAATAGTGGTAGAGGTGTCATGACAGCAGAGAGCTAGAGGAGAGGGAGTTGGGAGCTTGAATGTGAAGTTCTGAGGATGTTGGGGCAGAGTTTTCCACGGGTGGAGGCTGAGTTGGAGTAGGCAGGGTGTAAGGGAGACTGGGAAATGTTCAAAGATCAATGATCGAGGCCTCAAAAGGTGGAGAGGCTGCAAGGTTGAGGAGGAGCTTAGGTGAAGAGCAAGACTGAGTGGATTCAGAAAAGTCAAAGGAGAGAGAAACTAGGGGAGATTAGGTGCAGGTTGAAATCACCAAGGATAAGTCATCATTCAGCGCATTCCAAGGGAGAAGATTGCATTGAGGAAGTCATTGTGGGGCTTGGGAGGGTGTTAAACAATGGGGATTTTGCATGAGAGACAGGAGGGGAGAAGAGGGTGAGGTGCCAGATAGTAGGGGAAAAGGCAAGATGGGATGATAACACCCACCCCACTGCTTCAGTGGTTTGGGAAAGGAGTGCGATGGAATGTGTAGCTACACAGGGAGGATAATCGTAAATTGGGTTCGTGTCAGGGCCAGGATGTTAATAGATTCATCCAGGATTAGGCTGTGGATCGTGATCGTGAGGGAGCAAACATTCTGGAGAGCAATATGAAGCAGGGAGTGGTTGATAATCCTCTTTACAAGACTAGGGAGGAGGTAGTGGAAGAGAAAAGAGAATGGGGAGGAGGTTAGAGAAACTAGCCCCCAAGGAGTGAGCTGGGTGGGACGGTCGTTGGGAACAGAGCACAAGACAGGTGTATTTGCTGGTCTGAGAGCCAACATCTCACGCTGTGATAGGTGGGTAATGCCAGAGGGAGGTTATGGGTTTGTTTCAGAGGGATTCAAGCCTGGAACAGCAGCAGGAGAGAAGATAGGCTGGGAGTAGTGTTGAGTGGGGAGAGGGATTGAGAGGACATGGTGATGGAGAAGTAGAAAGTGGAATAGGGCATGGCTACAGGAGATTAGGAGTAGTAAGAGAAAGCAGTACATAGCCAGAAAGTGACCAAAGAGGGAGGCCACAGGTCCAGAGTGATAACAGCCAATATGCATGTATGTGCTCAAAGAGGGAGACCTTAGATTATATGAACCAGTGGCAGAAAGCAAGGAAGATTCTTAGCGTAGGTGCTTGATAAGAGAAGGTAACATCCTGTGATTGAAGCATCATGGCTTGTCTTCAGAGCAGAAGACAACATTGGGGCAAAATCAAGTTCAAAAGCCAGCAGGACAGCTAACATCCAGCCCGGATCAGTGAGATGTGGTCTAGCTCAGGGCCCAATGGAGAAACAGAATTTGATCCAGGAGACGGTGAAAGAATAGGGTTTGGCCCAGGAGACAGTGGAAAAGCAGATTTAAACCATGGTCTGAGAAGCACAAAATGATGTCCGTCAATGGAAGTGTCTGTACAGTAACAAAAGCAAAATACTGCAGATACTGTAAATCTGAAATAGAAACAGAGAATGCTGGAAAACACTCAGCAGGTCAGACAGCATCTGTCTGTACTGCAATTGCTTTGTATCAGGCAAAATTGGGACTCCTTAAAAAGGGACTGCGATTTCTGGCATTGGGAAGAATTACTGACAATGTTATCTGGCAATGCTAATGCCATCAAGAAAGTCTTGCATTTACATAGTATCTTTCACATACTCAGGACGTCCCAAAACGCTTCACAGTTAAAGAGTTACTTTTTTTTGTAGTGACTGTCATGTAAACAAACGCAGTAGCCAATTTTCACACAGCAAGGTCTCACAAACAGCAGTGGAATCACTGTATATAGTGAAGCCACTATTCCTGGCCAGAATGAGATGATTGGATAATTCCCCTGTCAATCACGCCTGGAGACCGCACTGCTGAAGTGACTGGGATAGATTTTACATGGATAATTTGTATGTAACTATCCTCCACTCACTGCATTTTGCTGGAGAAATCACCCTGCTTTTAGCGGGAGAAGTTGCTGTAGTTTTGGTCATGAGTTCTGTTTACTGTAGTTTGTAGAGACTTTTTAAATAGACTCTGTAGACTGTTTGCAGTAGTGCACTGTTTAAATAGACTCTGTAGACTGTTTGCTGTAGTGCACTGTTTAAATAGACTCTGTAGACTGTTTGCAGTAGTGCACTGTTTAAATAGACTCTGTAGACTGTTTGCAGTAGTGCACTGTTTAAATAGACTCTGTAGACTGTTTGCAGTAGTGCACTGTTTAAATAGACTCTGTAGACTGTTTGCTGTAGTGCACTGTTTAAACAGACTCTGCTGAGTAAATAGACTTTGTTTGCTGTAAAATAGACTGCTATGAGTCCTGCCATAAGTCATTGGCTGATACAGTGGTGTTAATAGACACTCTGGGCTGGATTTTGAATGACCCATGGAGTCGGGTTTGGAGGCGTGTGGGGGGTTAAATTTGCGGGGTCGGGGGTCCTGACCCCATGCAATTTTGACAAAATCAGTCACGGGGTTCATTAAAGCCCTTAACAAGCCCTAAATTGGCTCTGTAATGCCATTTTGAAACGTTTTAGCTAGTTTAACCCTTTTCCGACATGAAGTACGCCTGATGTGAAACACTCCAGTGAAACCTGGCGGGAGCACAAGTGGATAGCTGACTATCAGCTGCAGGTCCACTATTACAACGGAGATGTGATGAAGGTAGTATTAGTATGAAAGTTGCCTCTGATGCTGCTGCATTGCATGTCTTCAGAGACTGCATGGCCTTTGCTGTGAGAGGACTTGGATGCAAAAAAAATTCTCTCTCTTCTCTCTCATATATCCAGGTCCACTCACATCAAAAGCCAAGCAGGTCCTCTCTCACCAACATCCAGGCAGTCAGCAATGATGACATCATCAGAGGCGACTTTCAGACTGAAACCACTAATTAGTTCATGAGTTCCCACATGCTGGAACTCAATTTCCCAATTAAGTGAAAATTGCATCATTCATCCACATTAATCTGGAGTCGGGGGGGGGGAAACACGAAATGCGGATGACACGACCCCAAGACAAAATCCAGCCCTCTGTGTGTTTATATAAAATGGATTAATGTCAACCCTAAAAGTGTCTTGATTGTTGACACCTGTTGATAAAGGCTGGGCAGTGTGAGTGAAGGATTCCAGACAATATACTTGTATATTCTGAGAGTCTATACTATTGTTGTTTTGATTTATCGAGAGCCTGGTTTTCAAAGGAACCAATGTTAATATCTATTTAACGAAGACAATTCCATGGCACTTGGGTTGCACATAATCCATTCACATACACCTCTATCTAAAGGATCTACCTTGAGATTACACTATGTTTACCAAGGAACAAGAGAAGGCTAGACTTTACTTTTACCTGGAGAAAGCCTGAAACTTGAAAAAAGGCAAACAGATTCTAGATCTTTTACATTGATTATACTGTACTGCATTTGCCTTAAAAGCTCTGCTTACAGAATCATAGAATGATACAGTACAGAAGGAGGCCATTCAGCCCATCGTGCCTGTGCAGGCTCTTTGAATGAGCTACCAATTAGTCCCACTCCCCAGCCCTTTCCCATAGCCCTGCACATTTTTCCCCTTCAAATATTTGTCCAATGCCTTTTTGAAAGTTATTATTGAATCTGCTTCCACCGCCCTTTCAGCCAGTGTTTTCCAGATCATAACAACCTATTGCGTAAAACATTTTTTCCTTGTTTCTCCTCTATAAATGAAGTGAAAATAAATTCAATCAGTAGTTTTAGCCTACAGTCAGATCCCGAATATGATGCTTTCCACTTTTCAGATCGAGACGTAATAGGGAATTCCAGTGTACAATGTTACTGTATATAGAGTAACTGATACCCCACGCTATGCCAGCCCATGCCAAACCATCCAAGATGGAACGTAGCTGATCATTAAGACGCAGCCTGGCACAAGTGTTTATACAGAAACTGTGGCTGAATTCCAGGTGGGAGTTCTCTCAATCGTCTGCTGTAACTTCACCCTTTCTCTGGAATTTCCGAGGATCTTCCGCTGAGGTGACAGCAGACGATCGAGAGAACTGACGCCGAAATTCAACCCCAGCACTGCAACGATGTAGAATGAACCAATCTAACCTATGGATCGTCACTCTCGGCAGAAGCTTTCTGTTCATTGCCCACTGCAGAGCTACTACATCCTAATCACCTGCCATCTTTTGCTTCCTCTTGGTATTATGTTCTTGGCACATCATTAGCTCACAGCTTCTCTCGCTTTTGAAAATAGGCTTTATCATGGATTGTCCTGCTTCAAGCTGCTTTCAATCTCTAGAAAATCAAAGGAAGTTCAGGTCGACACTGTCTTTCTGCTTCTCCCTCCCGCTCTGCCCAGCCCCCTTTTCATTGTGGTTTCTCTCGTATCGCACTATTTTACCCATTTTATTATTTCAAACTAGTCAGGGAGGCTTTGTCCCGAATGATCGAAGGGTCTTTACTGAGTGTTACAGACCAGTGTTGCTCAGTAATTGTAATCAGTTTACCACAGGCAGCTGTAAACCCTCAGAAAAAGATAGAAAGTTCCTTGCACACTTTTAGTTATTTGGACTCAGTCCTGACCTTTATCATGAAGGTTATTTCTCGCTCGCACCAGGTCTGGGTCATCTGGCCCGACACCGAGGATTCGTAGGGCTATGTAATTCAGCGCTGTTCCGAAAACTGTCGACTTGTCCTCCACATGCCTAGGGTTCAAATCAAAACACATGGGCCATATTTAGCATTCGGATACAGGAAAGTGCACAGTAGGCCATACGAAGCAAGGAGTACGTTTACCAGTAGCTTCAGAACACCAGTGCTGGTCTTGGCACTGGTGAAACCGCAACAGATTCATGGCCTGTTACCCTGCATCTCACTGAAGAAACTGGCACTCTGTATGGAAAACAGAGTAAATATATGGCTGGGAATCTTAAGATGTCAAAATGTAAAATAATTGCAGATTTGTTAAGGGGATGTAGTTTTGTTATACTGTGTGGAAATGTTGAGCCTCAAAGAACGAATGGAATTTAGCACCAACTTATTACAATTAATTGACCCCCCACCCCCCCCAATTTAAGAATAACCCCAGTCTTTGTACAGCAGCAAGGCTTCAGTCTACACCAACAAGTAACTTTAGCTGGAAACGACTCCATTTTGGAATGTATTTTCCCATTTTTAATATTTAAATTCTCAGGATGTAGGCAATGTTGGCAGGGCTGCATTTACTGCCCATCCCCAGCTGCCCTGACAATTATGTTGCTTGTTAGGCCAGTTCAGAGGACATTAAAAGTCAACCATGTAGCATGGGACTGGAGTTATGTGTAGACCACACCGAGTGGGGTGGCTGGTTCCCTTCCCTGAACGACATTAGTGAACCATTTGAGTTTTTTTTATTACAATCCCAGCAGCTTTTATGCTCATTTTTATTCTAGTGCCAGCCCGTAAATGACCAGATTTGTTCAATTCAATTTCCCAACTTGCCCTGATGGGATTTCAACTCACAACCTCGAGTTTGGTACCATAACAGTAACATGACATCTACTCCACACCATGCACTGTCTGCATCTGGGTTTCCATTTGGGAACGGCACTATTGAGATAGCAGAGAGATACAACACATCAGCTCGGGACTGTCCTCCCCTCTCTTTGTGGGGAGAGCTGGGGTGGAAAAGGACTGCTGTTAAGAATTGGGTTCTGTAATGGCACAAAACCCTATTCTTCACAGCAACATGACACATCACACCTTGATACTTCCATTCTAGAGAGTCAATTGTGGGCGGCTCCTTGTTGGAAATAGTGATTTCAAGCCAGATTTATTCTGTTTAGATGCTACAGGAATTCAAGTCATCTGTGAACCTTAGCAGCCATCGGTAAATGAGCCCTTCACCTCTTTTCCCTAAGTTAGACTGGAATGGAACCCGAAGTGCCAGAGAGAAAGGGTGTAAAAATAAGATCAGCTGACATAAGAACAAACTCAATCTTGCTATTCAGCACCATATTTTGTTGCAAATTTATTGGTACTTACAAACCCCAGCCTCCATCCGGAAGTTGTACTGAGCGCAGATATCGGACCATTTCCTTCTTCTGAGCGTCAGACAGTGGTATCTTTGCTACATGACATGTAATCAGGAGACCTAAAAGAAGATATCATTAGTTAAAGAAAAAGCTCAGTTCTTTAAATATTATTTTTGTTTTGAAATTAGCGTCCATTAATATATTTAACTGTCTCTCTGCCCAAAATTGAATGCGTCCTTCTGGTGTTAACATGGGCTGATCCACAGCCATCTGAAACGCCTCACTTACCAATCTCAGTAGAGCCTTCAGAAAAGGTGCAAAGCGTTTCCCCTAGAGAAGGGATGAAAGCCTCAAGAAAGTAGCTACATGTTTACTCTTGCTTCTCTCCCCTTACTTTTCCTGATGAGATATGGTGTGTGATGCAGGGAGACACAGAAAGAAAAAAAGTAGAAATAATGGTATGGAACCCAAGCCCTAACACCAAGACTAAACAGCACACCTTGACACTTCCATTCTCGTCTGTTGGCAGATTTGTTCTGCAAACTCCTTTCCCTGGGCTAGATGGGATGAGAAACCAGGGTGCCAGACAGGAAGTGTACCCAAGGTCCATTTCCATAATATTCCCGACTCACCTGGTAGAAGGAAGAGTGGTCCGCCATAGTCTCCAGCCCAATGTCCATCCTCGGCCTGTAGTAGTGTATAAAACTTCAATCCCTGCAGAACTGCCTCTTGTGCTGTACCAGCACTCAGTAAGTCCTTGGAAAATTTACTCTGAAACATCAAGACATGATACACATTTATTTCAGCATTGCAACATTGTTCCACACCAGACATTGTATTCTCTTAAACTCAGTATTGAACCTTTGACAGCTTAAATATACAATTTTGATTGATAACATCTGCAAAACAGGCTTGTAAACTGCATAAAGAGAAGAGGACAGGAAGAGCTGGTTTGTGATCTATACTTTGATAAAGGAACACACCTCATTCTCATGAGCCAGGAAAAAGAAAAAAAGACTTGCATTTCTATAGCGCCTTTCACGACCACCAGACGTCCCAAAGCGCTTTACAGCCAATGAAGTACTTTTTTGAAGTGTAGTCACTGTTGTAATGTGGGAAACGCAGCAGCCAATTTGCGCACAGCAAGCTCCCACAAACAGCAATGTGATAATGACCAGATAATCTGTTTCAGTGATGTTGATTGAGGGATAAATATTGGGCCGAAAATTGATCCCGGGACGCGAGAGTACGCACTGCATACTCTCGCGTATTCCCACTCCAATTGCCGGTTTTCTGCATGCCCTGCGCATGCGCTGAAAACCGGCAATTGCTCTTCCGAAAAGGGGGCGGGGCCGGAGTGCATCGCGTGCGCGCTACAGGCTGCGCGCACGCTGTGCACTTCATGCTTTGGACGCGCAGGTAAGTACTGAAGATTTTGGAAATGTAAAAAGGAGGAGTAAGACCCGCTTTTAAGAAGGTAAGTAGTGAATTAAGTATTTTTTTGAATTTTTTTTTACAGGTATATCTTTTTTATAGACTTTAAAGACAGGTAAGTTTATTTTTATAACTTTTTAAAAGATTTTAAATTTTTTCAAAAATTTAATTTTTTATTTAAAATGGTTAATTTAATTAACTATACTTATTTTATTAATGTGATGGGTTTTTTTTTAAATTTAATTGAGGTTTAGCTGTTATTTTGGGGGGGTGTAAGATTCATAAGTCTCTCAGCCATGCTGTGAGACTTATGAATGGAAGATGGTGTGCTGCCATTGGCTCTAACTGAGTCACGTGATCCCACAGCTCGCACGAATTAACTACGCCGCTGGGATACGCAAGCCCAGCACAGCTGATGTCTGGAACATCAATTTCGTGCGAGCTGGATCAGAAAAAGCATAAGCGAGGTGAGACATCGCGGGAAAGGCTTACCCCCGCGGGAACAGAGCGAGATCAATTTCTGGGCCATTAGCCCAGGACACCGGGGATAACTTCCCTGCTCTTCTTCGAAATAGTGCCTTGGGATCCTTTAAGTCCACCCGAGAGGGCAGACGGGGCCTCGGTTTAACGTCTCATCCGAAAAACGGCACCTCCGACAGTGCAGTATTCCTTCAGTGCTGCACGAAGTTTAATGTCTGGCTGAGAATGGGGTCTTTGAATGACTGAATTGATGGATTCCAGAGGGCACTCCCATGCTGGCTCAACCCCGTTGCTTTTTCTTCAAGACACCCATACAATTTCCTTTAAGTGCTGAGCAATGCTCGGTTACTGTTGCTGACCGTTTCCTTTTGGTTTTATTAGGAAAACTGACAGGCTGGGAGAAGTTACAGACTTCATGGTGAGATTTAACAACTGCACTGTCAAAGCTAAGGTGGCACTCAGTTAATCTTTACTGGCATTAATCCAGCTCCCAGGCTCAGTAATGTCTCCCAAACAGTGCCACATATTACTAACTTTATCCCTACTGATGCTCCCTTACCAGCAGGCTCAGTAATTCCTCCCAGCTGGTGCTGCCCTGTGTTGCTAGTTGTATTATGAAATGTCCAGCTTTCTCTCACTCTGGGGCTCAGTCACTGTTCCCTATCAGCACTGGTATGTTACTGACCGCAACTTCATTGATCATAATCGAATGTTCTCATGGTCTCAGGGTCAGTAACTGTTCCCAATCTGCACCCTCTATGTTAAGAATTGTATTTCTACTAATGTTACTCCAATTCCCACGCACATTCAGCTTCAATATCCCTTCCCAGCTATATTTCAACTGGGTTGTGAACTCTGGTTGGACATATTCCAGGTTTCATCACAGGATCTCCTGCCCCACCTCCATGCTCCCGTCATTGGCAACTTGACACATCCGTCATTGGGTCACACCGCCTTCCCACACCAATTGGAAAGAGAATAGACTCTTCGTTACCTGATTGGATGATGTTTGACTGTTCAGACTCTTTCCCTACCCTAGTTCCAATATTTTTATAACTCAAACAAAAAAAGTCTTCAAAAAAAAACGAAACAGTATTTTTAATGCTGATTTTTCTCCCAGGTTGCTTGCAGCAGTGCAGTGTTCTGAAGATTATTCTTCAATTCCTGGAGGGTTGGCAACCCTACTCCCAACCCACCCATACGATAATGGTTTAAGCATTCATTGTAAATGAAAACATTCAAAACTTTTCAAAATAAAATACTGAATACCAGTGAGGGTGACGACACCTTAGGGGAGTACAGTCCAGAGCACATCCATGGCACTGTGGGGAAAATAACTGCACAGGGGGCCACAGCAAAGTGTAGGAATGCAGTGGTTATAGGGGATTCGATAATCAGGGGGATAAAACGGCATTTCTGCAACTACCGATGTGAGTCCCGCATGGTGTGTTGCCTCCCTGGTGCTAGGGTAAAGGACAACTCAGAGTGTACAGAACATTATGAGGGGAGAAAGGAACAGCCAGAAGCCGTGGTCCATGTGGGAACCAATGACATAGGAAGGAAAAGGGTTGCGGTCCTGCAGTCAGAGTTTCAGGAGCTCAGGAGGAAGTTAAAAAGCAGGACCTCAATAGTAATAATCTCTAGATTACTCCCAGTGCCACGCGCTAAAGAGCGGGGTCAGAGAGGGGCCTGAACTCACTGCGAGCAGCCGAGGAGGAGCGGACCGAGCCGGGAACCAGAGCAGAGAGGAAAAAATCCAGGAGTCCAAAAAACAAGGAGTGACATCTCAGGAAAGCAGGGAAGTGATTGGTTGGTCAGTATTTCTCTCTTTATCTTGGGCATTGGTTTAAATTAAGAGCCGGGATTTAAAACTAAACACTCAAAAAGAGGGAGCTGATTGGTGAGTACTTGGCTTTCTTAAAGTTTTCAAGTTTATTCCAGCTAGGTTAGTAAATAGTCTGTTAATTAGAGGTATGGCAGGGCAGCTCACACCCGTGGAATGCACATCCTGTGCCATGTGGGATGTCCTGGACACCTCCCGTGGTCTGGACGACCACATGTGCGGGAAGTGTCGCCAGCTACAGCAGCTCGAGCACCGGGTTACAGAGCTTGAGCGACGGCTGCAGTCACTGCTGTGCATCCGCGAGGCTGAGAGCTACATGGATAGCACGTTTCGGGAGGTGGTCACCCTGCAGCTTAAGAGTGTTTAAGCAGAGAGGGAATGGGTGACCGTCAGACAGAAGCGGAGGACCAGGCAGGTAGTGCAGGAGTCCCCTGAACCCATCTTGCTCACCAACCAGTATTTGGTGCTGAGTACTGGTGAGGGCGTTGGTTCCTCTGGGGAGTGCAGCCAGAGCCAAGTCCACAGCACCATGGAAGGCTCAGCTGCACAGGCAGGGGGGGGAAGAGGAGAGGGAGAGCAATAGTGATAGGGGATTCAATAGCTAGGGGAGCAGACAGGCGTTTCTGCAGCCGCAGACGTGACTCCAGGATGGTATGTTGCCTCCCTGGTTCCAGGGTCATGGATGTCACTGAATGGCTGCAGGGCATTCTGAGGGGGGAGGGTGAACAGCCAGAGGTCGTGGTCCATATCGGTACCAACGACATAGGTAGGAAGAGGGATGAGGTCCTGCAGGCAGAGTTTAGGGAGCTAGGGAAGAGGTTAAAAAGCAGGACCTCAAAAGGTAGTAATCTCCGGATTACTACCAGTGCCACATGCTAGTGAGTACAGAAATAGGAAGATAGAGCAGATGAATAAGTGGCTGGAGAGATGGTGTAGGAGTGAGGGCTTTAGATTCCTGAGGAATTGGAACCGTTTCTGGGGGAGGTGGGACCTCTACAAGCCAGACGGGTTGCACCTCAACGGGAACGGGACCAATGTCCTCGCGGGAGGGTTTGCTAGTGCTGTTGGGGAGGTTTAAACTAGCTTGGCAGGGGGATGGAAACCTAAGTATAGAGTCAATAGGGAGGGAAGAAAAACTGGAATTGGAAAACAAAAATGTAGAAAGTAAATTGGTAGGACAGAGGAATCAAGGGCTAGATAGTAGTCAACAAGGAGGTTTGCCTGTACTAAATGGTATATACTTCAATGCAAGGAGTATAGCGAACAAGGCAGATGAGCTGAGGGCACAGGTAGATACTTGGGACTATGATATTATAGCTATTACAGAGACGTGGCTGAAAGAGGGGCAGGTATGGCAGCTCAACATTCCTGGTTACAGGATTTTCAGACGGGATAGAGAGGGAGGTAAAAAGGGAGGGGGTTCGCGGTATTGATTAAAGAAACTATTACAGCTGTGAGGAGGGATGATATGTTGGAGGGATCATCAAACGAGGCCATATGGGTCGAATTGAAAAACAAAAAAGGGGCGATCACACTGCTGGGAGTGTACTACAGACCCCCCAAACAGTGAGAGGGAGATAGAAGAACAAATATGTAGACAAATTTCTGAGAAGTGCAAAAACTATGGGGCAGTAATAGTAGGGGATTTCAACTACCCCAATATTAACTGGAAAAAAATTAGTGTGAAGGGTATAGAGGGTGCAGAATTCCTAAAATGCATCCAGGAGAACTTTTTTAGCCAGTATGTAGCAAGCCCAACAAGGGAGGGGGCGGTTCTGGACTTAGTTTTAGGGAATGAAGCTGGGCAGGTAGAAGGCGTATCAGTGGGGGAGCATTTTGGTGCTAGTGACCATAATTCTGTTAGATATGGAAAAAGACAAGGATAGGAATAAAAATTCTAAATTGGGGAAAAGCAAATTTTGCTAAGCTCAGAGGGGATTTAGCCACAGTGGACTGAAACAGCTACTTGAAGGTAAATCAGTGTCAGAGCAGTGCGAGGCATTCAAGGAGGAGATCCGGAGGGTTCAGACCAAATATGAGCCCTTGAAGAAAAAAGGTGGGACAAACAAATCTAGAGCCCCCTGGATGTCTAGAGACATACAGGGTAGGATAAAGAAAAAAAGGGAGGCATATGACAGATACCGAGGGCTAAATACTCCAGAATATTTAGAGGAGTACAGAAAGTGCAGGGGTGCAATTAAAAAGGATATTAGGAAAGCAAAGAGAGAGCATGAAAAATTCTTGGCAAGTAAAATCAAGGAAAACCCAAAGATGTTTTATAAATATATTAAGAGTAAGAGGATAACTAAAGAAAGGGTAGGGCCTATTAGAGATCATAAGGGTAATGTGTGTGTGGAGGCGGGAGATGTTGGTTGGGTTCTTAATGAATACTTTGCGTCTGTTTTCACAAAGGAGAGGGGCAAAGCAGACATTGCTATCATGGGGGAGGAGTGTGAAATATTAGATGAAATAAACATAGTGAGAGAGGAAGTATTAAGGGGTTTAGCAGCTTTAAAAGTGGATAAATCCCCAGGTCCGGATCAAATATAGCCCAGGCTGTTAAGCGAAGCAAAAGAGAAAATAGCAGAGGCCCTGACCATCATTTTTCAATCTTCTCTGGCTTCAGGTGTGGTGCCGGAGGACTGGAGGACTGCTAATGTGGTACCCATGTTTAAAAAAGGGAGAAAAGGTTAGACCGAGTAATTACAGGCCAGTCAGCCTAACCTCAGTGGTGGGAAAATTATTGGAAAAAATTCTGAAGGACAGGATAAATCTTCATTTAGAAAGACACGGATTAATCAAGGATAGTCAGCACGGATTTGTTAAGGGAAGGTCGCGTCTGACAAACTTGATTGAATTTTTTGAGGAGGTAACAAGGAGGGTAGATGAGGGTAGTGCGTTTGATGTAGTGTATATGGACTTTAGCAAGGCTTTTGATAAGGTTCCACATGGCAGACTGCTCACAAAGTTAAAAGCCCATGGGATCCAGGGCAAAGTGTCAAGTTGGATTCAAAACTGGCTCAGAGACAGGAAGCAGAGGGTAATGGTTGATGGGTGTTTTTGTGACTGGAAGGCTGTTTCCAGTGGGGTTCCGCAGGGCTCAGTACTAGGTCCCTTGCTTTTTGTGGTATATATCAATGATCTAGGGGGTATGATTAAGAAGTTTGCAGATGATACTAAAATCGGCTGTGTGGTTGATACTGAAGAAGGAAGCTGTAGACTGCAGGAAGACATCAACAAATTGGTCAGGTGGGCAGAACAGTGGCAAATGGAATTCAATCTGGAGAAGTGTGAGGTAATGCATTTGGGGAGGGCTAACAAGGAAAGGGAATACACATTAAATGGTAGGACACTGAGTAGTGTAGAGGAACAAAGGGACCTTGGAGTGCATGTCCACAGATCCCTGAAGGTAGCAGGCCAGGTAGATAAGGTGGTTAAGAAGGCATATGGAATGCTTGCCTTTATTAGCCGTGGCATAGAATACAAGAGCAGGGGGGTTATGCTTCAACTGTATAAAACACTAGTTAGGCCTCAGCTAGAATACTGCGTGCAGTTCTGGTCACCACATTACAGGAAAGATGTGATTGCACTAGAGAGGGTACAGAGAAAATTTACAAGGATGTTGCCAGGAGTAGAGAATCTTAGCTATGAGGAAAGACTGGATAGGCTGGCTTTGTTTTCCTTGGAACAGAGGAGGCTGAGGGGAGACCTTATTGAGGTGTATAAAATTCTGAGGGGCATAGATAAAGTGGATAGAAAGGACCTTTTTCCCTTAGCAGAGGGGTCAAAAACCAGGGGGCACAGATTTAAAATAATTGGTGGAAGGTTTAGAGGAGATTTGAATGGAAATGTCTTCACCCAGAGGATTGTGAGGGTCTGGAACTCACTGCCTGGAAGGGTGGTAGAGGCAGGAACCCTAACCATATTTAAAAAGTACTTGGATGTGCACTTGGGATGCTCTAACCTGCAGGGCTACAGACCAAGGACTGGGAAGTGGGATTAGGCTGGATAGCTCTTTGTTGGCCGGCGCGGACACGATGGGCCGAGATGGCCTCCTTCCGTGCTGTAACTTTCTATGATTCTAGTGAGTATAGGAATAGTGGTATAAAACAGATTAATGCATGGCTGGAGAAATGGTTCAGGAGGGAGGGTTTCAGATTCCTGGGGCACTGGGACCAGTTCTGGGGCAGGAGGGACCTGTTCAAGGTGGACAGGTTGCACCTCAACAAAGCTGCGACCAATGTCCTCGTGGGAAGGTTACCTAGTATGTGGGGGAGGGTTTAAACTAATTTGGCAGGGGGATGGGCACCAGGATGAAGCATTAGAGAAGACAAACAAGGTGCATAGAGGACTTGGAGAAGCAAATAGCACTATAGTTCAGAAATAGGAGGGATCAGACAGGGGGCAAATGCGAGGCAGTCTAAGATGGGTTTGGAGTGCATGTGCGTAAATGCGTGGTGTGATAAATAAGGTTGGTGAGCTGCAGGCACAAGTTGCCACATGGGACTATGATATAGTGACAGAAACCTGGCTCAAAGGAGGGCAGCATTGGGAATTTAATATTCCTGGCTACAAGGTATTCAAGAAAGATAGGGAAGGACAAAAAGGAGGAGGGATGGCAGTATTGATTAAAGAAACTATTATAGCACTGGAGAGAGATGATGTAGTTGAGGGGTCAAAGACAGAGTCTATTTGGTTAGAATGAAGGAACAAGAGGAGCTATTACACTATTGGGTGTATACTATAGGCCACCAAATAGTGGGAAGGATATAGAGGAGCAAATTTGCAGGCAAATTACAGAGAGATGCAAGAACTGCAGAGTAGTGATAATGGGGGACTTCAATTATCCTAATATAGACTGGGTTAGTAACAGTGTAAAGGGCAAAGAGGAGGAGGAATTCTTGAAATGTGTACAGGGGAACTTTCTTGATCAGTTTGTTTCCAGCCCAATGAGGAAGGAAGCAGTGCTCGATCTAGTTCTGTATGGGTAGAACTGAGAAATACCAAGGGGCAGAAAACGTTAGTGGGAGTGGTATATAGACCTCCAAACAGTAATGCGGAGGTTGGGGATGGCATTAAAAGGGATATTAGAGACGCGTGCAATAAGGGCACAGCAGTCATCATGGGTGACTTTAATCTACATATAGATTGAGCTAACCAAATTAGTAACAATACTGTGGAGGAGGAATTCCTGGAGTGTTTACGGGATGGTTTCCTGGACCAATATGTCAAGGAACCAACCAGAGATCAGGCCATCTTAGACTGGGTATTATGTAACGAGAAAGGATTAATTAGCAATCTTGTTGTACGAGGCCCCTTGGGTCAGAGTGATCATAATATGATAGAATTCTTCATTAGGATGGAGAGTGAAGTCGTTGAATCAGAGACTAGGGTCCTGAATTTAAATAAAGGAAACTACGATGGTATGAGGCGCGAGTTGGGTAGGATTGATTGGGGAATGTCACTCAAAGGGTTGACGGTGGATAGGCAATGGCAAACATTCAAAGACCGCATGGATGAACTACAGAATTTGTTCATCCCAGTTTGGCATAAGAATAAAACAAAAAAGGTGACTCAACCGTGGCTAACAAGGGAAATTAGGGATAGCATAAGATTCAAGGAGAGGGCATATAAATTGGCCAGAAAAAGCAGTAAACCTGAGGATTGGGAGCAGTTTAGGATTCAACAAAGGAGGACAAAGGGATTAATTAAGAAGGGGAAAATAGAATATGAGCGGAAGCTTGCAGGGAACATAAAAACTGACTGTAAAAGCTTTTATAGATATGTGAACAGAAAAAGATTGGTGAAGTCAAGCGTAGGTCCCTTGCAGTCAGAATCAGGGGAACTTATAATGGGGAACAAAGAAATGGCTGACCAATTAAATACATATTTTGGTTCTGTCTTCACAAATGAGGACACAAATAACCTCCCAGAGATGTCAGGGAACATAGGGTCTGATGAAAGGGAGGAACTGAAAGAAATCAGTATTTGTAGGGAAATGGTGTTAGGGAAATTGAAGGGATTGAAGGCCGATAAATCCCCAGGGCCTGATAATCTACATCCTAGGGTACTTAAGGAAGTGGCCCTAGAAATAGTAGATGCATTGCTGATCATCTTCTAACATTCGATGGAATCTGGAACAATACCCATGGATTGGAGGGTAGCTAATGTTACCCCACTATTCAAAAAAGGTGGTAGAGAGAAAACGGGGAATCGAAGCCTGACATCGGTAGTGGGGAAAATGCTAGAGTCCATTATAAAAGATGTAATAGCAGAGCACTTGGAAAACAGTGACAGGATCGGACAAAGTCAACATGGATTTACAAAAGGTAAATCGTGCTCGACTAATCTATTGGAATTTTTTGAGGATGTAACTGGTAAAATAGATAGGGGAGAACCAGTGGATGTGGTGTATTTGGACTTTCAAAAGGCTTTCGATAAGGTCCCGCATAAGAGATTAGCATGTAAAGTTAAGGCACATGGGATTGGGGGCAAGGTATTGACTTGGATAGAGAACTGGTTGGCAGACAGAAAGCAAAGAGTTGGAATAAACGGGTCTTTTTCCGAGTGGTAGACAGTGACTAGTGGGGTACCGCAGGGATTGGACCTTGGACCCCAGCTATTCACAACATATATTAATGATCTAGACAAGGGAACTAGATGTAATATCTCCAAGTTTGCAGACGACACAAAGCTGGGTGGGCGTGTGGGCTGTGAGGAGGATGCAGAGAAACTCCAGGATGATTTGGACAGGTTGGGTGATTGGGCAGAAGCACGGCAGATGTAATATAATGTGGATAAATGCGAGGTTATCCACTTTGGTGTCAAAAACAGGAAGGCAGATTATTATCTGAATGGCAATAGATTGGGAGAAGGGGAAGTGCAACGAGACCTGGGTGTCCTTGTGCACCAGTCGCTGAAGGTAAGCATGCAGGTGCAGCAGGCAGTTAAGAAGGCAAATGGTATGTTGGCCTTCATAGCGAGAGGGTTTGAGTACAGGGCCTTGGTGAGACCACATCTTGAGTATTGTGTGCAGTTTTGGTCGCCTTATCTGAGGAAGGAGGTTCTTGCCATGGAGGGAGTTCAGCGAAGATTCACCAGACTGATACCTGGGATGGCAGGAATGACGTATGAGGAGACATTGGGTCGATTGGGCTTATACTCACTGGAGTTTAGAAGAATGAGAGGGGATCTCATTGAAACTTATAAAATTCTGACAGGACTGGACAGACTAGATGCAGGAAGGATGTTCCCGATGGTCGGGGAGTCCAGAACCAGGGGTCACAGTCTAAGGATAAGGGGTAAGCCATTTAGGACAGAAATGAGGAGGAATTTCTTCACCCAGAGTGGTGAACCTGTGGAATTCTCTACCACAGAAGGCAGTAGAGGCCAATTCATTAAATATATTCAAGAAGGAGTTGGATATATTTCTTAAGGCTAAAAGGATCAAGGGATATGGGGAGAAAGCAGGGACAGGGTTCTGAATTTGGATGATCAGCCATGATCGCATTGAATGGCGGAGTAGGCTAGAGGGGCCGAATGGCCTACTCCTGCTCCTATCTTCTATGTTTCTATGAATGAAGTGGGGCAAGTGGAGCATGTTTCAGTGGGAGAGCATTTGGGGAACAGTGATCATAATATCATCAGCTTTAGAAGTTATGGAAAAGGACAAGGAACAATCAAGCGTAAAAATACTGAATTGGAGGAGAGCTAACATCAGTGAGTTGAAAAGGATCTGGCCCAGGTGGATTGGAATCAGAAATTGGTAGGCAAAACCATAATTGAACAGTTGGAGGCCTTCAAAGAGGTAATGGTTCGGGTACAGAGTAGACACATTCCCATGAGGGGGAAAGGAAGAGCATCCAAAGCTCGAGCTCCCTGGATGACGAAAGATATAAAGATTAAAATAAAATAGAAAAAGGAGGCTTATGACAATTGTAAGGTTCATAATACAGTACAGAACCAACCTGAATATAGAAAGTACAGAGGAGATCTAAAAAAGGGACTATGAGGGGCAAAGAGAGTATGAGAATAGATTAGCAGCTAACATAAAAGTGAACCCAAAAAAGTCTTTTATAAGCACATAAGTAGACAAAAGGTAGACAAAGGAAGGGTGGGGCCAATTAGGGACCAAATAGGAGATCTTCTTGTGGAGGCAGAGCGCATGGCTGAGGTTCTAAATGAGTACTTTGCATCAGTCTTCACTAGAGAAGAGGATGCTGCCAATGTCACAGTAAAGGAGGAGGCAGTAGCGAGATTGGATAAGACACAAAAGACAGCAAGGGGTATGGGGAGAGAGCGGGTATATTGTATTGAGATAGAGGATCAGCCATGATCATATTGAATGGCGGAGCAGGCTCGAAGGGTTGAATGGCCTACTCCTGCTCCTATTTTTCTATATAAATTGAAAAAGAGCAAGTACTCAAAAGGTTGGCAGTGCTCAAAGTAGAAAAGTCACCCGGACCAGATGGGATGCATCCTAGGTTATGGAAGGAAGTAAGGGTAGAAATAGTGGAAGCTCTGGCCACAATCTTCCAATCCTCCTTGGATATGGGGGTGGTGCCAGAGGACTGGAGGTTTGCAAATGTTACACCCCTGTTCAAAAAAGGGGATAGCAACTACAGGCCGGTCAGCCTAACTTTGGTGGTGGGGAACCTGTTAGAGACAATAATCCAGGACAAAATTAATTGGCATTTAGTAAAGTATGGGCTAATAAATGAAAGTCAGCACGGATTTGTTAAAGGCAAATTGTGTTTGACTAACTTGATCGAGTTCTTTGATGAAGTAATGGAGAGGGTGGATGAAGGTAGTGCGGCTGATGTTAGGTATATGGACTTTCAAAAAGCGTTTGACAAAGTGCCACATAATAGACTTGTTAGCAAAATTAAATCCCATGGGAATACAGGGACAGTGATAGCCTGGATACAAAATGAGGAGGGGCAATTTGAACTAAATGGTACAAGTTTAAAGGGGTGCAGGAACAGAGAGACCTGGGGATTTATGTACACAAATCTTTGAAGCTGGCAGGACAAGTTGAGAAGGCTGTTAAAAAAGCATATTAGATCCTTGGCTTTATAAATAGAAGAATAGAGTACAAAAGCAGGGAAGTTATGCTAAACCTTTATAAAACACTGGTTCGGCCCCAGCTGGGGGTATGGTCTTCAATTCTGGGCACTTTAGGAAGGATGTCAAGACCTTGGAGAGGGTGCAGAGGAAATTTGAGAGAGGTTTTCAAAAGCATGAATGGTTTTGATAAGAGTAAATGAGGAGAAACTGTTTCCAGTGGCAGAAGGGTTGGTAACCAGAGGACACAGATTTAAAGTAATTGGCAAAAGAAACAAAGGCGACTTAGAAAAAAAATTTTTTTTTACACAGCGAGTTGTTATGATCTGGAATGCACTGCCTGGAAGGGTGGTGGAAGCAGATTCAATGGTAACATTCAAAATGGAATTGGATAACTACATGAAGGGTCTAAATTTGTAGGGCTATGGAGAAAGAGCAGGGGAGTGGGACTAATTGGATCGCTCTCAAAGAGCCAGCACAGGCACGATGGGCTGAATGGCCTCCTTCTGTGCTGTATCATTCTGCGATTCCATGAAAACAGAAGAATAAAGAGACAGTGATGAGATTTTTTTAAATATGAATCCAGACACTGCTCTTTCAGTACCTTATATGTAAATAAAATTATGGATTGTATAAAATGATAGCTGTACATATTTCTTTGAAAACAGATCAACATGGAAATTCCTAACACTACAGGCACGTACGGTGTTGAGTCCCAATGAATGCAGCTCCAGCATTGTTTGTGGCCTGTTTTCTGCTTCTCTGTAGTCAATGTAACTCCAGGTCTGTCTGCCCTCAACATTCGACAGCCTCCAGTGGGTTAGGTCTGTAGCTGGCTCAGTTTTATACGGACCACCTCTTCTGCGCAAACACCTGTGAACAGGAGAAAAGCACATCATAGGAAGCTGACTGAGCCCCAGCACTCATCCTGCCGCAGCCAAGAAATCACTGACTGAAACCTGCATTCTTACTTGATATTCCCTGATCCTCAATGGCCACTGCACACAGCTTCAGCCTGGAAACAAACTCAGCTGCACACTAGGAATGTTAATGCATATTCATACACAAAGCTTTCTGTCGATTACACTCCTGGGAGATGTTCCAGTCCTCCTAAACCCAACAGAGGCTTTTGAAACTGAAGTTTGTTTGGCCTTTCCCAATGGTTGATCGGGTTGGGTTAGTAGCTGAGGGGTAAAGAATAACAATGTTCTGGATTCCTAGTCTGTGCTAAACTGGCTTCTCTCAGCTGAGGAAAGGTAAGGTTGCTAAAACTGTGGGTGCCTTGGGTTGGGAAGTGGAAATCAATCAGCCCGTGCCCCCACTTCTCATAACAGTACACTAACCCTTGAAGTCACATCTGAGGACAACGGCTTGATGGTGAAGCTCCGGCAGAAGAGACAGATCAACATGGAAAAAGCGAGCCACCTATATGTCCACCTTAGGCAAGGAACTGGCGGTCAACAGGCACCCACGGATCCATACCCTGGCAAGGAGAGGGGAAAAAGGGAGGGCGAGAGAAGCCAGAGCTACCATCAACTAACCACCACCACATGATTTATCTCAAACGCTCCTCTTTACAACCTTGCTGTCCTGCACCTGTGTCTTTACATTGCAGTTTAGAAAAAGCTGCGTTCCCCCAGGACATGAAGCACAGATTGCAACGGGAACAGAGTGGGAAGTTGAGAAATTGGTTTGAGTGGGAATTCTCTGGTAGGTAGAAGGTGAATGGGTAAGACTGAAATTTAGTTTAACAGTTAGAATTTAACTTAGAACTTTAAAAACTGTAAAGGAAACTGCAAGTCCGTTCCAGTTAACAGTCAATCAGCTGCGAGTGATTGCCTGAATAGGGGGAAATTACTGTGAGTTGGAGCTGCCTGGGTGAAGTCTCTTTTTGTTTTCCCATTCAGCAAGACCTGTTGGAGGACATTGCCTGGGCGTTGCCAGCTGTCCCAGGTGAAGACATCTTCTCCCCCCACCAGAAGAACATCATATAGACTTTGTGATTCCATCAGAGAGTGCACCCCTGCAAGCACCCACCCACCCCCCGCCCCTGCGGCCTCCCTCCTTCCATCCCCTCCCTTCTCTCCCCCTCTCTGAGAGGCACCTCGAATTACTTATTTAATTTAATATTAAGCAGAGGGGAGAAGGCCCTGCTCCCTTCAGTACAACAAAGGGAGAGGTGGGATTCCTTCAGAAATACCCTCTGCTCAAAGAGCATAAAACAAAGGTCCTAATTAAGAACATCAGGCCTGTGACTTGGGGTGAGTGAAGCCCTTTAAAGAACAACCCTGCTATGGCGACTCCATCTTCGCCGGTGGCGGGGTCAGCAAGGACGTTAGATATATTTCTTAAGGCTAAGGGGATCAAGGGATATGGGGAGAAAGCAGGGACAGGATACTGAATTTGGATGATCAGCCATGATCGCATAGAATGGCAGAACAGGCTCGAGGGGCCGAATGGCCTACTCCTGCTCCTATCTTCTATGTTTCTATGTATGCGGGTGTGGCAGCTACAGCTGCTCCTACTGCCCAGTCACCTTTCAAATTAATAACAGAAAAACATGGGGTCAAGAGCTACACTCACCCCAACATGACCATCGAGGCTTGCGTTAAAGCCATGGCTGGGGCTGTCGTCGCAGCCTCGAAAATGTATGGGAAGGCTGTGTTCTTCCTGGGGTCGGAGCGGGTGGTGTCCCTGGCCCTTAATAAGGGGCTCACAGTGGGCGGGACCCTCCTGCCAGTGGACCCCTTGAAGCCACCGCGCAGCTTGTTGTAATTTCCAATGTCCCGCCCTTTGTTCCCAGTGAGCTCCACCTCCCCCCACCTACACAACTGGGTGAGGTGAGGTTGGGGATAGCGCCGATCCCGCTCAGCTTCAGTGAGGCCTGCCTCTGTCACATCTTCTCCTTTCGGCACCAGCTTATATTCAGCTGGCGCGGGAGGAGGACACAGTGGGTGCATTCCTGGTGCACCACGAGGGGACAGCCTGCCGCATCTTCTGGACGTCAGACGGTGTGCGGTGCCACGTCTGTAAGGAGGTGGGACACGTATGGAAAAACTACCCCGCCTCTAAGGCCGCTGAAACACCTAAAGCGGCCAAGGCTGGCGCCGCCGCCACTCCCCTCCCCCGTTCCCGTGTCGGAACCAGCAGATGCACGGGTGACAACGGAGGCCAATACCATCGCGGCTTCCAGCGAGGGGGAGGGAGAGCATCCGAGCAGAGGAAAAGGAAGCACCGAGAGGCGGGTCCCTTCGACACACCAAATGACCCCATAACCGCGCTCATCCCGAACACCATACTGGTGACAGTGAGTGCAAGGAATCCCGTGCCCAAGCCCATGACTGCACCTGCTCCCGCAGAGAATTTGCAACCCGCGGTCGGGCTTGGGAAAGATAAAAAGGGAGCGGAGGTGGAGGCCTCGGCAGACATGGAGGGCTCCTTACCTCCGGATTAAAAAGGAGGCGCCGCTCCTTAGAGGACCTGGAGGAGCAAAAGGGGTATGATCACGCTATTGGGGGTATTCTACAGGCCTCCAAATAGTGAGAGGGAGGTAAAGGAGCAAATCTGCAGGGAAATCGCAGAGATATGCAAGAGCTATAGAATGGTGATATTGGGGGACTTTAATTACCCAAATATCGATTGGGATAACGCTAGGGTAAAGGGAAAGGAGGGGGAGGAATTTCTGAAATGTGTTCAGGAGAATTTCCTTGACCAGTATGTTCTTGGCCCAACTAGGAAGGAGGCATAGCTGGATCTAGTGCTGGGGAATGAGGTGGGCCAGGTCGACCAAGTATCTGTGGGAGAACACTTGGGTACGAGTGATCATTGTATCATAAGATTTAGATTAGCAATGGAGAGGAGCAAGGAACAATCTAGAGTGGAACTTCTAAACTGGAACAGGGCTAACTTCAATGGGATGTGAATGGTTCCATTTTACCCTGGCTAGATCCTAAGTCTGACAGGAAAAACTGTAATGGAACAATGGGTGATCTTTAAGGAGGAGATGTTCCAAGTACAGGCTAGCTACATTCCAACAAGAGGGAAAGGTAAGGGAACCAAAGCAAGGGCTCCTTGGATGATGAGGGAGATAGAGAAGATGATGAAACAAAAAAAGAGGGTGTATGATGAATGTCAGGTGGGATTAGGGGAGGGGCGTGGTTGGAGGCAGGGCTGAGGGAGGGGCAGGGCGTGGTTGGAGGCAGGGCGTGGTTGGAGGCGGAGCTTGAGGTGGGGTGGGGCGGGGCGGGGCGGGGCTGGGGGAGGTGCAGGGCGTGGTTGAAGGCTGGGGAGGGGGAGGGGGAGGGCGTGGTTGGAGCGGGCGTGGTTGGAGGCGGGGCTGGGGGAGGGCGTGGTTGAAGGCTGGGGAGGGGCCGGGCGTGGTTGGAGGCGGGGCTGGGGGGAGGGCGTGGTTGGAGGCGGGGCTGGGGGAGGGGCAGGGCGTGGTTGGAGGCGGGGCTGGGGAGGGGCAGGGTCCGTGCTGCTGAAGCTGCTACAAGAAGCCAGCAGAGACTGGGGACCCGCGTCACAACAATTATTTGTTTGCAAGCAAAATAATCCATGCCGGTAGCGCGCCTGCGCAATGTCTCCCCGTCGGCAGCGGGTCCGCAACCAGGGCATCGCCAAACCGGCGGATATTCGCAGCAGAGCTCCCCCCGGCCCCGGACTCACCCGCGCTCCGGAGCCGCCATCTCTCTCCCGCTCTCTCTCCGCTCGGGCTCGCGCGGTTGGTGCGGTCGCGTGAGGCTTCAGCTGACCATGAGCCGAGGCGCGGGGACCAATCAGCTCGCCGAACGATCGTGCGCCCGGCTCCGACCAGCCAATGGGCGGAGAAAGAGGCGGCGGCGGGTGACAGCTCGAAGTCGACCAATTAGAAGGAGGGGTGGGTGGGTAGGGGGTCAGCTGACCAGCGGATAGCCAATCAGCAATGTGTTGCTGGGCCAGCAGTGACCAATCACGAGCTGGGGCTTCAGACGGACAGACTGCAGATCAATCAGCTGTCGGTGTGCCCCAGGAGGGCGGCGGGATTGATGAATGGGGCAGTGGCGGGCGCGCAGGCGGCTGGCAGTGCGCTATGGCGGGGCCCTGTACCGAGATGCAGAGCGCCTGTGACAGGGCTCTATATGAACTGTGGGCCTCTGGTGGCAGCAGGGACCTTTCAGATACCCTGTCCTGTGGCCAGCTCCGGCCGGGAAGCTTTGGTCGCCACAGGCGGGAGAAGCAGATTTCTTGTGCATTAACAACACTGAAACCACCACCAGCCCCACCAATCCACCCACTGCAGGGGTCAGCTGTAAACAAAGCTGAAATGCTTTATCATTACAATGTGCGACTGATTAAGCCGCACAGTAAATAAAAGTTCAGAAATAGGAGGGATGGGATGGGGGGTAATGTGAGGCAGACTAGGATGGGTTTGGAGTGCATGTGCGTAACTGCCTGGTAAATAAGGTTGTGAGCTGCAGGCACAAGTCACGGCCTGGGACTGCTATAGTGGCGATAACAGAGACATGGCTCAAAGAATGGGAGGAATGCGCACAATATTCCTTGTTCAATATATTCAGGAAAGACAGGGGAGGACGAAGGTGGTATTTATCAAAGATACTCTGACAGCACTAGAAAGGGGGGGATGTACTTGAGGGTTTAAAGACAGAATCTATTTGGTTAGAATTAAGGAACAATAGAGGAGCTATTACACTGCTGGGTGTATACTTTCGACCACCAAATAATGGGAAGAGCGAGGTAAATTTGCAGGCAATTTTTTTTAATTCGTTCCTGGGATGTGGGCGTCGCTGGCAAGGCCAGCATTTATTGCCCATCCCAAGTTGCCCTTGAGAAGGTGGTGGTGAGCCGCCTTCTTGAACCGCAGCAGTCCGTGTGGTGAAGGTACTCCCACAGTGCTGTTAGGGAGGGAGTTCCAGATTTTGTCCCAGCGACGATGAAGGAACGGCGATATATTTCCAAGTCAGGATGGTGTGTGACTTGGAGGTGGTGGTGTTCCCATGCACCGGCTGCCCTTGTCCTTGGTGGTAGAGGTCGAGGGTTTGGGAGTTGCTGCAGTGCATCTTGTAGACGGTACACACTGCAGCCACGGTGCGCCGGTTAGTGAAGGGAGTGAATGTTGAGAAATTTCAGAAAGATGCAAGAACTGCAGAGTAATTATAATGGGGGACATCAATTATCCTAATATAGGCTGGGGGAAATAATAGTGAAAAGGGCAAAGAGGGGGAGGAATTTCTCAAACATGTACAAGTAACTTTCTTGATCAGTGTTTCCAGCCCAACAAGGAAGGAAGCAGTGCTGGATCCAGGTCTGGGGAATGAAGTGGTGCAAGTGGAGCATGTTTCAGTGGGGGAGCATTTGAGAAACAGTGATCATAATATCAATGGCCCAGAAATTGATCTCGCTCTGTTCCCGCGGGGGTAAGGCTTCCCCGCGATCTCTCACTCCGCTTGTGCTTTTTCAGATCCAGCTCGCACGAACTTGATGTTCCAGACATCAGCTGGGCAGTGCTTGCGTATCCCACCGGCGTAGTGAATTCGTGTGAGCTGTGGGATCACGTGACTCAGTTAGAGCCAATGGCAGCACACCATCTTCCATTCATAAGTTTCACATACGTGCTGTGACATCTATGAATCTTACACCCCCCCAAAATAACAGCTAAACCTCAATTAAACTAAAAAAAAAAACCATCACATTAATAAAATAAGTATAGTTAATTAAATTAACCATTTTAAATAAAAAATTAAATTTTTGAAAAAATTTAAAATCTTTTAAAAAGTTATAAAAATAAACTTACCTGTCTTTAAAGTCTCTAAAAAAGATATACCTGTTAAAAAAAATTCAAAAAAATACTTAATTCACTACTTACCTTCTTAAAAGTGGGTCTTACTCCTCCTTTTTCCATTTCTAAAATCTTCCGTACTTACCTGCGCGTCCAAAGCATGAAGTGCACAGCGTGCGCGCAGCCTGTAGCGCGCACGCGATGCACAGAGGAACCGCCCCCTTTTCAAAAGAGCAATTGCCGGTTTTCAGCGCATGCGCAGGGCATGCAGAAAACCGGCAATTGGAGTGGGAATACGCGAGAGTACGCAGTGCGTACTCTCGCGTCGCGGGATCAATTTCTGGGCCATTAGGTTTAGAGTCCATGATGCGGAGATGCCGGTGTTGGACTGGGGTGGACAAAAGTGAGAAGTCGCACAACACCAGGTTATAGTCCAACAGCTTTATTTGAAATCACAAGCTTTCGGAGCTCTGCTCCTTCGTCAGGTGAAGTGAAGAAATACCAGTATTTCTTCACTTCACCTGACGAAGGAGCAGCGCTCCGAAAGCTTGTGATTTCAAATAAAGCTGTTGGACTATAATCTGGTGTTGTGCGACTTCTCACTTAGGTTTAGAGTAGTTATGGAAAATGACAAGGAAAAATCAAATGTGAAAATACTCAACTGGTGGAGGGCTAAATTCAGTGAGTTGAAAAGGGATCTGGCCCAGGTGGATGGAATCAAAGAGATGACAGGTAAAACAGTAAATGAGCAATGGGAGGCCTTCAATGAGGAGATAGTTCGATTATAAAGATAAAAAGAAACAGAAAAGCGAAGCTCATGATAAATGTTGGGTTCCTAATTCAATAGAGAATCAAGCTGAATACAGAAAGTACAGAGGAAAACTGAAAAAGGAATGAGGGGCAAAGAGAGAGTAAGAGAATAGATTAGCGGGTAACATAAAAGGGAACCCAAAAGTAACTTTAGAAACATAAATAGTCAAAGAAAGGGTGGGACCAATAAGGAGATCTTATGGAGGCAGAGGGCATGGCTGAGGTACTAAATGAGTACTTTGCATCAGTCTTCACTAAAGAAGAGGATGCTGCCAATGTCACAGTAAAGGAGGAGGCAGTAGCGAGATTGGATAGGATAAAAATAAAGAGCAGGTACTCAAAGGGTTGGCGGCGCTCAAAGTAGAAAGTCACCTGGTCCGGATGGAATGCATCCTCAGTTGCTGAGGTAAGTAAGGGTGGAAATTGCAGAGGCTCTGGCCACAATCATCCAATCCTCCTTAGATATGGGGGTGGTGCCAGAGTACTGAAGGGTTTCAAATGTTACACCCCTATTCAAAAAAGGGGAGAGAGATAAACCCGGCAACTACAGGCCAGTCAGCCTAATGTCGGTGGTGGGGAAACTTTTAGAGACATTAATCTGGGACAGCATTAATTTGCATTTGAAAAAATATGGGTTAATAAATGAACGCCAACACAGATTTGTTAAAGGCAAATCGTGTTTGACTAACTTGATTGAATTCTTTGATGAAGTAATGGAGAGGGTTGATGAGGGTAGCGTGGTTAATGTGTAAATGGACTTTCAAAAAGTGTTTGAAAAAGGACCACATAATAGACTTATTAGCAAAATGGAAGCCCATGGGATTAAATGGGCAGTGGCAGTGTGGATACGAAAATAGCTAAGTGACAGAAAGCAGAGAATAGTGGTGAACGGTTGTTTTTCAGACTGGAGGGAAGTATACAGTGATGTTCCCCAGGGGTCGGTATTAGGACCACTGCTCTTTTTGATATATATATAAGAATGTGGAGAGGACATATAAACTAAATGGTACAATCCTAATACAATAGCAAAATACTGCGGATGCTGGAAATCCGAAATAACAACAGAAAACGCTGGAAAAACTCAGCAGGCCAGGCAGCATCCGTGGAGAGAGAAAGAGAGTTGACGTTTCAGGTCGATGACCTTTCTCTCTCCACGGATGCTGCCTGGCCTGCTGAGTTTTTCCAGCGTTTTCTGTGGTACAATCCTAAAGGGGGTGCACGAACAGAGAGACCTGGGGTATATGTGCACAAATCATTGAAGGTGGCAGGGCAGGTTGAGAAAGCAGTTAAAAAGGCTTACGGGATCCTAGGCTTCGTAAATAGAGGTATAGAGTACAAAAGTGTGGAAATTATGATGAACCTGTACAAAACATTGGTTCGGCCTCAACTGGAGTACTGTGTCCAATTCTGGGCATCACACTTTAGGAAGGATGTGAAGGCCTTAGAGAAGATTTACGAGAATGATTCCAGGAATGAGGGACTTCAGTTACATTGATAGACTGGAGAAGCTGGGGTTGATCTCCTTGGAGCAGAGAAGATTGAGAGGAGATTTGATAGAGGTGTTCAAAATCATGAGGGGTCTGGACAGGGTAGATAGAAACTGTTCCCATTGGCAGAAGGGTCGAGAACCAGAGGACACAGATTTAAGGTGATTGGCAAAAGAACCAAAGGCGACGTAAGAAAAAACTTTTTTACGCAGCGAGTGGTTAAGATCTGGAATGCACTGCTTGAAAGAGTGGTGGAGGCAGACTCAATCTTATCTTTCAAAAGGGAGTTGGATAAATATCTGAAGGAAAAAAAATTGCAGGGCTACGGGGAAAGGGCAGGGGAGTGGGACTAGCTGAGAGTCGGCACAGGCTTGACGGGCCAAATGGCCTTCTTCCATGCTGTAACCATTCTATGATTCTATGACAAGGACTTGGGTATACAGGACATAATTTCAAAGTCTGCAGATGAGACAAAACTCAGAAATATAGTAAATAATGAGCAGGATAGTAGCAGACTTCAGGAGGACATAGACTGGTGAAAGAGGCAGACGAAATGTAATGCACAGAAGTGTGAAGTGATGCATTTTGGAAGGATGAAGAGAGGCAATAAACTAAACGGTATAATCTTAATTGGGGGGGGGGGGGGGGAAAGAGAGGAGCGCAGGAACAGAGAGACCAGGGGGTTGTATGTACACAAATCTTTGAAGGTGGCAGGGCAAGTTGAAAAATCTGTTAAAAAAGCATAAAGGATCCTCAGCTTTACAAACAGACGCATAGAGTGCAAAAGCAAGGAAGTTATGCTAAACCTTTATAAAACACTGGTTTGGCCTCAGCTGGAGTATTGTGTCCAATTCTGGGCACCACACTTTAGGAAGGACGTACAAAGTGACCTGGGTGTCCTTGTACACCAGTCACTGAAAGCAAACATGCAGGTGCAGCAAGCAGTTAGGAAGGCAAATGGTATGTTGGCCTTCATTGCAAGAGGATTTGAGTACAGGAGCAAGGATGTCTTACTACAGTTATACAGGGCCTTGGTGAGACCACACCTGGAGTACTGTATGCAGTTTTGGTCTCCTTACCTAAGAAAGGATATACTTGCCATAGAGGGAGTGCAGCGAAGGTTCACCAGACTGA
Source organism: Squalus acanthias (assembly GCA_030390025.1). Taxonomy (NCBI): domain Eukaryota; kingdom Metazoa; phylum Chordata; class Chondrichthyes; order Squaliformes; family Squalidae; genus Squalus; species Squalus acanthias. The sequence goes on along the minus strand of CM059427.1, from coordinate 114,417,414 downwards.
TTCCTGGGATGGCAGGACTGTCGTATGAGGAGAGATTGGGTCGACTGGGCCTGTATTCACTAGAGTTTAGAAGAATGAGAGGGGATCTCATTGAAACGTATAAAATTCTGACAGGGTTAGACAGACTGGATGCAGGGAGGATGTTTCCCCTGGCTGGGGGGTCTAGAACGAGGGGTCACCGTCTCAGGATACGGGGTAAGACATTTAGGACTGAGATGAGGAAAAATGTCTTCACTCAGAGGGTGGTGAACCTGTGGAATTCTCTACCACAGAAGGCTGTGGAGGCCAAGTCACTGAATATATTTAAGAAGGAGATAGATTTCTAGACACAAAAGGCAGCAAGGGGTATGGGGAGAGAGTGGGAATATGGTATTGAGATAGAGGATCAGCCATGATCATATTGAATGGCGGAGCAGGCTCGAAGGGCCGAATGGCCTACTCCTGCTCCTATTTTTCTATGTTTCTATGTCAAGGCCTTGGAGAGATTGCAGAGGAGATTTACTAGAATGGTACCAGGAATGAGGGACTTCAATTAAGTGGAGCGACGAGTGAAACTGGAGTTGTTCTCCTTAGAGCAGAGAAGGTTAAGGGAGATTTAATGGAGGTGTTCAAAATCATAAAGGGTTTTGATAGAGTAAATAAGGAGAAACTGTTTCCAATGGCAGAAGGGTCAGTAACCAGAGGAGACAGATTTAAGGTGATTGGCAAAAGAATCAGAGGCGACATGAGGAAAAAAATTTTTACGCAGCGAGTTGTTGTGATCTGGAATGCACTGCCTGAAAGGGCGGTGGAAGCAGATTCAATAGTAACATTCAAAAGAGAATTGGTTAAATACTTGAAAGGTATAAATTTACAGGGCTATGGAGAAAGAACAGGGTACTCTGATTAATTGGATAGCTCTTTCAAAGAGCCGGCACAGGCACGATGGGCCGAACGGCCTCCTTCTCTGCTGTAAAAGAATTTGTGAATCTCCCTCTTCATTGCTTTATTTAGCCTATGCACAAGAACATTAGTACTATCTCAGTTCAAGTGAGGCTCTCACTTCAGCACAGCCTTCTCTTGTGTGAGAACTAATTCTAAATCCCAAGAACGTGAACCCTTCCCTCCTGCACCAGCCTTTCAGTCACTTGAACTTCCTAATCTTCCTCTCCTTACCCTGACCAGTGTGTGGCATGGGTAGCCATCTGAAGATTACTATCTTGGAGGTCTTGTTTTTCAATCTAGTATACAACTCCTTAATTTCCTTTGCAAGACCTCAAAATTCTTCTATGTTATTGGTTCCAACCTGATTTTGACTGCTTTCCTTCCATTCCCAGAAGTTTTTCCACCCATTTTAGGATGTCCTTGATCCTAGTGTCAGCTGTGGCTCAGTTGGTAGCACTCTCGCCCTCTGAGTCAGAAGGTTATGGGTTCAAGTCCCACTCCAGGGACTTGAGCACATAAAGCTAGGCTGACGCTCCAGTGCAGTACTGAGGGAGCGCTGCACTGTTGGAGTCGTCGTCTTTCGGATGAGACATTAAACTGAGGCCCTGTCGGCTCTCTCAGGTGGACGTAAAAGATCCCATGGCACTATTTTGAAAGTGCAGGGGAGTTATCCCCGGTGTCCTGGCCAATCCCTCAATCAACAATAACAAAAACAGATTATCTGGTCATCATCACATTGCAGTTTGTGAGACTTTGCGGTGTGCAAATTGGCTGCCGCGTTTCCCACATTACAACAGTGACTCCACTTCAAAAGTACTTCATTGGCTGTAAAGCGCTTTGAGACGTCCGGTGGTCGTGAAAGGTGCTATATAAATGCAAGTCGTCTTCTTCTAGCAACAGTGAGGCAACATACCATTTGAGACTCCTGGTCATGACTGTAAAAAAAAATGTCTATTCCTTTGACTAAGGAATCTCCCACTGCTATCACTTCTCCATTTCTGTGGTCAACCTGCCTCTTTACTCCCTCCATTCCAGTGTTTTTCACCACCACCTACATCTGAATGTTACTGCTGACTCAAAGTTATCCAACACTATGTTGGACAATCCCTGAGGGGTTTCCCTATACCTGTGACTCCTGACTCCTTCTGTTGCCACTGTGGGTGCTCACCCACTTTTCTGTTTCTACACTATTCCTGTGTTCTGAACTGTCTATCACTGACTGTTGGGTGACCATATTCTGGACAGTATGATAGACATCCCCTCACCTTCTGATGCCATGGAGTGTGGCTAAATGCTCCCTGAACACACAGATGCTCTAATGTACAGACTTAATTGTCTGAAAGTGCAAGTATGCTGCTCCATGATGGTCCACATTTCACAGTCCAGACACATCACAAGTGTTCTCTGAACTGCCATCCCTCTGCAGCCAATGGACTAACTTAAAAATGTGGAGTGTGAGAATCTTGCAAGAATCAAACTCCACTAACTCACTGTCTCACTATTGTTGCATAATCTCTTATGCTTCATACAAGTATTAATTATACAATAAAAGTCTCTCACAGTCCTGGCATTATCACTTCACATCAAATGTCCCTTTAGTGCGGATTCCGAATTGAGCAAAACTTCCTCCCTTAAATCTCACACCTTTAATTGCATCAAAAATAAAAAGCAGTTCGCTTTTTTTCTAATTGGTGGGTAGGAGAAAACAATCCAGTAATGGATTGTTGGGGGCTTTGCAGAGGAAAAGAAGTGGGTCACTTGGCTGCATTCACCTTCCATCCTTGTGAAAATCTTAAATCCTGTCCAACTCAACTTACAAATTTGTACCAAGACAATTCTTTCAACGGGAAATAAGTGACAAAGTAAGGACCAGGAAGCAAATTTCCATTGTATAAACTCGGATAGAGGCCACTTGAGCTGGTGCTAGCTCCTCAACTGAACTATTTACTCTGATCCCAGTTCTGTCCTATTATATTCTTTTCGCAAAACCAGTTCTAAAACATAATCCGCCAGGATTATATTTAAACTTATTCAACAGGTTTTAACAGGGAAAAAGTATTCCCTCTGGCGAATGGGTCAATAAGTAGAGGTCATAGATTCAAAACCATTAGCAAAAGATCTAGAGGGGAGATGAGAAAATGTTTCACAGTGTTGTCAGGATCTGGAACGCTCGACCTGAAAAGGTGGTGGAAGCTGATTCCATCAATAATTTTAAAAGTGAGTTGGACGGGTTCTGGAGGATGAGGAATTTACAGGATTACGGACAAAAAGTGGGGATGTGGGACTAAGCACGACTGATCTTTCAAAGAGCCAGAACAGGCATGATGGGCCGAATGGCCTCCTTCTGTGCTGTAAGTTTCTATGATTCTAACTGGTCTTCTCCAAGTTCAAGCATCCTATCCTCTCAAAAGACTAAACCATTTTTTTTTGAGAGCTGATGCACCCTTCCCTTTCCAAATTCTGTACAAATATGCCATTGCTGTGAAGTAGCAAGTGTGCACAGGGGTCTTGTTATATAATCATTACTACCCATCCTGTTGAACTTTTGGCTCAAAGAACATAAGAAGCAGGAGTAGGCCATTCGATCCTTCGAACCTGCTCCGCCATTCAAAAAGATGATGCTTGTTCTTCTACCTCAACTCCACCTTCCCGCACAATCCCCATATCTCTTGATTCCGTTAGAATCCAAAAATCTATCAATCTCTGTCTTGAATATACTCAACTCCTGAGATTAAACCTTCCATTAACATTTTCCTATTAAGGGATGTGGATACTGAATATGCGAGGTTAGGCTCTTGCGTGTTATTCTGGGAAAACTGCACAGGCTTTGCTTGTGGTACTTATAGCTGCTTGTCTCTTTTAACCTGTTCAGAGGTTCTTTCAGAGGAAGTGGTCCACGAGTGACAAATGTCCTTCAATGTAGGCAAGTGTGCATAGAATTCAGGTATAGAGTATAACATTAATGGATGTAGGGAGTGAGACTTGGGAGTGGTCATTAACTGCTCACTAAAAGTTCAAGCAGACTGATCAGCATAAAACTAGGGCCATGATAATAAGGGTTCACTCTGGCTTTGTTGAGACCTCATCTGGAATATTGTGTACCTTTCTGATCCTATCACCTTAAAGGGGGCACTTTGGCTGCAGACAGATGGACAGAGAAGGATGAGGATGATACCTGGCCTAAATACATTGAATCACGCCTTGGGTTTGTATTAACTTTAGAGGTGTAGACAAGAAGGAACCTGATTCAAATCTTTATAATTAAGGGCATTGACAAAATTCAAGTGGATAACTAGTTTGAAGTGATGGTGCCGAGTAGAACAAGGGGACACCCATTTAAAGTGAGGAAACAAGGTGTGCAGTTTTATTTTTCTCAGGATGATTAATCTGTGGAGTTAATATTCTGGCAGTGATAGTGAGGACCAACTCCCAGCAGTCATTGGAAGCATCAGATGCGTGTTGGAAAATTATGAAATTACAGCAGCAGGAAGGCAAGAATCCAGGTAATAACCAATGGGTTTGGGCCTGATCACCTGAGAGGTCACAGAGCAATTTTAGACACAGGTTTCTAAAATTGTGGTTATTTTGCCTTCACAGGAAGCTAACTTAGCATTAGCAGTGGGAGAAGCCCTGCTGCATCAACCTAGGTAGTGTTATAATGCAGGATGAAAAGGAAGAGCCCCATTGGCACTGATCCTGCATCAGAAAAGGCCAATTGTATCATAATTCTCCTTATTGGTTATTTATACATTGTCTTGCAGTATTAAGAGGACAATGTAATTCAACATTTCTAGAGCACTTATTAAGTAAAAAAGCACATCAGAATGCTTTATAAGGGTGAGGGCAGGAGGGCAAGGAAGGGGCAATGGAGTGGAGGGAAAGAGACTGAAGGCATGGTTGAAGATTGGTTTTAAGGAGGCTTTTGAAAACCAGAAGAGAATTGAAATGGTTTTGGAAGAGGATTCCAGAAGGTGGGCAAGTGAACTGAAAATGCCTTTCATGGTAGAATGAGAATACATGTGAGTGAGTGACTGCACACGTGTATATGCATGAACACAGATGTGAGAACACATATTTTTCACAGCATACCAGTGTAAACTTTATTTTTTATGCAAAGAACAAAAGCCAAAATTTACAAAAATAACCTCTTTAAAATCTTGCGTGATACGTGTAGAATGCAGAGTGACACACAGGCCTCTGGTCACACTGTTAAATCTGGTGGCGATGGACTTCAATTATTTAGGTCACGGACGATCATTCTTCTGAAGAAAAAGCAAGCAATACACGCACGCATGCACGCACCCACACACAGCAATTAAATGGTGAATATAAACTCACCCAGCCTGATTGGATAGTGAATGTTCCAGTACAGGGGACATAGAAATGTCCCATTTATTAGTGAACGCTACAGAAAACATCTGCTTATTTTAAATACAAGATTCTCCTGTGCATAAACAGTGTGCAGATGCAGCTTTAAACATTTAATTAGCCCTTGATCGCAATAAGGATCAATATACATACACACATTTTTAACCATATGCTTAAGTTATAAAGGAGGGATTTTGCAATCTTGCGTTCATATGGGATCCACCTTATTTCATGCTACTTTTACGTCGTGATGTTCCTGGAGATGTTCCTGGAAACGATAGAAGCAACAGTTAAAACAATGCTGAGAAAGGCTACAGTAATAAATCAGTGTGAAACTGTTAAGGACACAGAGAATGCAACAGGCCAAATAAACTATTATGGAGAAGATTAACTAGAGGAGGAATGGAGTCACACTTCTTCACCAAGAAAAAGATAAACAGCATGTTTTGCCAGCATTTCCTATTTCCATTTCAGACCTCATCTACAGGTTTTCCAATGTCTCCCATCTTCTCAACTCTTTGCGTCTCACTGCCTTAGCAATTCATGTGTTCTTTGTTCCTCAAATGTCTATTTCTTTAATGCTTCTTTCCGTTGTCTGATGCAAAGATCTCAAGTCATCTGTCTATCTCCTGTTCTTTTAAGATTACAGGTCATTCCACTGATGCTTTCTCTCTCTCTTTTTGCACCCCCCCTCCTCTTTGGTCTGATTCTGATTAAAATGCTTGTTTATCTTATAAGAACATAAGAAGCAGGAGTAGGCCATACGGCCCTTGTACCATGCCCCACCATTCAATAAGATCACGGCTGATCTTCAACCTCAACTCCACTTTCCCGCCCGATCCCCATATCCCTTGATTTCCTTAAGTCCAAAAATCTATCGAACTCTGTCTTGAATATACTCAACGAATCAGCTTCCACAGCCCTCTGGGGTAGAGGATTCCAAAGATTCACAACCCTTTGAGTGAAGAAATTCCTCATCTGACCCCTTATCCTGAGACTGTGCCCCCTGGTTCTAGACTCTCCAGCCAGAGGAAACAGCCTCTCAGCTTCTACCCTGTCAAGCCCTTTCAATATTTCAGTTCCGAAGAATGGCTGAAGCCCAAAACATCAACTTGTCAGTTCTCTCTATACATGCAGTGTGTTTCCAGCATTTTCTATATTTCGTTCAGATTTCAAACATTTGCAGTTCATTTTGCTTTTTATAAATGACATTTGTTGGTTCATTTGGGGAAGATCACATGATAATTTTATGGCTACATTCAAATTTTAAAAAACATTTTTGAAGTACTTTCACTGTGTCTGACATCACAAAGACCTCAGACAGTCTGCAGAAAAAGGAAAAATACAGGTTCCCCCCATTGGCCTGTATGGTGATTGCACTGGCCAGTGTAACACAAAGACATACAGAGTAGAAGGTTTCAAGTTCAATTTGTGGTCACTGCAAGCGTGCCTGATCCTAGTCAGGGCAATTTTAGGGTGTCAGTGAGGGAAAGCAAAACAGCCAGGGTTCCTGCTCCAGATTGCGATCGAGTGACTCGTGCTGGAAAATGTGCATGCGCAGGTGTTGGATAAGTGCAGAATTAGGCTCAGCTGTGATGCCCTTCATGGGTAAACAGCCCGATGACACTCAATGTCTTGGCTTACACGTGAAGAATGGCCACGTGGGCAATGGAGAGCTGACGATGCCAAAGACCTAGAAGAGTCAGTGCCCTCAAGAAAGGAGGGGAGAAGAAAAACAGTAAATGGACTAATCTCACCACAACATTGACTGATTGAGGTGTTGTGACGGAGCAGATAAAGAAGCATCTGACAGTTATTGGTTTGTGTACCTCCAAGCCGTTGCTGGATTGCCTCGAGTCTCTGGATGTATTCAGTCAGTGAGCGTTCAGGGTCTTGATTGCTCGAGAGGCCCGATTGGTCCTGCCCTCCTCCAGGCGAGAAATGCGATCTGAAATTTTTAAAAATACACACAGCTAGATGTCACCATCACCGAGTGAAATCCTGCACTGATGCTGGTTAGGAGTGTGGTGGGTAGGAGGGGGTGCACTGAACATGCACAAGGTGATCTTACAGGCAGTCTAGAGCATAAGTGCAATCTTCCGAGTGAAACTCAATTCTATTTTGAAAATTTCACATTAAGTGAGTGGGCAAGCTGTGGCAAATTGGGTTCAATGTGAGGAACGGAGAGGTAATCCACTTTGGACCTAAGACAGACAAATCATAGTATTTTCTAAACAGTGAGAAACTAGAAATTGTGGAGGAGCGATGGGATTTGGGTGTCCATGTACACAAATCACTAACAGCTAGTGCACAGGTACAAAAAGCAATCAAAAAAGCTAATGGAATGCTGGCCTAAAGCTCAACGCAGCTGATTAAAGGGGAGGAAGTGATGCTTCAATTGTAGAGAGTCTTTGTCAGACCCCACCTGGAGCACTGCGTTCAGTTTTGGGCACCGCACCTCAGGGAAGATATATTGGCAGCACAGATTCGTCAGAATGATACCGGGGGTTAAATGGCTAAATTACAAGGACAGGTTGCACAGACTAGGTTTGTATTCAGTTGAGTTTAGAAGATTGAAGGTGATCCAATTGAGAAATTGATAAAACAATTAATCCCATGTTTCAGGATTTGATTCACCTTTTCTTCCATTTTTTCCTTTTCAGCCAGTTCAATCTCTCCAACTTTTGCTGTAGAATCTATTCGCGCACGAGAACCAAATATCTTAATTGTGTCTGTATCCATACCAGTGCTTTCAATCAGAATTTTCACATTTTCAATTCTCTTTGGTTTGTTAATTGAGGTGTTTAAAGTTATAAAAGGATTAGATAGGGTAGATAATGAGAATCTATTTCCTTTGGTGGGGGAATCCAGTACAAGAGGACATAATCTTAAAATCAGAGCTAGGCCATTCGGGAGTGAAATCAGGAAGCATTACTTCACACAAAGGGTAGTAGAAAATCTGCATCTCTCTCCTCCAAAAGGCTGTGGATTTTAGGTCAATTGAAATTTTGAAGACTGAGATCAATAGATTTTTGTTAAGTAAGGGTATCAAGGGATATGGGTCAGGCTGGTAAATTGAGTTGAGGTACAGATCAGCCATTATCTATTGAATGGCAGAACAGGCTCGAGAGGCTGAATGGCCTACCTTCTGTTCCTATATAAAACTGGCTGTATGTGGCTCCTTACAATCAAGAAACTAACATTTCACCTACTCCAGGACTTTAGCACATAATCCAGGCTGTACTGTCAGAAGTGCTGTCTTTTGGGCAAGATGTTAAATTCAAGGCCCTGTGTGCCTGTTCAGGTGGACATCTAAGATCCCATGGCACCATCTGAAAAACAGGGGAATTCTCCCGACGTCTTAGCCAATATTTATCCTCAACCAGCACCACCAAAACAGGTTACCTGGCCATTTATCTCATTGCTGTTGATAGGGTCTTGGTGTGTGCAGATTGGCTGCTGCATTTGCCAACCAAGCAGCAGTAGCTGCACTACGAAAGTACTTCACTGTTTGTGAAGCACTTTGGGACATCCTGAGCAACGTACCCTTTCAGCTACGCGGGCGCGCAGCTATCTGGAGGTCCCGCGCAGGCCGCTCAAAGCTGGAAGAGATACCGCGCAGCAAATTTAAAGGGACTGCGCACGAAAAAAAAAATTAGAGGGAACATTGATCCTGAGAACATGATAAGGAGCTATATAAATGCAACTTCTTACTTTCCTTTCCTTAACAATGAATGGTGATTTACCTCCCAACCAAACCATTGCAAGGAATCACCGATCACATCCTTTACTTCCCTTCATTACACGGTCAGTTGATTATGAACTCACAAATACTCCTGACATCTATGTATATTCTTTCTATTCCCTAAGTTGATTGGAGCTTTACCTAAACTCCCTCCCCCTTCAATAACACTGAAACTGAAATGTAGTACAAGAAGCAGTGTAGGCATGCTGGAATTCACTGTTCTAAGGAGCTGGTTCACATCTCGATTTCTCTTAATTGTGGGGTCCTGTAACAAGTAAGGTTTAGAAAGAAAAATAAATGGCTCGGCAACCCAGGTTACTGCTGCACATATCCGAGCAGCCAGTTCTAACGCAGCACTGGCACGGGAGTGGCAGTGGGTTGCTTGCCCGACTTCCAGCCAGAGGAAAGAAATGTAATTAAAACAAGTGGCTACAGTATTCCACTGCATGTTCCAGCACCATTAGTCAAACAATCCATTGGGATCCTGCACAGGGAAGACCTCCTAATCTAGCTGGATGTGGCTCTCGAAAGGGTCTGCCTAGAGCAGTTAAGATTCCAGCAATCAGGTTAATTTGTGATCGATCTGAATCACGACGGGCAATTTGAGATGTTCTAGTGCATTTATCACTAATTTAAAGGGACTATCGCACTCTGAGATTCAGGTTTACAGAGAATGTCAGAATTGTTTCTATGGAATTGATCATCCATGTGAGACATGCAGGTTTGGTTTTGAAACTCACCTAATTGATAATCGATACGGGGACTTTGGTGATTGGTGACTTGAAGTATTAAGTCTCCGAGCAGACACACTGTCTCTGGTTGGTGGTGAATTCATAATGTGAGTCAATGTTGATTGCTGCTGGCGAAGAACCTCTGTTTTGATGGTTTGAGCTAGCAACAGAAATGAGGATTTATTACATTTCAGTTGCCTGAGCAGAAAAACAATCTACCTTCAAGCATCCTTTCCCTTATTTGGATAATCTTTAATCTACATATAGATTGGGCTAACCAAATTAGTAACAATACTGTGGAGGAGGAATTCCTGGAGTGTTTACGGGATGGTTTCCTGGACCAATATGTCGAGGAACCAACCAGAGATCAGGTCATCTTAGACTGGGTATTATGTAATGAGAAAGGATTAATTAGCAATCTTGTTGTGCGAGGCCCCTTGGGTCGGAGCGATCATGATATGATCGAATTCTTCATTAGGATGGAGAGTGAAGTAGTTGAATCAGAGACTAGGGTCCTGAATTTAAATAAAGGAAACTACGATGGTATGAGGTGCGAGTTGGGTAGGATTGATTGGGGAATGTCACTCAAAGGGTTGACGGTGGATAGGCAATGGCAAACATTCAATCCTACAGAATTTGTTCATCCCAGTTTGGCATAAGAATAAAACAAAAAGGGTGACTCAACCGTGGCTAACAAGGGAAATTAGGGATAGCATAAGATCCAAGGAGAGGGCATATAAATTGGCCAGAAAAAGCAGTAACCCTGAGGATTGGGAGCAGTTTAAGATTCAACAAAGGAGAACAAAGGGATTAATTAAGAAGGGGAAAATAGAATACGAGAGGAAGCTTGCAGGGAACATAAAAACTGACTGTAAAAGCTTTTATAGAAGTCAAGCGTAGGTCCCTTGCAGTCAGAATCAGGGGAACTTATAATGGGGAACAAAGAAATGGCAGACCAATTAAATACATATTTTGGTTCTGTCTTCACAAAGGAGGACACAAATAACCTCCCAGAGATGTTGGGGAACATAGGGTCTGATGAAAGGGAGGAACTGAAAGAAATCAGTATTTGCAGGGAAATGGTGTTAGGGAAATTGAAGGGATTGAAGGCCGATAAATCCCCAGGGCCTGATAATCTACATCCTAGGGTACTTAAGGAAGTGGCCCTAGAAATAGTAGATGCATTGCTGATCATCTTCCAACATTCGATGGAATCTGGAACAGTACCCATGGATTGGAGGGTAGCTAATGTTACCCCACTATTCAAAAAGGGTGGTAGAGAGAAAACGGGGAATTACAGACCGGTAAGCCTGACATCGGTAGTGGGGAAAATGCTAGAGTCCATTATAAAAGATGTAATAGCCGAGCACTTGAAAAACAGTGACAGGATCGGACAAAGTCAACATGGATTTACAAAAGGTAAATCATGCTTAACTAATCTACTGGAATTTTTTGAGGATGTAACTGGTAAAATAGATAAGGGAGAACCAGTGGATGTGGTGTATTTGGACTTCCAAAAGGCTTTTGATAAGGTCCCGGCATAAGAGATTAGCGTGTAAAATTAAGGCACATGGGATTGGGGGCAAGGTATTGACTTGGAAAGAGAACTGGTTGGCAGACAGAAAGCAAAGAGTTGGAATAAACGGGTCTTTTTCCGAGTGGCAGGCAGTGACTAGTGGGGTACCGCAGAGATTGGACCTTGGACGCCAGCTATTCACAATATATATTAATGATCTAGACAAGGGAACTAGATGTAATATCTCCAAGTTTGCAGACGACACAAAACTGGGTAGGCGTGTGTGCTGCGAGGAGGATGCTGCGAAACTCCAGGATGATTTGGACAGGTTGGGTGAGTGGGCAGAAGCATGGCAGATGCAATATAACGTGGATAAATGCGAGGTTATCCACTTTAGATTCAAAAACAGAAAGGCAGATTATCTGAATGGCAATAGATTGGGAGAAGGGGAAGTGCAACGAGACCTGGGTGTCCTTGTGCACCAGTCGCTGAAGGTAAGCATGCAGGTGCAGCAGGCGGTTAAGAAGGCAAATGGTATGTTGGCCTTCATAGCGAGAGGGTTTGAGTACAGGAACAAGGATGTCTTGCTGCAGTTGTACAGGGCCTTGGTGAGACCACACCTTGAGTACTGTGTGCAGTTTTGGTCACCTTATCTGAGGAAGGATGTTCTTGCCATGGAAGGAGTTCAGCGAAGATTCACAAGGCTGATACCTGGGATGGCAGGAATGACGTATGAAGAGAGATTGGGTCGATTGGGCTTATACTCGCTGGAGTATAGAAGAATGAGGGGGGATCTCATTGAAACTTATAAAATTCTGACAAGACAGGATAAACTAGATGCAGGAAGGATGTTCCCGATGGTCGGGGAGTCCAGAACCAGGGGTCACAGTCTAAGGATAAGGGGTAAGCCATTTAGGACAGAAATTAGGAGAAATTTCTTCACCCAGAGAGTGGTGAACCTGTGGAATTCTCTGCCACAGAAGGCAGTAGAGGCCAATTCATTAAATAGATTCAAGAAGGAGTTGGATATATTTCTTAAGGCTAAAGGGATCAAGGGATATGGGGAGAAAGCAGGGACAGGGTACTGAATTTGGATGATCAGCCATGATCGCATTGAATGGCGGAGCAGGCTAGAGGGGCCAAATGGCCTACTCCTGCTCCTATCTTCTATGATAAACCACTATGGGTGCTATCCTGCAAGATGTTGTGTGGGCCAGTAACACTATGCCATTTGTCCTATACCTATCCATCTTGTGGCCCCTTAAAGGTGTGTTTACTTGGACACAAGTATAAGCAGGGACAGTAACACAATAATCATGAAGATAGCAACAGTAAACATGTGCATTTCCCCTTATCTGAAAAGATGCAGACAGGGGCTGGGTGCATGTCATGTCATCCTATTTGAAGGATGAAAAAAGATGTCCGAGTAGGTAAGTCATTCTTCTTCCTTTACACCCTCCACATGCCATGCTGGTGACGTACACCCAGGGGATACGATCGACCTTGAATTTAGGAAAGATCAGCTGAAGAGGAGGTCTACTACTGATATAAACCTTAGCATTCGTCAAGACTGCGAATATATTGTTTAGTATATTAGTCTTAACGAGATGCTCTCCACACTGGTCAGGTTAGACAATATTGTGGCCATGGAGTGGATTGAATAATCTGTAACTATTCCAATGGTTTTCTTTCAGCTGGTGATAGCAGATAAGGTTTTTCTCCGTCGGCCATTTGACAAATCGGAGTTTGGAGATGGCCATGCCCAGCATCTGTGTTCCAAAGATTTTTTTAAAAGGCATCTAGTCTTCTGGATTAGTTTGGTTTGGTTCTTTCTATATCAAAAGCTACAATGCGCTTAGTATTATTGTAACGAATGTAGCATTTTATATCAGAACAAAAAAAACAGAATCTTTAGACAAATGAGACTTGAGAACTTGCTCTGAAAATATTTGGTTTGGGTTTTTCCAGAGTCTCACGTTCTCTTACTCTTATTACAGACTAACCACAGGGCTACCAATAAGTCAATCTTTCAAATGAGCAAAGATTGGAAGAAATGGTATTCAATTTAAATAATGTCAGGTGACAGTGGGGTCTGATTTGTTTCCCACCAAAGACGACATTTTCATTTGGTCTTCCCTGCATGTGATAAACTACTGACTTGATGGAAAGAATGTTTGTAATTCCATATTCAGAGTATGCCATTATCAAACTTGGTAGCAATGTGGTGAGTTGATTTCTGCTTTGGTAAATAACTTGCCTACAGTTCAGAGAGGAGAGCCTCGAGAATGGTGGGCAGGGGTGGCGAAGAGAATGCAGCATATTCTGGTGGTAACGGATTTTCCCGGGTCTGGGTAACTCCGGATCCTTTTCCTGGCCCATCCAAAGTTGCTACCCATATAGTTCCCAATGGCGTCACTTTCAGATGCACTTTAAGCCACTTTCAAATTTTTATTTCTTAAAAAGTGGATAATGTGGGAGTACATTGAAACCCCTTACATTGAAAGCGCTCCCTAGACTGCCCTGCCAAGCAGTTAAAAATAATCTGGATTTCATGTGACAAAAACTCTTGAGTTACAAAAGGATGTCAATGTGTGAAGCTGGCATGGCTTCTTTACCTTACAATCCGGGTGCATTTAGAGGCCGCTTGCCACTCAGTGGCCCTCCCACTGCCACAAATTAAAGTGCAGCACTCTGAAGTAGCTTGGGAGAATTTATTTAGGAACTTACGAGGCAGGAGATGGATCTGAATTATGAAGTGCCCCCTGGCTGATTTGGAGGAACTGCTGTCAAACTCATTGCTTCACTTCAATGGTGCCCAGGTTTATCCTAAGTGACAGTGGGGTCTTTGATTTGTTTCCTACCAAAGACGACGTCTGAAGTGAGGGAAGCTGCTTTGTCAGTCATGTTGTACTTCAACAATAAGCAGGACAAGCATCTGAAGTGATGTGAATGAGAAGCGCAGCTTGTTACATTGCAGGAGGGAAATTCATGTGACTAACATACCTGAGGCTTAAAATGCTTTAAAGGTGCTTCATTAAGTATTATTCTTAATTATTAAATCATTTTAATATGAAACTTCAAATGCTTCCATATTTTCTTATTAAGCGTGCTAATCCAAATACAGTTAGCTATAGGGCACGTCATATATGCAAATATCCATTAAAAATATACAGGATGATACTTCATCTACATAAGTATCAGTGAAGTCCCACACTTAAGACAGATTCCCAGTCATACCTTGGCCACCTCCAATACTGTTGGCTGTGGGTGCAGGGTACAGACCTTTCCTTGTTGCTTTCTGCCATTTCTTTACCAGGAATTTCAGCCTGATGAGGCACAAAGTGGAATATTAAAAACATTGAACAGCAAAGCCAGAACAAAGCTCACATACAAAAATCAAATACAATTGCACAGCAATGCACCTGGATAGTTGTCAGAGCAATCTACACACCACCCTCTCCATAGTCTAGCAACTAAGTTTTAAGTTCCTACTTAATGTTTCTTATTCATCTATTTTTGGTTAGCGAATGATTTTTGTCTCCATGGCCAGGGAAACTTTCATATTCAAAGTGCAATAAAATTATGCTCAAACACCAGTCATAAAGAGCAAGTAAACAACTCCAGAGCATCATCGGATGATGGCAATTAAGAATCTATTATTCACCATGATGGCAAATAAAAATGAAACAGAGCAGTTCACTTTGAACTGGGAAGAAGCAAGCGATATAACTTGAGCTGGGGGGTTGGGGTTGTTATATAACTCGCAAAAGTTCATCATTCTCTGCACTGACACTGTAGAACAAGTCCCTGTGATTTTACTTCCCTTGTGATAACTTAGGTTATGTGGTAAAGAAAATGAAACAACAAATGCAGAATTGCACAAAGCTGTATGTGGACTGGAGGAAACTGCATGAGCACACTCTGCTGGCTGATACCGAGAATAGCTCAACTTTGTAATCCAATCTTTTGTTATTGCCAGTTTCACTTGGCTGTATTTGGGGTATAAAGTGTTTCCATGATGCGATAAAAACATAAGAAACAGGAGCAGGAGTCGGCCAATTGGCCCCTTGAGCCTGCTCCGCCATTCAATAAGATCATGGCTGATCCAATCTTGGCCTCAACACCACTTTCCCGCTCTCTCCCCATACCCCTTGACTCCCTTGTAGTTCAAATGTCTGTCAATCTCCGCCTTGAATATATTCAATGACTCCGCCTCCACAGCAACAACAACATGCATTCATATAGCGCCTTTAACGCAGAAAACCGTCCCAAGCTGCTTCACAGAGGCGTAACCAAAAAGTGGACAAAGATTCAAAGAAGGAAATATTAGGAGGGGCGACCAGAAGCTTCAAAGAACTGGATTTTAAGGAGGGTCTTAAAGGAGAAGAGGGAGGTGGAGAGGTTTAGGGACATGCTTTTCAAAGCACAGGGCCTAGACGGCTGAGGGCACAGCCGGCAATGGTAGTAGGGCAAAGGAAAGGGGGATGTACAAGAGGCCAGGAACACAGGGTTTGGAATGGGGCGGGTCGTATGGCTGGAGGAGGTTACAGAGATAAGGATTTAAACACAAAAATGAGAATTTAAAATTTGAGGTACTGGGGGGACCAACAGCCTATGTTGGTCTGTGAGGACAAGGGGAATTGGTGAGCAGGACTTGGTGTAGGATCGAATACAGGCAGCAGAGTTTTGGATGAGCTGAAGCTTCCGGATGGTGGAGATTGAGAGGTTGTCCAGAAGAGCATTAGGATCGCCAATCTGGAGGTGAAGAAGAAATGGATGAGGGTTTCAGCAGCAGATGGGCTAAGGTAGGGTAGCGAAGGAAGTAGCGGGTCTTTGTGATGCAGAGAACTTGGGATCTGCAGCTCATCTCTGAGTTGAATAAGACACTAAGGTTGTGAACAGTTTGGTTTATCCTGAGATAGTGGTCAGGCAGAGAGGTGGAATCTGTGGCTAGGTATGGAGTTTGTGGCGGGGGCTGAAGATGATGGCTTTAATCTTCCCAATGTTTACCTGGAGATAACTGCAACTTATTCAAGACTGGATTTCAGACAAATAGTCTGATAATGCTGAGGTAGTGGAGGGGTCAAGAGCAGTGGTGGAGCTTAGTATCATCTATGTACATGTGAAAGTTGACCTCATGTCTGCAAACAGTGTGACCAAGGGTCAGCATGTAAATGTGGAGGAAGAGGGGGCCAAGGATAGATCATTGAGGGACTCCAGAGATAATGATGCAGGGTGGGAATGGAAGCCATTGTTGGATTTGCTCTGGTTATGATCAGATAGGTAAGAGTGGAACCGAGTGAGGTCAGTCCCACTGAGCTGGACAATGTAGGGCGTAGATTGGAGGAGGATAGTGTGCTCAGCTGTGTCAGTGACTGTAGAGAGGGCGAGGAGGGATAATATACCACAATTACGGTCACAGTGGATTTTATTTGTGACTTTTGTTAGGGCCGTTTTGGTACTGTGGCAGGAGCAGAAGTGATTGGAGAGATTCAAACAAGAGTTGCTGGAAATGTGAGTATGGATGAGCACGGTAAAGTGACAACACGTTCAAGGACTTTGGAAATGGGGCAGAAGTTTGCAAGGACAGCGGGCTTGATGGTAGAATTTTTTTGAGGACAGAGGTGATGACAATGGTTTTGAAAGGGAGGTACTTGAGGAGAGGGAACTATTGACAATGTCAGCTAGCATGTGTGCTGGAGGGGAAGTTGGGTGGTAGCAGTTTAATGGGAATGGGACCAAGAGAGCAAGAGGTGGGTATCATGGAAAGGGCATGAGGAGAAATGGAATGCTGTGTGAAAGCAAATGTCTTTATGCCAAATTAAATAAGCTTTGCCATCAATTTAAAAAAGAATTCATACCTGGATATTGCAATGACCACTCTAATTGTAGAGCGGAATTTTGTTAATGGACGGGAATGCCGGGTGGGCATGTGGAGGTCTGTGGGAGAAGGGTACACTCCCATACGTGCAATTAGACACAGAGTTGCCTGCTCGCATTCCTGGAATCCCCCTAAAAGCAGCAACAGGTACTTCTTCTGGTACACCAAAGCCTTCCTGAAGCTTTCTGCTCGGAGGTACTTGCCATAAAGCCTCTGCATCTGCACACAAAACACGGCAACATTTAGATTCTGTGTACATAGTACAAGGGCAAAGAATCAGCTAATTGCACCATGTAAAGTTTCTTAAATCACAAAAGCTAACAAAACTTTGGAACATGTTTTTAAATTAAAAAGGGGAACTGTGGAAGTACTTCTCAACACAGCAGCGCAGGTACCAGATTACTATCTCTATGCAGTTCTAAATGAGCATTATTAATCGAGACAGTGAGGCCAGCTGACAACAGAGAGAGAGTTGAGACCAGCAATACATCGATAATTGTAATTCATGGGACAAAGTATGCAGTTATGCACAATGCATGCTCAGTTCCAATTATTGAGAACAAACTAAGTTTTCCCCAGAATATGATCTTAACACCCCAGGGACCAGCACGGAGAAAAGAGCAATATTTTCAAGCAAAGAAACTGATAGCTCGAATTTCTCCAAACAAGTTGGAACTGGCACATTTGGATATGTTTCTACCCTTACAATAAGTTTTAGGATTTTTCCGAAATGTAAAAAGATTGAAGTATTATGGAGGTGTAGAGTCAAATCCCCTTGATGCTCACCTTCATGCTGGAGGGGTCAACAAGGTCGTGTCGCAGAGGTCGATTTTCAATCTCTGCCATCACTCGAGCCAATTCTGATTCAGCCTCTTTTAAGGCACTCTGTAACTGGTTTCTTTCCTTCATCCAACTTGCCCTTTCAAAATTTAGGACTAAATTTGCGTTGTCAATTGGTTTCTCCTAGAACACAAGATCACACAGCAATGTCAAAGACAGAACTGGCAAGTGGCGGTGCTGAAACAAATTATGTTGTGCTTTTCCCCATTATGGAGAGAGCGTGGCCTTGTTATAGGTGTTTTAACTGGCGCGATGTAGATTTAAAAAACAAACATGGGACTGGCTTGTGTTTTAGCCCCAAAACCACACTAAGGGATATGGGGATCGGGTGGGAAAGTGGAGTTGATGTAGAGGCGGAATTTTGTTAATGGGCGGGAACGCCGGTTGGGCATGAATGGCGGAGCAGGCTCGAGGGGCCACGTGGCCTAATCCTGCTCCTATTTCTTATGTTCTTAACCACACTTCAGGTTTTATTCTTTATTTGAAGCACTGAGGTACAAAAACCACCAGCAAAGCTGAGCTATAAATGACAAAAGGAAATCAATACCTGAATGAGGAGTGCTCATCAGCAGGCAAGAACGAGTATGAGAGATCACAAAAAGGATTAACAGATAAGCAACTCATGATAGAATGAAAAAAAATGATGAGTTTAAATGGCAACTAATCATGTCTATCAGAAATATCTCAGTACTTCACATTCAATTAATTACTTAGAATGCAGTAACTAGTTTGTAGTCAACTAATAATCTCCTTTACAGTTTAGTTATTTAGGTTCTAGGTTGCAAAAATGGGCTGAAGTTCATAAAATAAAAATTGAGACTGCGAATTTATAGGATAATTTACACCAAAGTGGAGCATAACGAGTGTTCATTATCAATCCCACCCATACCTGCTCAACAAGCATCTGTTTCTGCCTGTAACACAGGAAAAGTAGTAGGCCATTCAGCCCCTCAAGCCTGAGGAAATGGTTTCTATCTACCCTATCAACTCCTTTAATCATCTTAAACACCTCAATGAGATCACCCCTTAATCTTCTATATTCAAGGGAATACAAGCCTAGTCTATGCAACCTGTCCTCATAATTTAACCCTTTTAGCCCCGGTATCATTCTGGTGAATCTGCGCTGCTCCCCCTCCAATATATCCTTCCTGAGATGCGGTGCCCAGAACTGAACGCAGTGCTCCAGATGGGGTCTAACCAGAGCTCAGTACAGCTGCAACATAACTGCCACCCTTTCTATTCTAGCCCCCTTGAGATAAAGGCCAACATTCCATTAGCCTTTTTAATCTATCAACGTCCTTTTGCAACTTTCTGCTCCCATCTACACTATTTGCTGTGCCACCTTTCTTAGTGTCATCAGCAAACTTAGATATACAGCTCTCTATTCCTTTATTCAGGTTATTTATAAATATAGTGAAAAGCCGAGGCCTCAGTACAGATCCCTGGGGTATGCCACTAGTCACATCCTGCCAATTTGAGTGCATACCCATTATCCCTACTCTGTCTTCCTACATCCGAACTAATTCTCTACCCATGTCAATAGGTTGCCTACATTTCCATGTGCTCTCTAACAGTCTATTGTGTGGAACCTTATCGAATGCCTTCCAAGTCCATATAAATGGCATCCATAGACAGTCCCTTATCTACCATTTTAGTTATACCCCTCAAAAGATTCATCTAGGCTCATCAGGCATGAGTTACCTGTTACAAATCCATGCTGGCTCTCTCTGATCAATTCATATTTGTCCAAGTGCTCAGTCAGTCTGTCCCTAATAATAGATCCGAGTAACTTCCCCACAATAGACATTAGGCCTATAATTTCCTAGTTTATCTCTTCTATCCTTCTTAAACCGCCACAAACTCCGTTCCCTAGCCACTGACTCCATCCCTCTCCCTAACATCTGTCTGAGGCTGAACCACACTGTTCACAACCTTGGTGTCATATTTGACCCTGAAATGAGCTTCCGACCACATATCCGCAGCATAACAAAGACCGCCTACTTCCACCCCCGTAACATTGCCCGTCTCCGCCCTTGCCTCAGCTCATCCGCTGCTGAAACCCTCATCCATGCGTTTGTTACCTCTAGACTTGACTATTCCAACGCACTTCTGGCTGACCTTCCACATTCCACCCTACGTAAACTTGAGGTCATCCAAAACTCGGCTGCCTGTGTCCTAACTCGCACCAAGTCCCGTTCACCCATCACCCCTGTGCTCACTGACCTACATTGGCTCCCGGTTAAGCAGCGCCTCGATTTCAAAATTCTCATCCATGTTTTCAAATCCCTCCATGGCCTCGCCCCTCCCTATCTCTGTAAGCTCCTTCAGCGCCCCCCCCCCCTCCCCCCGAGATATCTGCACTCCTCTAATTCTGCCCTCTTGAGCATCCCTGATCATAAATCGCTCAACCTTTGGTGGCCGTGCCTTCTGTTCCCGCAGCATGCTACCCGCCACCGTCTCAGCACAACCCCAACCCGGCATGAGGTTGAAAAGGACATCCAACAACTGAAGAACAACAAGGTCTCAGGAGCAGATGGAATCCCTGCCAAGGCACTAAAGCATGGCGGAGAAGCACTACTGGCGCGAATTCATGAACTCATTTCTCTTATCTGGAAGGAGGAGAGCATGCCAGGGGATCTCAGAGATGGCGTAATTGTGACCATCTTCAAGAAAGGTGACAAGTCCGATTACGGTAATTACAGAGGAGTTTCCCTGCTGTCTGCCACAGGGAAAGTCATCGCAAGAATCCTCCTCAATTGCCTTCTCCCAGTGGCCGAAGAGCTCCTCCCAGAGTCGCAATGCGGATTCCGCCCACCAAAGGGCACAATGGACATGATCTTCACCGCGCGTCAATTACAAGAGAAATGTAGGGAACAGCACCAACCGCTGTACATGGCCTTCTTTGATCTCACAGAGACCTTCGACACTCAACCGTGAGGGGTTATGGAGTGTCCTCCTCAAATTCGGCTGCCCTCAAAAGTTTGTCACCATCCTCCGCCTGCTTTACGACGACATGCAAGCCGTGATCCTGACCAACGGTTCCACCACAGACCTAATTCACGTCCGGACCGGGGACAAGCAAGGCTGTGTCATCGCACCAACGCTCTTCTCGATCTTCCTTGCTGCAATGCTCCGTCTCACCCTCAGTAAGCTCCCCGCTGGAGTGGAGCTAATTTACAGAACAAACAGGAAACTGTTCAAGCACCCCACCCACCCGCCCCTTCAACTACCGTCTGCCCCACCTGTGACAGAGACTGTAGGTCCCGCATTGGACTCATCAGTCACCTGAGAACTCATTTTTAACGTGGAAGCAAGTCATCCTCGGTTCCGAGGGACTGCCTAAGAAGAGAAGGCCCTAAGCTCTGGAATTCCCTGCCTAAACCTCTCCGCCTTGCTACCTCTCTTTCCTCCTTTAAGACGCTCCTTAAACTTATCTCTTTGACCAAGCTTTTGGTCACCTGCCCTAATTTATCCTTATGTGGATCGGTGTCAAATTTTTTGTCTTAAAATACTTCTGTGCAGCGCCTTGTGACGTTTTACTATGTTAAAGGCGCTATATAAATACAAGTTGTTGTTGTCTGTCTTTAAGGGGCCCACATTACTCTTAGTTACCGTCTTTCTCTTAATATACTTGTAAAAACCTTTAGTGTTGTCCTTGATATCCCTCGCAAGCTTTTTCCCGTATTCCCTTTTTGCAGCTCTAACTAATAACTTTATATAACTCTCCCAGTCCCCGGGATCTCTACTGTTCTTCGCATTTGTAAGAAGCCCTTTCCTTTAGTTTGATACTGTCTCTCACTTCTTTTGTTGACCAAGATTGATTAATTTCACAAGTAGAGCTCTTGCCCTTTAGGGGTATGTACAGGTCTTGTATTCCACCAAATATTTCTTTGAACATGCCCCACTGTTCACAGAATCATACAGCACAGGAGGTCGTCATTCGGCCCATCGTGCCTGTGCTGGCACTTTGAAAGAGCTGTCAAATGAATCCCACACTGCTGCGCTTTCCCTACAGCCCTGCATTGTTTCCCCTTCATGTATTTATCCAATTCCCTTTTGAAAGTTACTATTGAATCTACTTCCACCACCCTTTCAGGCAGCGCAAACCAGGTCATCATAACACGTTGCGTAAAATAAATTCTCATCTCGCCTCTGGATCTTTTGCCATTTACCTTAAATCCGTGTCCTCTGGTTACCAACCCACCTGCCAGTGGAAACAATTTCTCCCTATTTACTCAATCAAAACCTCTCAATTTTGAACACCTCTATTAAATCTCCCCATAACCTTCACTGCTCTAAGGAGAACAATCCCAGTTTCTCTAATCTCTTCACATAACTGAAGACCCTCATTGTTGGTACCATTCCAGTAAATCTCCTCTGCACCCTCTCCAAGGCCTTGACATCCTTCCTAAAGTGTTGTGCCCAGAATTGAACACCATACCCCAGTTGGGGCCTAACATTGATTTATAAAGGTTTGTACTCTATACCTCTATTTATAAAGCCAAGGATCCAGTATGTCTTTTTAACGGCCTTATCAGCTTGTTCTGCTACCTTCAAGGATTTGTGCACATACACCCCCGGGTTTCTCTGTTCCTTTACCCCCTTTAAAATTGTACCATTTAGTTGATAATGTCTCGCCTCATTCTTCCTCCAAAATGCATCACTTCACACTTCCCTGTATTGAATTTCATCTGCCATGTGTCTGCCCATTTCACCAGTCTGTCCATGTCTTCCTGAAGTCTGCTACTATCCTCCTCATTGTTTACTACATTTTAGAGTTTCGTGTCATCTGCAAACTTTGAAATTATGCCCTTTATACCAAAGTCCAAGTCATTAATATGTATCAAAAAGAGCAGTGGTGCTAATACTGACCCCTGGGGGGATACCACTATATACCTCCCTCCAGTCTGAAAAACAACCGTTCATCACTACTCTCTAATTTCGTATCTATGCTGCCACTGCCCCTTTAATCCTATGGGCTTCAATTTTGTCTATTATGTGATACTTTTATCAAACCCCTTTTGAAAGTTCATACACACAACATCAACTGCACTACTACGATAGCAAAATACTGCGGATGCTGGAAATCCGAAATAACAGAAAATGCTGGAAAAACTCAGCAGGCCAGGCAGCATCCGTGGAGAGAGAAACAGAGTTAACGTTTCAGGTCGAAGACCTTTCGTCAGAACCTGACGAAAGGTCTTCGACCTGAAACGTTAACTCTGTTTCTCTCTCCACGGATGCTGCCTGGCCTGCTGAGTTTTTCCAGCATTTTCTGTTGTTATATCAACTGCACTACCATCATCAACCCTCTCCATTACCTCTTAGGATCCATAATTTCAGATAAAATTGGACAGCATTTAGAAATGTATGGGTTAACCAAGGAAAGCCACGGAGATGTGGCTTGATTTTAAGAATAGTTTTTTTTTGAAGTGACCGACTGGATAAAGAGAATGTAGTAGATGGACTTTCAGAAGGCTTTTCATAAAGGGGGAAAAATTCGTTTGCTTTCCGCCTCCCGTTAGCACCCTAAGAGGGCATTAATGGGGCACAAAGCAACTAGCGCCCGGGCCGCTCGCGAAATTGACCAGACATTTTGCGGCGGCGCTAAACACTACCGCCACGATCTCCTGCGCCCGCAGATCGTGATGTCAATCGAGCGTGCAACGCCTTGGACCGGATATTGAATGGCGCCCCCTGCCTTTCCGCCTGCCGCTAGCAACGACAGTTTGAGGGGAATGTTTTGCAGTCGGGAAGGGACTGGGGGAGCGCTATTTAAAAGGTGGCCACTTCCAGCCTTTTTTTGTTGCCGACATTTTTGCACCACACATTCTGAGAGAGAGAGAGAGAGAGAGAGAGAGAGACTGAGACTTCTGGAGAGTGAAGGAGTTTTGGGTACTGAGCAGCACTTTGCAGGTTCATTTTGATTTGACCTTCCTTGCATCGATTTAGAAGAGACTGTGGGGGCTGCACTCTGAGCTCTTTCCCTGGGCCTCTCCATTGTTCTTTCCAGCAGATTTGATGTACAGGTCTCTCCAGGCCAAGATTCAAGCCTGAAATGAGCAGGGTGCGGATGGAGAGCAAGATCAACCCTCCCCTTTAAGAACTGGCCGGAGCCAGTGTGTCTGTGTTCCATTGCTGACTGACATCACATGAGCTTCGCCAGCGCTCTGAGGTAGCGCCTCGCTCCACGGCGTTAGCGCCTTAAGAGAGGTGTGTAGCGCCTGATTTAGCGCTCCAATCACCTCCAGGGGCGATAGAAGCCAAGTTTGCAGTCGGAGGCGATAATTAGCGCCAGGCGCTAAACTTTGCGCCCGGCCGATAATTGCGCCCCAAACGGGGCGATGCCGAATTTCTCCCCCAAAGTGTTTTACAAAAAGGTTTTGGTAGAAAAATTCAGGCATATGGTATAAGAAAATGTAGCAGCATAGACAGGGAACAAAGAGTTAGGGTAAATTGGTTTTGCTTCAATTGGAGACATACTGTGGCATGAAACTTTTAAAGTGAACACGTCGCTAGTGATTTGCCCCGTTAGATAATGGTCCAATTCTGGTGTGCACTGACAAATAAATAAGGAAGAAATCAGAGCCATCTTTTCAGACGTCTCACATTCACCCATTTTGATTTAGTCACGCATAATTTTGGATGCCTTTACTTACCTGTGTGCTGGAAAGGAAATGCTGTGATTCACAGTTTGATTCTATCAGGGTCTGTAACAGGTCTCTTATATCTTCAGTCTTTATATGACCTTCCTGTCCCCTAGGAAAAGAGGAAAGGAGTTATCAAACATTGTTTCATCATATGTGCCTTCAAATAAACAGGCACTGCATATTTTACTTACTCAAAAAAAGTGAGCTGCGTATTACTTTTTCCAATTTATTGCACTCTAAATTGCTTCTCTATTGCTCCCCCATCTACAGAAAAGATCATCTCTAAAAGGTCTTTCTTTAATTTGGAAAGTTATCTATAGTTCAGTTCAACCAGAGGGGATGATGGAAGGAGCGAGGGAAGGAAAGAAAGGGGAAAGGAGGGAATGAAGGGTAAGAAAAGAGTAAAAAGGAAGTAATGGAGAAGGGCAAGGAAAAAAAAGAAAGGAAGTGATGCCTTCCCAAGGAAGAAAGAATTGCATTTCTGTATGGCCCCTGACATGCAGAGACCTTTGCAAACTGCTTGCAAGCCAATTAATTACTTTTTGAACTGCAGTCACTATTATGTAGGCAAATGTAACAACTAATTTGCATACAGGAAGGTCCTCCAAACAGTAATCAGATGAATGATCACTATCAGTTTTCGTGCCTTTTGTTCAGGGATAAATGTGGTTCAGCACTACAGAGCTGAGAGAGACCAGTGGAGCGAGAAATGTGTGGCATTTTAGCCTCAACAGGAGTTCAGCATTGAGGTGCAGTTGGACAGGAGCTTTCTTTGCGGTAATTAATACTTGTGTGAAGTGGGTAAGTGGAGTTTGATTCCTGCAAGAGTTTGGTGCGAGTGGGAGTTCAAGCTCAAGCTCAGACTATCCACATTTTTAACTTGGGCAGACACAGAGGGACAGCAGTGCAGGGAACCCTGGTGATGTGACTCAAGTGCAATATGTGGGCCATCATGGATCTTCAGTGCATCTAGGGGCATCACATTTGAGCTAAACGTGGGAAAATGGAGTCTCTGAAGCAGAGGATCTCTGTGTTCCAAGAACAATTACAACATCAGAGAGTACAAGATGTTTCTGGATTGTACTCTCCAGGATGTGATCACTCGAGGCAGTGTGAGACAGTTCAGGACACAGAGATAGTGTAGAAAGAAAGAAGTTGTTGACCATCCACAGTGGGAGTCAGGACTCAAAAGGTGCAGGGAACCCCCGAGTTACTGGAACTGTCCAATACATACACAGTGATGGACAAGAACAGTGGCTCAGAGGAGGGTGGTCCTGAGCAATATTATGAGCATTTAGAATTCCTTTGGTGATCCAAGGACAGCCAGCACAGATGTGTTAAAGACAAGTTGTGTTTGACTAATTTGGATAGATAAAGGGAATGCAAATAAATGTGGATGTTCAGAAGGCATTCAATAAAGTGTCTCACAAAAGGCTTGTTAGAAAAATTATGTACGGTATGAGAAGAAATGCAGCAATGTAGATAGAAAGTTGGTTGACTGAGAGGAAACGAGTTAGGATAAATTAATACTGCTGCGATTGGAGGAGGATTGTAAGCTGTATATCCCAAGGGTCAGTACTGGGTTCAACTTCATTCTTTGTGCACAGATAGATGATTTGGACACAGGCATAGAAAGCACAATTTTGAATTATATTGATGAAACAAAAGTATTGAATTTGGCAAAAAGTAAAAGGCTCCAGGAAGACAGTCATGTTTTAAGATTTTTTTGACCGTTTTCCACAGAAAGGATTTGGGAAAAGAAGTGTTACTTTTAAATGTTGGGAAGTGTATTGATACAAGTTTAATAAAAGCATTCGAATAAAAGGCTAAAATACTAATGAGCTAAGGTTGGATGTTGTTTCCCCAAGGACTGTAAGTAATAAGCAATTTATTAGCCTGTCTCACTAATCAGTAAACACATTACATGCATTGTGTTGGATAGTCTCTGGTCCCGGGCACTCGGGTAGGGTGGTGTGGTATACCTTCCTTGCTGGCTGTGAACAGAAAGTGATAAAAACAGAGACAGAGACACAGCCAGTCAATCAGGTCTAACAGAGGCTACAAAGTCAGTAAAGATTTTTAAGCAGAAGCTGAGAGGGCAACCTTTTACCAGGCTCAGAAGAAGAATGCAGAATGGTTATCGAGTTATTTTGTTTAAGTCAAGCAAGACAACACACTGATTTAGGAAAGCACAGCATGTTCATTTTAGTATTATGCAAAGATGTACGGATTAGATTAAGTGAATCTGATCATAATTGTTGCTATGTATGTTCACTTGCTGTGTAATGCAGCTTAAGGATTCATATCTGGCCTCCTCTTACCAATTTTTTTCTTAGTATATCTTTGAAAAGATTGAACAAGTATTGCACAGAATTTGCAGCACATGAACAGGCCATTTGGCCCAACAGGTTTATTGCTCCACACGAGCCTCCTCCCACCTTACTTCATCTCACCCTATCGCCATATCCTTCTATTCCTTTCTCACTCATCCGGCTTCCCCTTAAATGCATCTATGGTATTCGCCTCAACCACTCCATGTGGGAGCAAGTTCCATATTCTCACTACTCTCTGAGCAAATAAGTTTCTCCTAAATTTCTTATTGGATTATCTTATATTTATAGCCTCTAGTTTTGAACTCCCCCACAAGTAGAACATCTTCTCAACATCTTCCCTAGTGAACCCTTCATAATTTTATAGACCTCTCTCTGCCTTCTCTTTCCAAGAGAAAAGAACCAAAGACACAAATATCCAGTACAGATCACAAGGTGATACTGCTGTTAAACCCTGGGTTACACAAGCATGTAGTTAGATATTGGGCAGTACAGGTCCACCCCTAAATGCAAGATGCTCAGACCGCTTGTGTGAGAGACCACCAACATTGTACCCAAGAGAATATCCAAGGCAAGTCCCTCCATTAGCAAAAAAAAAGACGAATTAGCAGAATAGGAAGCCAGGTGAAAGATACAATTAAATAAGTCATTTGGAAGGAAAAACAAGAAATGGGAGTATACAGACAATAGAAAAAACTGAAAAATGTGGATAAACAGAGATCTAGGGCTTCAAATACATAATTCCCTGAAAGTGTAAGTGCAGGTAGAGAAAGCCACAGAACAAAAAGGGCAACATCACTTTGGGTTTTATAAATTGGAACAAGTAGTACAAGAAAGAGAGAAATACGTACAAAACATTGGTTCGGCCACATTTAGTGCACTGTGTACAGTTTTGGGTACTTGATTATAGAAAAGACATTAAAGCCATGCAGAGCATACAGCAGAACTATTAGGATGATGCCAGGGATAGGAAACCATAGTTATGATATGAGACTTGAGATATTACGACAGATTTCACTGTTGCTGTGGAAATAAAGAGGACATTTAATAGAGGTTTTTAAAATTGTGAAGTGTTCGAATAGAATGAATGGGGAAAAACCTATTTTCTCTGGTTGGGAATCAGTGACAATTTAAAACCGCCACTGAGAGTGTGACAAGAGGTTAAGAGAAATTTATTTATGCAGCAAGTTGTTGGAGAATGGAACACTTTGCCACACGGAGTGATTGATGTAGAGACCACTGCCTTTTTTAAGGGGAAATTGGATAAATATTTGAACCAAAGGAAAATAAAGGTATGGGGGGGGAAAAAAGAGCAGGGAAGTGGGATTAGTTTTGGATTGGTCTAGCAAAGAGCAGGTCAGCTGTAATGATTCTCTGCTAAAGAAACTGTTAACTAATCACTTCACACTTCAGCACTGTTAACATTTAACAGAATAGATTGCTATTGAAGCATGGCTGAACTGGTGCAGTGAACAAATTTGACTCAATGGCTTTTTTTTTCATTCTAACTTGTGTTTTATAAAATTTCCACACAATAAATTACACTTATTTGGTGCATTAACTCAAGTTCTTTCAGTTCTGCACTGCTGAGCGTAGAATATTTCGATGACTGTTGAAACTGCTAGAGTGCACAGACTGGCTGGTAAGGAGCAGAGGTTTATGCATAGCCTAGCACAGAGCTGTTCACTGCATCTGACCTCTTCTAATGCAATGCAGTGACTGTTTTTTTCTTAAATATAAAAGCACTGTTCTTCCTCAGTAGCACACATTCAGGATTGGCAAAGTGGATCCAAACCAGGGGAAAGTTCAAAAACTGGACCAGAAGGAGATATCCAACTTGCAGTATTTACACTGATAAACTTGTATAAAAAGCAAAGTTTACTGTGGGTTTAAAATCTATCCAAAATGTGTTCACGGTTTAGTGCTTCTCACATAGACGCTCCCTCCTCCATGTGCAAACACATACCTGTGTTCAGTTCTGTGAAGCAACTCTTTAAGCCGAATGGTCAACTGTAGGAATTGCTGCCGTGTGCTCTCCAGGCGCTGCTGGACGTTTAGTGCATTGCCTTCTATACTGTGGGTGGCGACACTCTGACTGCATTTCACCGGGATACTTTCAGGCTCTCCTCGCTGCCGCTTGCGGGACACAAGTTTGCGCTCCTGCTCCTCTAAGTCTGCAAGCATCTGTTGCAGTTCGTGTATCCGCTGTTGATCTCGCTGGTGTTGTAACTCCAGCTCATGCTGTTTAGGAGTCGGGTAATTAAAAGACAAAGTGAAAAAAGTGCAACAGCAGCTACAACCATGGTGCTTAGCTAATTAGAACACATTAATCATGAAACATGGTTTATAAATTTAGAAGTGCTCTTTCAGCCTCACTTTTCATTTGCAGACATTCCCCATTATCTACATTGAGAGAGTCCTGAATTCTCAGCCCACTACAGATGCTCAGAGACTCTCGGATGTTGCTAGCTGGTGTACCAGGATAGGCTAAGAAAGAATTAAAGGGCTTAGCATTATTACATTTGTTGTTGCTGAGTATTTACAAAGGGAATTAGTTAATGGCTGCTCACCTTTGGGATCTGGGTTCAAATCCCAGACTGACAGCCACATGAAATAAGTTGGGAAGTCTCAATCCAGTTCCTAATGGGCATGGGACTACAGCACAAGACTGTCCCTAATTTGCAACATCATTCAGGGACGCCAGAGCATGTGGGGAATGGAAAAAGCGTCACACTGATGCAGCAGGATTGCTCTTCTGAGCTTGGAGCTGAGGCATGTTGTTGCGGCCAAGAAGAGAGCTTTACTCTGCATGTAGCTGTGCTATATCACACCTGGGAATGTTCGATGCTGCCAGTGGAATGTCTGAAATGGGAAGAGCTCCAATCCCAAGCACTAATATTCCTCATTTTGGTGAACACAAAAAAAAATTCTCACAAAAATCACACTGCTTAAGTAGCCGATATTCTCAATCGCTGTACACTTCTGTTCAGCTTTGTGACACCAGCCATAGCCTTTGTCAACCAGCAGAAATGACCAATGAATAGGGAAGATTACATATAGTATGTACCTGGCTATGGTGGAATGGAGTATGTGCTGTCTAAGATAACATTCTAACTCCATCCCCCTCCCTGGCCACTTCTGAGGCCGAACCACACCGTCCGTAACCTTGGCGTCCTAGTTAACCTTGATGCTGAGCTTCACACCCCATATCCTCTCCAGCACCAAGACCCCCTACTTCCACCTCCGTAAAATCATCCGTCTCCATCATTTCCTCAGCTTATCTGCTGCTGAAACCCTTATCCATGCCTTTGTTACCTCTAGACTTGAATATTCCAATGCTCTCCTGGCCGGTCTTCCACCTTCCACCCTCTATAAACTTCAGCTCATCCAAAGTTCTGCTGCCTCGATTTAAAAATTTTCATCTTTGTTCTCAAATCCCTCCATGGCCTCACCCCTCCCTATCTCTGTAATCTCCTTCAGCCCCACAACCCTCCGAGATCTCTGTGCTCCTCCAATTCTGGCCTCTTGCGCAATCCCAATTTTAATCGCTCCACCATTGGTAGCCGTGCCTTCAGCTGCCTAGGCCCTAAGTTCTGGAATTCCCTCCTTAAACCTCTCTGCCTCCTTTAAGACGCTCCTTAAAACCTACCATCTGTCCTAATATCTCACGTGGCTTGGTGTCAAATTTTGTTTGATAACGCTCCTGTGAAGTGCGTTGGGACGTTTTACTAAGTCAAAGGTGTTATATAAATGCAAGTTGTTGTAAAACATTTTTTTTTTTAATTACTGAAAATATTTACTTTTTTAATTTTAGTAGTTTCATTTTGAATTTCAGTATAATGAACTTTACTCCAGTGGTTGACTGATTCGTTGCTCACCATTCTGTCTTTCACCATCTCATATTCTTGTTCATGGTCAGCTAACTCTCGTCTCTCCTGCCTCCTCTCTCGATCCCTCAGATCATCCTTATTTCGCTCCTTCTCTTTGGCTGCTAGAATGTTAGCTTGAAGCCTCTCTCGCTCAGTCTGCAGCCGAAGGCTATGCTGCCTTTCGGACTCCAGCAAGCGGTTGAGCTCCTGCACCTGGGCCTGAATGGACTCGAGCATTGACCTCAGTTTGGAGCTGACTTCCCGTTCTTTCTGATTTTCCTGCCGGGACAGTTGGATTTCATCTTCGAGGTTTCGCTTCGCTGCAATAGCTTGCTGTTGTGTTTTCTCAATCATAGTAGCTAGCTCGACAGTCCTCTTCCTTTCGTCCTCAAGCTGACTCTGCAACTCCTTTATAAAGGCACGTTCCTGAGTAGCAGTTTCATCACGTCGGGAATTCACATGCTGGTATAGCTGTTCTGACCGAGTACGCTCACGATCCAAGGAATCGCTCAACTCTGATAAGTGGCTTCTCTCCATTTTCAGTAGGTCCTGAGTCTCTGCCAGCTTCCTGCGCTCCTGTGACAGCAATGATTCGCTGTTCAATAACTTGGCTTCAATTTCTTTGTGGCTGTTGCTGTTTGCCACCCGCTCTTCCTCCAAGGCGACAGACAACTGATGGTTGTGCACACGTTTGTCCTCCAGAGTCTTCTGCAGTTTCTGGGATAAAAAAGAGACAGCGTACTTTTTTGCCATCATTTTCCATATCTTGTAAAACAACGTTATCCCATCACAAACACAAGCATAGAGTACAAAAGCAAGGAAGTTATGATGAACCTTTATAAAACACTGGTTCAGCCTCAACTGGAGTACTGTGTCCAATTCTGGGCACTGCACTTTAGGAAGGATGTGAAGGCCTTACAGAGGGTGCAGAAAAGATTTACAAGAATTGCTCCAGGGATGAGGAACTTCAGTTACATGGAGAGACTGGAGAAGCTGGGGCTGTTCTTAGAGCAGAGAAGATTGAGAGGAGATGTGATAGAGGTGTTCAAAATCATGTGGAGTCTAGACAGAGTAGATGGAGAGAAACTGTTCCCATTGACGGATGGGTCAAGAACCAGAGGACACAGATTTAAGGTGATTGGCAAAAGAACCAAAGGAGACATGAGGAAAACTTTTTTTACGCAGTGCGTGGTTAGGATCTGGAATGCACTGTCTGAAAGGGTGGTGGAGGCAGATTCAATCGTGGCTTTCAAAAGGAAATTGGATAAGTACCTGAAGGAAAAAAAATTGCAAGACTACGGGGAAAGGGCAGGGGAGTGGGACTAGCTGAAGTGCTCTTGCAGAGAGACGGCATGGGCTTGACGGGCCAAATGGCCTCCTTCTGTGCTGTAACCATTCTATGATATGATTCTACAGAAACCCCATACACTACCAACACTGAATTCAGAATTTCAACTTTCCCTTCTTAGCAATCTAGTAAAAAGCACACCAGTATATCCTTTCATAATGCATTTGATCTAAATTCCTGGAGTTATCTTTTTTCTGTACTATGGTGTTTGAGTATTTGTAGCCAAAAAATGAGGCACACCATGTTAAATTCATTATTTTTATGCTTGCTCGAAGCCTGCTGATCTACTGTGGTATCAGCTGTAATGATGTTTCTTGTAACTTTCGTTCTCAGTGAATAATTAATGGAGACGGATTCTACAAGGACTGATCCGGTGACCAAGGAGCTTAGTTTCAGCAGTGACATTCCTTGAATTAAGAAGTTCACAGAATGTTACAGCACAGAAGGAGGCCAGTCGGACCATCGGCCTGTGCTGGCTCTTTGAAAGAGCTATCCAATTAGTCCCACTCCCCTGCTCTTTCCCCACAGCCCTGCAATTTTCTCGACTTCAAATATTTATCCAATTCCCTTTTGAAAGTTACCATTGAATCTGTTTCCACCGCCCTTTCAGGCAGTGCAATCCAAATCATAATAACTTGCTGCGTAAAATTTTTTCTCCTCATCTCACCTTAAATCCGTGTCCTCTGGTTACCGACCCTTCTGCCACTGGAAACAGTTTCTCCATGACTTTGAACACTTCTATTAAATCTCCCCTTAACCTTCTCTGTTCTAAGGAGAACAACCCCAGTTTCTCCAGTCTCTCCACCTAACTGAAGTCCCTCATCTCTGGTATCATTCTAGTAAATCTCCTCTGCACCCTATCCAAGACTTCGACATCCTTCCTAAAGTGTGGTGCCCAGAACTGGACACAATACTCCAGCTGAGGCCTAACCAGTGATTTATAAAGGTTTAGCACAAATTTCTTTCTTTTGTACTCTATGCCTCTATTTATAAAGCCAAGGATCCAGTACGTCTTTTTAACAGCCTTCTCAACTTGTCCTGCCACCTTTAAAGATTTCTGTACGTAAACCCCCAGGTGTGTCTGTTCCTGCACCCACTTTAAAATTGTACCATTTAGTTCACATTGACTCTCCTCATTCTTCCTACCAAAATGCACCACTTAACACTTCTCGGCATTAAATTTCATCTGCCATGTGTCTGCCCATTTCACCAGTCGGTCTCTGTCCTCCTGAAGTCTGCTACTATCCTCCTCACTGTTTACCATATTTCTGCGTTTAGTGTCATCTGCAAACTGTGAAGTTATCTCCTGACTAACCAAGTCCAGGTCATTAATATACATCAAAAAGAGCAGTGGTCCCAACAATGACCCCTGGGGGACACTACTATATACGTCGCTCCAGTCTGAAAAACAACCGTTCACCACTACTCTCTGCTTTCTGTCCCTTAGCCAATTTCGTATCCACGCTGCCACTGCCCCTTTAATCCCAGGGGCTTCAATTCTGCTAATTCTGTCTAGGAAAGACTACGAAAAATTCAAAAATGGGTTTAGAATGCATGTATGTAAACGCACAAAGTGTGGTGAATAAGGTTGGTGAGCTACAAGCACAATTAGCCGTGTGGCAATATGATGTGGCACTAACGGAAATGTGGCTTAAAAACGGTGAGGACTGGGCACTTAATATTCAAGGGTACAAGGTGTTCAGAAAAGATAGGGAAGGAAAAAAGGGAGGTGGGGTGGCAGTGCTGATTAAGGAAGACATTATAGTGTTGGAAAGGGAGGATGTTCTTGAGGGGAGAAGGACAGAATCCATTGGGGGCATTCTACAGGCCTCCAAATAGTGAGAGGGAGGTAGAAGAGCAAATCTGCAGGGAAATCGCAGAGTTATGCAAGAGCTATAGAGTGGTGATATTGGGGGACTTTAGTTACCCAAATATCGATTGGGATAATGCTAGGGTAAAGGGAAAGGAGGGGGAGGAATTTCTGAAATGTGTTCAGGAGAATTTCCTTGACCAGTATGTTCTTGGCCCGCCTAGGAAGGAGGCATTGCTGGATCTGGTGCTGGGGAATGAGGTGAGCCAGGTCGACCAAGTGTCTGTGGGAGAACACTTGGGTACGAGTAATCATCGTATCATAAGATTTAGATTAGCAATGGAGAGGAGCAAGGAACAATCTAGAGTGAAACTTCTAAACTGGAACAGGGCTAACTTCAATGGGATGCAAAAGGATCTAGCAAGGGTAAAATGGAACCAAAGACTGACAGGAAAAACTGTAACTGAACAATGGGTGATCTTTAAGGAGATGTTCCAAGTACAGGCTAAGGGAACCAAAGCAACGGCTCCTTGGATGACGAGGGAGATAGAGAAGATGATGAAACAAAAAAAGGTGTATGATGAATATCAGGTGAATTCTTCAAGGGAGAACCAGACCAAATACAATAAGTTGAGAGGGGAAGTGAAGATGAAAATAAGATTGGCAAAGAGAGAATATGAGAGTAGAATGGCAGTTAACATAAAAGGGAACCCAAAAATCTTCTACCGGCATGTAAACAGTAAGCGGGTAGTAAGAGACGGGGTGGGGCCTATTAGGGACAAAGAAGGTGATATATGCTTAGAGGCGCAGGGCAAGGCTAGAATACTCAATGAGTACTTTGTATCGGTGTATACTAAGCAGGTGGATGCTGACAAAATATCAGTAGAAGTGGAAAAGGTAGAAGCAATGGAAGGGGTGAAAATTGACAGACAGGATGTACTAGAAAGGCTGGGTATGCTTAGAGTGGATAAGTCGCTTGGTCCAGATGGCTTGCATCCCAGGTTGCTAAGGGAATTGAGGGAGGAGATAGTGGAAGGGCTTGCTATAATTTTCCAACCTTCCCTAGATGTGGGGGAGGTGCCTGAGGATTGGAAAGAGGCAAATGTGACACCATTGTTCAAGAAAGGGTGTAAGGACAATCCTAGTAACTACAGGCCAGTCAGTTTAATATCAGTGGTGGGTAAAGTTTTAGAAACAATAATCAAGGAAAAAATTAACGGGCACTTGGAGAGGTTTAAGCTAATTAAGGCGAGCCAACACGGATTTGTAAAAGGCAGATCGTGTTTGACTAATCTAATTGAATTTTTTGATGAAGTAACAGGGAGGATTGATGAAGGGAATGCAATGGATGTTGTCTACATGGATTTTCAAAAAGGCGTTTGACAAAGTACCACATGGAAGGCTGGTTAACAAAATTGAGGCTCATGGAATAGGTGGGTCAGTGGCAGCTTGGATAAGGAATTAGCTTCAGGACAGAGAACAGCGAGTTGTGGTAAATGGCTGTTTTTCAGACTGGAGGATGGTAGACAATGGTGTTCCTCAAGGGTCAGTGCTGGGGCTACTGCTTTTTTTGATTTATATAAATGACCTGGATATTGGAATACAGAATAGAATTTCTACATTTGCCGATGACACCAAACTTGGGGGTGTGGCAAACAGTGATGATGATACTAATCGACTGCAACAGGACATAGAAAGGCTAGCAGAATGGGCAGACAAGTGGCAGATGGAATTTAATACAGAGAAGTGTGAGGTGGTGCATTTTGGCAGAAGGGACAGGGAGAGGCAATATACACTTAATGGCACAGTTTTAAAGAGTGTGCAGGGATAGAGGGACGTGGGAGTTAATGTGCATAGGTCCCTGAAGGTGGCGGGACATATTGAGAAAGTGGTTAGCAAAGCATATGGGATCTTGGGCTTCATAAATAGAGATATTGAGTACTAAAGTAGAGAAATTATGCTGAACCTTTATAAAGTGCTGGTTAAGCCACAACTGGAGTATTGCGTCCAGTTCTGGTCACCACACTTTAGGAAGGATGTGAAGGCACTTGAGAGGGTGCAGAAGAGATTTATCAGAATGGTTCCAGGGATGGGGGATCTTAGCTACAAGGACAGGTTGGAGAAGCTGGATTTGTTTTCATTAGAGCAAAGGAGGTTGCGAGGTGATTTGATAGAGGTGTACATGATTATGACGGGTTTGGATAGGCTAGACGGGGAACGGCTGTTCCCATTAGTTGATGGTACAAGGACTAGGGGACACAGATTTAAGGTTTTGGGCAAGAGATACAGGGGGGATGTGAGGAAAAACTTTTTTACGCAGCGAGTGGTGAGGACCTGGAACTTGCTGCCGACGGAAGTGGTGGAAGCGGAGACACTCAATGTTTTCAAGGGGAGACTGGATAGGCACTTGAGGAAAATAAACTTGCAGGGCTACGGGAATAGAGCGGGGGAATGGGACTGACTGGATTGCTCTACAGAGAGCCGGCACGGACTCAATGGGCCGAATGGCCTCCTTCTGTGCTGTTATGACTCTATAAGTCTATTATGTGGTACTTTATCAAATGCCTTTTGAAAGTTCATATACACAGCATCAACCACACTACCCCTCAGCAACTCTCTCGGCTGCTTCATCAAAGTATTCAATCAAGTTTATCAAACACGATTTCCTTCAATAAATCTGTGCTGGCTGTTATCGATTAACCCATGTTTTTCCAAGTGATAACTAATTTTGTCCTGGTTTGTTGTCTCTAAAAGTTTCCCCACCAGCACCGTTAAGTTGATTTTCCTGGTTAATTCCTCTTCCCTTTTCTGAACAGGCGAGTAACATTTGCAATTCCCCAAATTCCTCTGGCACCACTCCTGTTGACTCTCCCTGTCTCACCATACAAAACATACACTCCTCTCCAAAAATGGTCTGCCTTTTTCTCAGGAAAAGGAACAGATACAATAGTACGACATAACAGCTATATGTCACACTGACATACACATATCCCATCATTCCAAAAGGACAGTGCGCAGCAGGTGGTATCTTTCTTGAAAAAGATCTTGACCATGTTCCTTCATTTACATCCACTAGAACCACCTGGCCCAAATAATACTCCCAGTGCAGCATGGTGGACCTTTCAGGAGAGACAACGCCTACACTTTTGTGCTTAAGATGCTGTTAGTGCTGGAAAATGGAACACTTTTTAACTTGCACACAGTGTCGGCAGCAAGCACTCCCAGCTCAGCTTAGATCCTACACTGGGATGAGTTGAAGTTGGGCTTTCTGGAGGCAGTGTCAGGAAAGATCACCGTCAATGACATCTGACAGTAGATCTAAATTTTACCCTGAAAGCAAAAGGCCTTAATTCAATATTGCCTACTGCCTCAGTACTACAGGGTACCAGTCCCACCTCTGCCCGTGTGTTCTGGACATCAGGTAACCCTTCCTGACCCTAATGTATCATAGCTGCACCTGAGGCAGGACTTCAGAGCTTTTTATTCACATCTGAGAAACTTTTACAATGAACCATAGGATCGTGGACTTGAGCACTGATCAGCAGTGTGACTCGGACTCGCAAAAGAGCTGTGAAGCAATCACTACCTTGATGATCTGGTGTGATCTAACTTTATACTGCCATCTTACTTTCTATTTACCTGATGAGCCTGCCGTTCTTGTTCTTTGTGCTCTTTGTGATGGAGCTGTTCCTTCTCCACCATGTTCTGGAACTGCTGTACTTTTTGTCGTTCCTGGTCAAATGCCTTCGCTGCAGTTAGCAGTTCATTCTCTTTAGCGTTCAATTCTCCCCTGAAGCAGAAAGGAGTGGCAGACACAGGCGAAGGGGAGAGGTGCATATTGGCAGAAGATGCATGCAGGGCAACCATGTGTAGGCGGCAAAAACAGAAATTCAAGAAGGGCATTGGTGGACAACAGAAATTATGCTTGGGGAGAGGGGAGGTGCGTGGATGATAAAATCAGCCCATGAAAGAAGTGTGACGAGTAGTAAAAATGATACATAGGAAAAAAGGAGGCAATAGAAACAACATTCAGGGGAGGCACATGAGTAGCATGGGAGTGAAATCAGGCAGTTAAGCAGCATGCAGGTGTGTGTGCAGGCAGTTGAAACAGCATGCAAGAAAATGAGCAGGATAAGCAGCAGAGAAAAAAGATATTAGATCAGCAACTATAGCAGATCTCTCTATCCCTTACAAAGTTATGATGACAATTTGTTCGTTATGTTTTTGTTCTAAGACCACTATGGTATATCTCTGGCTGCATGCAAGACCACATGGGATAACTTGAACCTCAAGTACCATCAGAGATGCATGAATCCAAAGTACATGTCCTGGAAGTCTATAACCAACCGCCACAAGCACTGCCTGAATTATCTGTGCTAGTGTCAGGAGTTTTTTCTTTGCAACAAAGGGGCTCTTCAGGTTTTGTAGGTCCAGAATATCTCAAACTTAGGGACAACAAAGTAACACCAATAGAATCCCCAGTTTTCCAGAGGCACGGGAACCTTATTTATGACCTGTGAAGACTGAAGTTTCTGCCTGAGGGCAACAATTCCTTGGAAGGAACACTGTGACTGCTCTGAGCGACACTCCCTCAGATCTCAGGGGATACCACTGAAGTGTGAAAGGAACATTTACCTATAACCCTCATTCAGCCATCGAAGGAGAATTGCCCCACTTGTCTTGTAAAATGCCGGATGTGATTTCTCCCCCATTGTTAAATCAATCAGCAATGGGGGCAAATACACTGTAATGGTTAAGTTCCTTCTGGGGCAAGGGGGCAGTAGCTGTAAGTACTTCACTTCTGGGCTTGTCAGGAATTATTGCACAAGAACACCACCAACTTCTTGGTAGAGTGGGTGCCTGAAATCTTCAGCAGCACATTTCCTGTCAAGCAGGATTCTCTGAGTGGCAGAGTGCATCCATGCTGACGCACCAATGCAGCTTGCTACAAAAGCTTTGTGATCGGTATTATCTGCTCGAAAATTAGCAACAGAGTTGTTTCTGATACCATCAGGAGCATTTCAGCCAATTTGCTATGTTGCTACAGCTTACTAACAATTGTTATGCCCAAAAAAGTGAAATAAATGTGCCTCATTCTATTTCTCACTCCTATAGATGACAGTGGCTAGGCCTACAAACCTGAGTTTCTGGAGGTTTTGCTGTAGTTCATGTCGAGTCTGTAATGCAGCCTCCAGTTCATCTGTGACTTCAGACAGGTCTGACTTCAGCTCCGATACTGCAGTTTGGTCAGTATGCAAGTGTTGGCGGATCTCATTCGATCGTTCTTGCTCTGCTCTTAGGGAATTTTGTAGATCATTTGCTATGATCTGTTCTTGCTGAAGTTTGTATTCCAGCAACTCCACTATAGTGGACAGAACAAATGCACTGTTAAAAAATGTTTTCCCACCTGAAGTTTGTGCACAACTTTGAGAATATGGCAACAAATCAATTTATTAATTTTGCACCACATTTGCACTCACTCTTTCAGCTCTCTACAACATGCACAGTACCACAACTGGGCTACTCCGAGATCTCTCCCAATCCTGTTCTTGAACTATCAAGTGTGTGAAACAGTGGTCCAATCACCTGCCCTCCATCCAATGTAGGTGTTAACCAGGTCCTCACTACTTCCAGAAACTGGAACCCTGAACCCATGGAAAGTGTAGCCGTGAAACAGTGTCCTATTATGTGGGAGCTATCTGCACATTGAAAATGCAGCCACAAGCCCATCACACCTTATCCAGGAATTTGCTATACTTAGAATTGTGTTACAGCCCAATATTTCACTGCACTTTGTTACAGCACCATGTGCTTACCCCTGAACAAGCCAATGAGGCAAGCAATCCACACTAAAATTAAGTTGAGGCCTTAATTTACTTTAGTTAAAGCTTGTTGCAGTTAAAAATAACCAGCAAAATAATTAGTAAAAAGCAGAGTTGAATCATGAGAATGCCAAGACACTGAAATGTGGGCGTCGCTGTCAAGGCCGGCATTTATTGCCCACCCCTAGTTGTCCTGAGAAAGTGGTGGTAGTGTGGCGGATCGCCACCTAAAACGGGCATAATCCACTCTTCCGTCTGTGGACAAATTTCCAGCACCTTCCCCTTTAAGGCACATTACCTTTAAGGCAGAAGGGGGTGGGGCCTCAGGTTTTACCCAGAGAATTCTGGGAGTTTTGAGCAGAGAATTCTGGGAGCAGCTCTCAGCCATTTTGTGTGCCATGCAGTGAATTAAAGTTTTCTTGTTTTCCACATATGGATTCAGCCTCCATTCGTGTTTCGCGGCAGCCTCAACAGTAGGCCTTCAACTATTTACAACTGAATGGCTTGCTCGGCCACTTCAGAGGGCAGTCATCAACGTTGATGTGGGATTGGAGCCGCACATAGGCCAGACCGGGTAAGGATGGCAGGTTTCCTTCCCTAAAGGGCATGAGTGAACCAGTTGGATTCTTACGATAATCCGAGACACTTTTAATGATACTAGTTTTTTATTTCCAGATTTTTAAAAATTGCATTGAACTTCTTAAACTGCTATGGAATTTGACTTGCGTTCTCTGGATTACTGGTCCAGTAACATAGCCACTATCACACAAATGCGCAGCATGTGCTCGGTGTGTTCAGCAGACTCAAACAGGAGGCAATTAATGCATTGGCAGATCGAGGCCAGTGAAAAATAGAGCCTGCAATGCAGTTGGAACTCAGGACTTTACACTGATGAGTTTTGTCAATGGCAGGTGAGCAATATAGAAACATAGAAACATAGAAAATAGGTACAGGAGTAGACCATTCGGTCCTTCGAGCCTGCACCGCCATTCAATGCGTTCATGGCTGAACATGCTACCTCAGTACCCCATTCCTGCTTTCTCGCCAATAGAAACATATCTGTCGCTGATTCCACTCCCTCAAGATAAAAGTGCCCACAGCTCCTAAGGGATCTAACTGTTGTACTGCACCAGTTATGTTGCTTTTCTATTGTACTTTTGACATAAGTACAGGACATTCTTGGTTGCCACCTAAAATACTAGCAGTATTAGCAGTGCTAGAGAAACTGGAAGATCTGGCCTCACAATGATAAGGGTGGGCTTCAGTTGTAATAGAAAGCAGCTGGCATGAAGCCCTGCCAAAGAGATCTGGTTCAAAGGCTAGAACGATTTAGAAGTGTAAGTGAGACCAGTAACTTGTTCCAGTTTCCCAGAAAATTCATGACCAATAAATATACTAACATGCTAGGGTTAGACAACGCCATTGATTCTAAAATGTAGTTTTTTAAAAAAATGTATACGTTTTTATGGGATCAGGGCGTCGCTGGCAATGCCAGCATTTATTGCCCATCCCTAATTGCCCTTGAGAAGGTGGGTGAGCCGCCTTCTTGAACCGCTGCAGTCCATGTGGTGAAGGTACTCCCACAGTGCTGTTAGGTAGGGAGTTCCAGGATTTTGACCCAACGACGATGAAGGATCGG
This sequence comes from Squalus acanthias, assembly GCA_030390025.1. Lineage (NCBI taxonomy): Eukaryota > Metazoa > Chordata > Chondrichthyes > Squaliformes > Squalidae > Squalus > Squalus acanthias. Next base: position 114,375,941 of record CM059427.1, on the reverse strand, counting down.
TGATATACTTTTAAGTCAGGATGGTGTGAGACTTGGAGGGGAACTTGGAGGTGGTGGTGTTCCCATGCGCCTGCTGCCCTTGTCCTTCTAGGTGGAAGAGGTCGCGGGTTTGGAACGTGCTGCCGAAGAAGCCTTGGCGAGTTGCTGCAGTGCATCTTGTAGATGGTACACACTGCAGCCACGGTACGCCGGTGGTGGAGGGAGTGAATGTTTAAGGTGGTGGATGGGGTGCCAATCAAGCGGGCTGCTTTGTCCTGGATGGTGTCGAGCTTCTTGAGTGTTGTTGGAGCTGCACTCATCCAGGCAAGTGGAGAGTATTCCATCACACTCCTTACTTGTGCCTTGTAGATAGTGGAAAGGCTTTGGGGAGTCAGGAGGTGAGACACTCGCCGCAGAATACCTAGCCTCTGACCTGCTCTTGTTGCCACAGTATTTATATGGCTGGTCCAGTTAAGTTTCTGGTTAATGGTGACCCCCCCCCAGGATGTCGATAGTGGGGGATTTGGCGATGGTAATGCCATTGAATGTCAAGGGGAGGTGGTTAGACTCTCGCTTGTTGGAGATAGTCATTGCCTGGCACTTCTGTGGCGCGAATATTACCTGCCACTTATCAGCCCAAGCCTGAACGTCATCCAGGTCTTGTTGCATGCGGGCATGGACTGCTTCATTATCTGTGGAGTTGCGAATGGCGCTGAACACTGTGCTGTCATCAGCGAACATCCCCATTTCTGACCTTATGTTGGAGGGAAGGTCATTGATGAAGCAGCTGAAGATGGTTGGGCCTAGGACACTGCCCTGAGGAACTCCTGCAGCGATGTCCTGGGGCAGTGATGATTGACCTTCAACCACCACAACCATCTTCCTTTGTGCTGGGTATGACTCCAGCCAGTGGAGCGTTTCCCCCCCGATTCCCATTGACTTCAGTTTTACTAGGGCTCCTTGATGCCAGACTCGGTCAAATGCTGCCTTGATAAGACATCAACTTATTAAATGGCAGGTTAGTATACACAGACAGTATAAACACTTAAACATCCTGTTCACTGTATCCAGCTATGGAAAGTTGTGAGAAAGTAAAAGTACAGAGGTGCAAGTATTGTTTGCTATCCTACCGAGCAGGAACTTAAGGTAATAAGGGCAGAACTGAGTCAGTACTTTACCAGCATTTGACTTTTTGTTATCCACTCTTGAAAGCTACCCAAGCTAAATATTCAGAACTCTGATCTTTACTTGATGACTACTGGCTGTATAAAAACTCAGTAACTCCAGTTTCCTCGACTGTCAACCCCAACATCCTCCAACTTTGCAATACCTTGCCTACGAAGCGGTCGCTCCTGCTTCTTGGCCTGCTCCTCTGCACTGGTGAGGGTATCCTGCAGCTGCTGCAGTTTCTCCTGGTGCTGAAGGTGCGCAATGCGGAGCTGTGAACGGAGGTCCTGCACCTCTGACAACAAGCTGTTTCTGTCCACGGATAAGAGGTCTTCCAGGGCTGATTGCTGCTGCTTCTCCTAAACAGTGAAAGTTAAGAGACACAAATATACTTCTGTGAATTTCCTGCTTTCCTTGAATATGGCTGATCCCCCAGTGTATGGAAGGAGAAAATCATGGGTTATTCCTTTCCTATACCATGCAAGGCCCATTATTTCCCCACAGCCTGTGTTACACACAAGATTTTCCTGGAATTGCACAGAGTTTCTGTCTGGGTAACAAGGTCCAATCCCCTCTATCATATCAACTCAACACCCAGTGTATTATTCACCCCCTCCCCCATTTACCTAGATGGTACTAATAAGGAATTACTGTGACCCTGCCAACTAGCAACCACGCCAAAACATATAGAGCTGTATAGCACTCCCAGTGTATGCATCAGCAAGTACAGGAAACTTTCTTTTAACCGGCACCCAAATAACCGGAAATCTCTCTTAACCGGCAAAATTCTTGAGTAGGTAACTGGGGTTTTCCTTCATCTCTCCTTTAAAATAACTTTAAAAACCGCGAGGCGTTTGCCTTGTATCGGAGCATGTAGATTGGGAGGGGAATGTGCAGCCCGGGTAGGCAGCGGACACGACAGATGGTCAGCTGGCGGTCCCCGGGGAGACGGAGATCCGAATGCAGGCGCATGTCAGTGTGTGTACGGGGCTCTCGTACGTTGGGAGATATAACTCTCCGTTATCCGGACTTTTTGATTAACCGGCACCACGCCGGTCCCGGTTAAGAGAGTTTCCTGTACTGTAATCTATAAAGCAATGTGTACTCTGTATTGTATCATGCCCTGAGAAAGCATATTAATTCTTGTACGATGCAATACAACCAAGTAAAAGGGGGAAGGGTGACACAGAGACTGGGCTCAACAACAAAGCAATTACATAGCTAGTGGCAAGCTTGGAGTAAGAGAGCATGTGCGTGCATGTGAGGTGAAGAGAGAGAGAGAGAAAATGAGAGAGTGGGAGCATAAGTATGAAGGAAATTGAGACAGATAGATGCTGAGGTGAAGAAGTTTTAAATGCAAACTCACAAGCACAGGGAAACTGGAAAATAGGTGGGAAGATGATCAACTCATTGAGCCAGATGATCAGCTTGCACCCTCTACAGTACATCCAAGCAGATTACAGAGGGACAATCGGAGTGAAGTTAAATGTTCGATGCAATAAGGTGGGAAACAAAGCAGAACATTGCTGGGATGAAAGACTGCCCACAGCACACTCTGGGAGGCCGAATGCAGAGCACAATAAGGGAAGGTGTGCAGTGACTCAAGATGCAGGGTATATGGCACTATTCTTATGCCGTCAGTGACAAATGTGGCAAATGAAAAATTTGCGTAATATGGGGTGGAGTCTGATGTTAGTACATCCACATCTAGTGTGAAATGAAGGGAAGAACAGGTGTGTGTGTGTGTGCGTGCATGGGGGGGGGGGAAGAGAAAGGGAACAGTAGACGTACGCCTAACCAAGGTCTGACTACAATATCCTATGCGGACAGCAGTAAAACTAGGAGTTTCAGCATCAGTGCTGTTTAGATTTTGTTAGAATGATGGAGCTTACTTAAAAAGGAGACTAGTATTGAAGAGTGTAGTCAGCTCATGGCACTGAACAAAGGCACAAATTTCAACAACTTGAATGGAGCCAAGGGTCTAGTCTGTCGACAGACCATGGATCTACTGTGTCAAATCCAAGTACAGCAAAGGTGTATGGAGCGGCAGTAAGTAGAACGTCACTTGGTATATGATAGCAAAATACTGCGGATGCTGGAAACTTGGTATATGACTGGCTAGGGAAGTCTGGGTGTGCAAGGTGAGCAGGACTGGGGAGGATCAGCAAGCGGACCTCAAACAAAATACTGTGCGAAGGTGGATGGAGAGCATGGACCCTGCAGTACAGTCAGAATTTACAGGGTCATTTCATCCTGAGAACATGTTATTGGTCAATGGAGATACCCGATGTGGCACGATATCTGTACAAACACCACACCTTGTCCACAATGAGGTAGTATTGTGTCTTGCTTATTCAAGGGAAGGATGCAAGGAGCCACACAGATCATTTGTTAGCTAGTGAGCTTCTCGCAGGGTGCAACTGCTCAAGTTGGGAAGTACTTATAATCGACACACAATGGGCGAAACATGATGGTGTTTTGGGTTATTGTTACAATGCACATTTTTGACCTTTAGTTTCCCCAGAGACCAACTTTTTAAGAAAAATGGTTTCAGCTCTCACTGCTGCTGAAATAAACATAGTTACAGTAAAAAAGCTACTCAGATGTCTGGATTATTATAATACTAATCATATACTATAAAACAATTTTAAATACAATTTAAAAACATAATCCTCTGCTGGCACTGGCTTCTCTTCTCGTAATAGTCTCCTGCATGCTATCTTGCTCCACTTCTATTTAAGTTTAATTTTACCTTATTTGTAACGAATACATTTTATTCAAATTATTGCATGAGGAACATAGCAACAAGAATAGGCCATTCAGCCCCTCGAGTCTGTTCTGCCATTCTATTAGATCATTGCTGATCTGTGCCTCACACCATTTACTTGCCTTTTCTCCATATCCCTCGATACCCAGACCTTACAAAAATCTACTGATTTGAGTCTTAAAAATGTCAATTGTTTCACCATCCACAGCCTTTTGAGGGAGAGAGTTCCAGATTTCTATGACTCTTGGTGTGAGAAAGTGATTCCTAATTTCACTCCTAAAAGGCCTAGCTCTAATTTTATGATGTATTGCTTTCTCATTTTTGAAATGATTCAGAGTCAATTTTCTTCTGCCTCTAGTGTCTATTTTGGAGGCATGATGCAGAGATGCCGGTGTTGAACTGGGGTGGACAAAAGTGAGAAGTCGCACAACACCAGGTTATAGTCCAACAGCTTTATTTGAAATCACAAGCTTTCGGAGCGCTGCTCCTTCGTCAGGTGGAGGGGGGGCACCGCACTAGAAAAGAAGGCTTTTTGATCAGCTGAAAACCTGGCCCAAAGACCATTTTTTTAGCCAATCGAGTGCCAGAATGTAGAAGAGTGACATGATTTTTCTGGCAGGTTTTTACACATTAACCCACAAAGTGCTGCCACAAGGCAGTTTATCTCCGCCTGTATGGACAAATGATGCTGTGGATAACTTGGCCTCAACAATGGAAGGATCAAAATCCTGCAGCTTCCCTCCCATTTGGATGGTGGCCTATTCACTTGTAATTGGAGATTGAACAAAATTAGGAAGAAACAGATAATATTATTACACTTTCCGATTGCTGCTCACCTCATTGTATTCTGTATCATCCAGGTCCTTATAATAGGGAGGGAGGCCATCATTGCTATATGACACTTTGACTTTTGAACCTTTCCATTGTTGCTCTACCCACTCTTCCACAATGTCCTGTTTATGATTTTTCATTGTACACATCTCATTTTTCCTACTTTGCCCTGCTTTCCTTTACTATTTATGATGATTTGGCTGCAGTGAAGCACATACCACTTCTGTGACATCACAATGACAAAGTGACAGGACAAGCCCGCTTCAACTTTCTTAGGCTAAAATAAAAACTTGCGTCATTTTTGAAACTGACTACAACTGTTATAAATAGAAACACAGGAAAGATTATGTTTACCAGCCAGTATTTATTACACATTGCCATTTATGAGATCTTAACAGTCAGCCATAAGGTTTGAGTTCAGTGAAGATCAAATCATGCTCGAGAATATATAGGGGGTGAATTTCCATCGAGGTTCTCCCGCTGCACCAATGTAACATGTGTAAATAAGGTTTCTGCTGAACTTACGGCGAGAGAAGCCTCAAGGAAATTCACCTCCTATGCTTCCAAGCTCCCCTGATGGCTCAGTTGGTAAAGTCAACATGTAACTGACCCAAGCAGACCAAAAGGTTCCAGGTTTGATGCCTCATCTGTGCTGAATTAACTGGCCACAGCCAGGGCATCAATAGAGGTACTAAAAAAAAGTTTCAATGCCCAGGCTAAAGAAACGATTGGAAAAATAAAATGAGCCAGGGTTGCTGCTTTTGATTGCTATCGCCATTGAGTCATGCTGGAAGTGGTGGATTTTTGGAGCTTCAAGTTTGGCTGCGATTCTCAGCAGTCTTATAAGTCTACCTATATTCACGGTCTAGCTTCATAAGTAAGAATTGGCATTTGAGCGCGAACTTGGAGGGCAACCAGCATCTGTAGTTTAATGCTGATTACCCACCACTTCTCATAATTCAAATACAATCTAAAACCAGGAACTGAAGGAGTATTTTTCAATTTCCACTTGCTGACTTCAGCATACTAAATTCTTTTTACAGAAGACTGCTTCGAACAACCTATAAAGGCAGAGAGTTTCTGTACCAACTTAAATTTTCATTGTTCTTATAAAACTACATTTAAATGTTAACCTCGAACTCTGCTTAATATCAAACTTCTCCACTGCCAAATAAAATGATCACACAATGGCTTCACCACAGCTGCACTGGCTTATAAGTTAGCCTATACTTTTGTGTGTTAAATTTGATAAGGTTCTGGAGTCCATCAGATCTGCCCTATATTGTGAGATTTACCATGAGGATTCTTTCAGAAGGACCACTGTTGTTCTTACTACATGATACAGAGATGCCGGTGTTGGACTGGGGTGGACAAAAATGAGAAGTCGCACAACACCAGGTTATAGTCCAACAGTTTTATTTGAAATTATGAGCTTTCGGAGCTCTGCTCCATCGTCAGGTACAGTGAGGGAATACAAATCGGTTACAAAGTATATATACACAGAGAACAATGTGTCTGCAGAGATACAATCCGTCAGGGAGGCATTACATCAAAGACACAGCAGAGTACAGCTAAGACAATGAGGTGGGGTCACAGGGGGTCCAACGTGTCAAATGCTGCAGTCTGCAGATAAGCTTTTTACTTTTTTTTAAAACTGGAAATCACATCTGTGAACCAGACGACGACGTCGAGTCACGTCCTGTAGCGTGACATGAAACCGAGATCCCGGTTGAGGCCGTCCTCATGGGTGCGGAACTTGGCTATCAGTTTCTGCTCGATGATTTTGCGTTGTCGTGTGTCTCGAAGGCCGCCTTGGAGAACGCTAACCCGCAGATCCGAGGCTGAATGTCCTTGACTGAAGTGTTCCCCGACTGGGAGGTAACAATCCTGCCTGGCGATTGTTGCGCGGTGTCCGTTCATACGTTGTCTCAGTGTCTGCATGGTACATCGGCGAGACCATGCAGACACTGAGACAACGTATGAATGGACACCGCGCAACAATCGCCAGGCAGGATTGTTACCTCCCAGTCGGGGAACACTTCAGCAGTCAAGGACATTCAGCCTCGGATCTGCGGGTAAGCGTTCTCCAAGGCGGCCTTCGAGACACACGACAACGCAAAATCATCGAGCAGAAACTGATAGCCAAGTTCCGCACCCATGAGGACGGCCTCAACCGGGATCTCGGTTTCATGTCACGCTACAGGACGTGACTCGACGTCGTCGTCTGGTTCACAGATGTGATTTCCAGTTTTAAAAAAAAGTAAAAAGCTTAACTGCAGACTGCAGCATTTGACACGTTGGACCCCCTGTGACCCCACCTCATTGTCTTAGCTGTACTCTGCTGTGTCTTTGATGTAATGCCTCCCTGACGGATTGTATCTCTGCAGACAAATTGTTCTCTGTCTATATATACTTTGTAACCGATTTGTATTCCCTCACTGTACCGGACGAAGGAGCAGAGCTCCGAAAGCTCGTAATTTCAAATAAAACTGTTGGACTATAACCTGGTGTTGTGCGACTTCTCATTTTTGTTCTTACTACAGACCGAGCTGGTTTGAGTCAGTATTTACCTGCTCTTTAAGAATGCGCTCAAGTATCTCGGGTATGGAGTTCTCTCCTCCTGTAGCCTGGTTCTGGGTATATGAACGTAATTCAGCCAAGAAAGAGTTTTTTTCCTGGTTGAGGACTGCCTGCACAGCCAGTAGTAACTCCCCTCTCCAATCAGTTCTTCTACCTGGAGAATCCTATAAAGGCAAAATAGGTAGGGAAAGGAATCAAGATTTCTTAAATAATGATTATAACCCCAGGTTCATAGAATAGAATACAGAGGATAACTGCTAGAAATGATGATTTTTCCCAAGTTATTTTATTCACAACTGTTCTATTCTTTCTCCATTTTAACAGTTGTATTAAGTTTGGCAAGAAGCTAACAATGGAATGCAAACTGAAGTGCAATTCCAGGAGTTACGGATAACTGCAACTGTAAGTCATTTGCTTCATTCCAATATACACATTACAGTACAGCATAACAAATCTTCAAAAAAAGGGCTGTGATACACCAAACTGTTGTGTGATTTCACTCTCGCAACCTGGGAAACTTTCAGCCCATTCAGCAGCGCAATTACTTTCACCTCATCAGCAAGAGAAAGAACCTTCGTCTTTAGAGGTGGCATTGCTATTATTCACAGAAACAAAGTTTCTGCCAGTTTGTTGCCGAAGGGTTTGTGTGCAGCTAAAACATGGGTAAGTTATAAACATCACAAAGCTTGAGCATTAGCTTCTGCTGCTGCATTTTTCTCACTTATACAAAAGTGCTCCTCACAGTGATTGCCAAAAGTGCTTTAGGCCCTAGTGCCTGCTGAGGTGATAAAGCTTCTGAAAAATGACTGATTCAGTTACCCTTTTACCTCCTCCCTTCCCAGCGTCCAGGGCCCCAAACACTCCTTCCAGGTGAAACAGCGATTTACTTGTACTTCTTTCAATTTAGTATACTGTATTCGCTGCTCACGAAGCGGGCTGCTCTACACTGGGGAGACCAAACGCAAATTGGGCGATCGCTTTATGGATCATCTCCGTTCAATCCGCAAGTGTGACCCCGAGCTTCCGGTCGCTTGTCATTTTAATTCTCTGCCTGACCTCGGCTTCCTACACTGTTCATTACACATGAAGCTCAACGGAAGATCGAGGAACAGCACCTCGTTTTTTGATTAGGCACTTTACACCCTTCCAGACTCAACACTGAGTTCAACAATTTCAGATCATGACCACTGCTCTCACTTTTTCAGACATCAGGTGCTGGTAATAATTCTGCTGTTGTCATTTACAGCTCTTCTGGACCCATCTTTTGTTTCTTTTCTTGTCCCATTACCACTGCCTTCTGCCTTGCACCATCATCCCTTTTGTTATTTAATCACTCCTGCCTTCCACCCCATCACAAACCTCCCCTTTTGTTCTTTCATTCTTTCTCCTCTCCCGTCCCCTCCTTTTCCCTGCCTCTGTAGTTGCTTAAACCCAGTTACATCTCTAACTTTATCCAGTTCTGACGAAAGGTCATTGATCTGTTTCTCTCTTCACAGATGCTGCCTGACCTGCTGAGCATTTCCAGCATTCTCTGTTTCTATTCTGTGCCGTGGAAAGCAGGTCCTTTAATAGTTGAATTGTGTCAAGCAGTGCCTTTTTCTCTTGCAGCCATACGTAGAAGTACTTTTTGATGAAAGTGGCAGGAAAGTAATCACGTGTAATATCTGATAAGTCCAAGTGCTGCAGGCAAAAGAAAACTGACAGATGGGAGGCAGTGTTGCACATGTAGGTCGAAAGGGATGTACTACAGCAAGATGGATAGAATTTACCTACTTTTTTTTTGAGGAAGTTAGCCAAGATCCAATGAAGGGGAAAATGCAACATGTGGCAGTTCCTTTAAGAACTCTGCACCACTGTGCAACTACTTAGTTACCCCAAGACCGCAGAAATTCCACTCTTCCGCCTGAGTTCAAACCTCATCATGGTAAGTTGTGAAAATTAATTCAATAAATCTGGTAATTAGTGGGCTAGCACCAGAAAATTACCATAAAAGTTGTCAGATTGACATAAAATTGGTTCATTAATGTCCTTCCACCCCTACCTAGTCTGGCCTACAGTATGTGGTTGACTCATAATGCCCTCAGAACTATAATTATATCACCCACATATGAAGAATGAAAAAGTAAGTCAACAGTGCAGTCTGGTCACTGGAACAGAAAACTTTAGCTATGAGCCATGCATATGTCAAAAGAACAGAATAATTATGACTACCTAACTTCCAAAAGTAGTACTGTGAAAAATACAACTGTAAACACATACACACTTCCTCAGAATATAGTCTTTACACTTGTGAAATGATATCTGTGGACCTCACCCCATTTAAGTTGCACAGTGTATTGTATGTGATGGGGAGGAGGGGCAGAGGTGTTTTCCACAACGTGGCCATACAAGGCTCAGGCACGCCTCTTCACAATAGCTTACCTCATCACCCTTGTCTGTAGCCTTGGAAAGCAGGTCCTTTAATAGCTGAATTGTGTCAAGCAGTGCCTTTTTCTCTTGCTGCCATTCCTCCATTGTTTTGCTCAAGACAGAGACAGGCTGAGATCCAGGATGAAGAAAAGGCCTTTCCGACAGTTCTAGTACCCGACAGCCTTCCTCATGCACCCTCTTCAGCAATGCCTGATAGGGGGAAGAAATGGAGCAGACTTCAACCTCAACCACTACAACATACTAAACTACAATGAATGTTGAAAGCAGCCTTCAAATTCAATATTTGACATTAGATTCTTGGATGAAATTGTTATATGATTGGATGAAAAGTAATAATAAAAGGCACAGTTCTGTTAAATGATAACCTACATGATGTCTATTATAAGGATTTTAAGATTACATCACCCGCAGTAGAGGTGACCCAATATTTCTGGTGACAAGGATTACTAATATTGGGGTTGGCATTCTTTCACTTGTGTAAAAACTGGCTTCTGTTTCGACAGGAAAGGTTCCAATATGTGGCATGAAATGAATGTCAACGACAGACATGTAGATAAAGTTCTATTAAGCAAGTATGCTTGTATACTCTCCCAGCAGACTCGTCAGAAGACTTTTACTGCAGGAGTACATCAACTCCACTTTCCTGCCCGATCTCCATATCCCTCGATTCCCCTGGTGTCCAAAAATCTATCTATCTCAGCCTTGAATATACTCAACGACTCAGCTTCCACAGCCCTATGGGGCAGAGAATGCCAAAGATTCACAACCCTCTGAGTGAAGAAATTCCTCCTCATCTCGGTCTTAAATGGCCCCTTATCCCGAGACTATGCACCCCCAGTTCTAGACACTCCAGCCAGGGGAAACAACCTCTCGGCATCTACCCGGTCAATCCCCTTCAGAATCTTATATGTTTCAATGAGATCACCTCTCATTCTTCGAAACGCTAGGGAATATCTGCTCAATCTCTCCTCATAGGACAACCCTCTAATCCCAGGAATCAGTCGAGTGAACCTTTGTTGCACTCCCTCTGAGGCAAGTATATCCTTCCTTGGGTAAGGAGACCAAAACTTGCACAGTATTCCAAGGTGTGGTGTCACCAGGGCCCTATTTAATTGCAGTAAGACTTCTTTACTCTTGTACTCCAATCCTTTTGCAATAAAAGCTTACATACTATTTGCTTTCCTAATTGCTTGCTGTACCTGCATGTTAACTTTCTGTGATTCGTGTAAAAGGACACCCAGGTCCCTCCGAATACCAACATTTCCCGGTCTCTCACCATTTAAAAACTATTCTGCTTTTCTATTTTTCCTACCAAAGTGGATAACTTCACATTTCACCACATTACATTCCATCTGCCACATTCTTGCCCACTCACTTAACCTGTCTATATCCCCTTGCAGCCTCTTTGTGTCCTCCTCACAGCTTACTTTCCACCTAGCTTTGTATCATCAGCAAACGTGGATACATTACCCTCAGTCATTACCCTCATCTAAGTCATTAATATAGATTGTAAATAGCGGAGGCCCAAGCACTGATCCTTGCGGTACCCCACTAGTTACAGCCTGCCAACCCAAAAATGACCCGTTTATTCCTACTCTGTTTTCTGTCCATTAATTAATCCTCAATCCATGCTAATATATTACCCCCAATCCCATGAGCCCTAATTTTGTGTAATAACCTCTTGTGTGGCACCTTATCGAATGCTTTTTGAAAATCCAAATACACTACATCCACTGGTACCCCCTTATCTACCCTGCTACAACCTCAATAAACTCCAACAGATTTGTCAAATATGATTTCCTTTCATAAATCAGTGATGACTCTGCCAAATCATATTATGATTTTCTAAGTGCTCTGTTACCATGACCCAAATAATATATTCTAGTATTTTCCCTACTACTGATCTCAGGCTAACTGGCCCTGTTTTCTCTCTCCCTCCTTTCTTGATTAGCGGGGTTACATTTGCTACCTTCCAATCCACGGGGACCGTTCTAGAATCTAGGGAACTCTGGAAGATCAAAACCAATGCATCCATTATCTCAGGTACCCAATGTCAGCATCAACACTTCCAAAGTGAAAAACAAATAGAAATGTTCTGAAGATGACGACGATGCTCTTAAAAGAGATAAGGAAACCAAAGATTCTCTGCATGGCAAGGGGTGAGGAGTGCTCACTGCCAACAAGCAAAAGAACCAAGAAGTCAGCCAATGAGAGCTGTCTTGATATGAATGAGAGGGGGAAAATCACATCAATACTATCAAATAACAGTACTTTTAGTGGACTACATCCATAGTAATCCTCTCTTTAACCTAATCTTATCTCTGTGATACGCGAAGACGGTAGATGAGGTCTAAATACTTTTAATCATCAACACAATTACTTTACATTTCCTTATGCCATATGAACACATTTCATTCTATTAATTTCTAATAAATATTACATGACAACATATCTGCATATTTCAGCATTTCAACATGTGTATTCCTACAGTTGTAAAGTAAAATTAAACACAGACCTGTAGCTGTGGAGAAGGCTCTTCCTCTCCACACAGTCTGTGCTCCCTTGCATGACTGTCCACATCTACCAATGCAATTCCACGATGTTGTAGATACTCCACAAAACTACTGTCCAGTCGTTCTGTAGTTTCAAGCTCCTGATTTAGTTTCGCTCCTAGATCCAAACTTGCATCTGTGGAAGGAAATTTAAGCAATGCTTTTTTTCCCCTACTGTTCATATCAAGGCTACAATTTTATTAATTTCCCAGTCCACCCAATTCTTACTGAAATAGTGAAAGGCCATTTGCCAGCAAAGAATTAAAATAGCTGATGGCATACCATTCAAGGTTAAAGAAAGCAGCTTGGAATCCGGGCCCGTCACCAGACCAAAGGCTGAGATTGCAACCATCACGGCATCTACCAAATACTGGCAATTGTAGATATAAAACCAATGACTTTTTCCATTGAAATTGGAAGCATGTTTTTGGGCCAAAGAAATTAGAGTTTCTCATACTTCCTCAGACAGAAAGCATTTACTCAATGTCCAAAAACAATCTTAAAGAATGGAACAGACCAAAAGGAAGGCTATGTGTTTAAAAACTATGCAGAAGACAGACAAATCATGAAAAAACAGCAAATAAATTAAACCACCATGCTTGGTCATAAGCGAGCCAACCCTGTGATCCAACCACAGGTACAATTCTCTCTCTACAAATACATTAAGGATGAGCAATCCATTCACATCTATCCTTCATCCTAAGAACAAATCGCACTGACAAATGATCCTCAAATGTATCCCGAGGTAAGCTCATCTGCACCTCAAGTAGCCCACTGTAGTCCTCAACATTCTGTAGTCCTACATGGTACCAACAGGAAAAACAGTTTGAGGGTTTCAACTTTAGTATCGTTATCAGGTGTTGAGGCACATAAATCAAACAGTTTATATATTTGACTGCATTCTCCATCCACCAATGAATTTCCTTTCAACATTTACAATAGGCTGAATAGCTGCACATGAACCCTGAAACAAGATGGTGGTCCTGGACTCAAAACTATGTACTGACATACTTCCTGAATGATACCTGCATAGACAATGGAGGTAACAGAGATAATGTAACTATTAAAGACCCAAGTCCACTTTCCATGCTCCCTTCCCATTTGGATGTCAGCCTTGTGCATGGAGAATGAACATGCTCTTACGAATAGATGACTGAATACTGCTTCTAGTATGGAGTATAAATTGTTTGTGGGAATGGGGACAATGTTCTATTTTGTGTTCTTTATGGCATACTTACTGCTGCCACAGCCATCACTTATCCAGTCTGGGATTGGCACGGTCGATGCTCTATCTTCCTGCAAGGCTGTCAGTGTCAGTTCTAGTTTTACATCATTTTGTGCCTATGGAGAAAAAACACAAACCATTAAGAATGTCTGTCTTGCATCTTCAAAAATGCAACATTCTATTCATCCTAGTTTTAAATGTGTTAATGACCACTTCCGATACATTAGCTGAGGCACTGAGCAGAAGGGGAAGAACCACCAACACAACATACAATCGACTCGCGGGAAATACAAATTACTTTACGTGACTCAGAGAACCATTGAAATTTCAGCCCATCGTATCTGGACTGGTGCTAGCTCCCCCACTGCAGTGATTTAGTCTTCTGCCATTTCCCGGCTCTGACCCGGTATGTTTAAATATCCCTGTTCAGTTTAAAAGAGCAGTATCACTGTGGCACTTCTATAGAGGCGGAGCACCAAGTGCGGAAGAAGGTAACTATAAATCTGAATCAACTATTATTTTCTAATTTCTATTATTTTTCCAAGCTGAACAGGATATGCTGCAGAACAGAATGCCTACAATTGTACTTATAAAAAGAAACAAATTAAAAACAGAATTTGAAATCAAACTGCTTGCCATAACAACAGCAGGCAGACAACTTAAACCAAGGTTTGTACAGAATACCTAAAATGCTGGCCAGTGTCCTAAGGGAGTGCACCAGAAATTGTATAATGCTATGACTGATTCGATCACAACATTTCAAATAAAACAAACAACTGAATTAAATAAAAACAATGTTTTAAAACAGATTTTTTTCCTCTCACCTTCTCTGCATCAGAGGATTCTGAGAGTGAATGTGCATAATCAGATGGGGATGGAGAATGCCCTTGCCGTCTGTCCTTTGCAGAGTGAATGCTCCGCTCCTCTCCATCTGTGTCTTTCCCAAGTCCAGGTGATCTGCTATGCACCATATCCACGTCTGCACTGTGCACACCACTGATTTCAGAGAACCTGGTCGAGTGCAGTCCGTTCATCCATTCCAGACTTTCTTCATACTCTCTCATCAGCTCTGGAGAACTCAACAAGCTCTCATTGATAGTGTGATTGTAGGTAAATGGCTGATGCCCATCTTGACTAAGAGTCTGAGAAGTTTCTTTGTAATTTGAAGGACTGACTTGTGGCTTATCTGCCTCCAAATTGGACAGTCGCTGCAATTCAAGTCCCTGCCTACGACATTTCTCACTCAAGTCTTCTACTTCTTTTGCCCGATTCGCTAGTTCCTCCTCTTGCTGCAATAAGGCTTTTTGCAGTTGGTTCACCTGAGTTTTCAGGTTGCGGGTGTGGATCTCTAAGTCAGTAATGGTGCGGTCTTTTTCCTTCAAAAAAACATAGGAAGCAACCTATTAGAATAAGTTAGTTAGAGAATTATGAAGGGCTTTCAGGAATTCAAAATTGTGGGTGTGTCCTGCTCCAGACCAAATTGAAGCATCTTTATGTTGCAATATTGAACTACAGCCACTAGAAGTTGCCAGTGAACCATCTAAATATTCTACTGGTATCTGGTTGCAGCTCGATAAAACACTACAGAAGTTTTTCACAATAAACTTTACACTTAAAAATGGAAAAAAACACAATGTTGGAAATTTGAAATACAAACTTAAAATGCAAGTATATATAGCATCTGTAAAAAGACAATGTAACATTTTGGGTGTAGACCCTTGTTCAGAGTTTGCACTATTTTTCAAGTATAGATTCAAGAGATGCAGTTCCTCAGACTGGTAACAGTTTTAGATGCTGGTGCCATGTGAAATTAGTTGCCTGTCTACAGTCAGTTTCTAGATGGGCAGGTGAGTAAGTGGATGCACCGATGAGTTACAAGCATAAAACAGAGAAGCTGGTCACAGATCCTGACCAGCTATTTAGACAAGCAGAACACCATTTACAGATGTGCACCAACATAAGAAATAGGTGTCGATATATGCTTTGCTGATTTGTATTCCTTCACTTTACCTGACGAAGGAGCAGCGCTCCGAAAGCTCGTGAATCTGACCTCGGGTGACTGTCTGTGTGGAGTTTGCACATTCTCCCCGTGTCTGCGTGGGTTTCCTCCGGGTGCTCCGGTTTCCTCCCACAGTCCAAAAATGTGTGGGTTAGGTTGATTTGGCTATGATAAATTGACCCTTAGTGTTAGGGGGGATTAAATATGTGGGGTTATGGGGATAGGATGGGATATGTTAGGGGGAATTAAATACGTGGGGTTACGGGGGTAGGGAGGGATATGTGTACTGTGGGGATTAAAGCAGGGACAGGGTACTGGATTTGGATGATCAGCCATGATCGTATTGAATGGCGGAGCAGGCTCGACGGGCCGAATGGCCTACTCCTGCTCCTAGTTTCTATGTTTCTATGTTTCTATTTCAAATAAAACTGTTGGACTATAACCTGGTGTTGTGCGACTTTTCATAAGAAATAGGAGCAGGAATAGGCCACTTAGCCCCTCGAGCCTGCTCCGCCATATACAGGAAACTTTCGTTTATCCGGCACCCAAATATCCGGAATTCTCACTTAATCGGCAAAAATCATCCTCCGAAAACTCCTCAAATAACCGGCAATGTTGCCAAGTCGCAGTCGAGTCTCCGCGAACGCCGAGCGCTCCGAAAAATCCTCTCAAATAACCGGCAATGTTGCCGATCCCGAGTCCGAGTCCGCGAACGCCGATTTAGTCAGTAGGGGTACTTTTCAAAAGTGCCACTACTCGGCCTCCTGGCGCTGTCGCAAGTCCGAAACATTGCAGTAGCATGAGTAGATTCTCCCGTGCTGCTTGGAGTCTCTTTGTTAAAAATAGCCTCAGTAGATATAACTCTCTGTTATCCGGTACTTTCGATAAACCGGCACCACGCCGGTCCCGTCGATGCCGGATAAACGAAAGTTTCCTGTATACGGATATGCTTGAGACAAGATGGAGGTTATTAAATTACCTACTTTGGCATCATCTGCCTTATTCTCTGAACGTCATTCATCCTTTGCAAACAATCACCATCCAAGTTGGTGGTGGGGTGGGGGTGGGGGAAATGAAAGGAGACTTTAAGACTTTTCTTCCTGCTATGAGACAAAGGGTAGGACTTTTGTATGTGGAGGATGAAGAATGAGGAAGGCCATACAAAAGGTAAGCTAGCTAACATTCAAGTTCCACATTGAAGTGTTTTATATAAAAGCAATAAAAGAACAAAGAACTTATCATGCCCTTCTGACATCCCACAGCTGTTTACAACCAATGCATTACTTTTGAAGTGCAGTCGTTGCTGTTACGTGGGTACATGTGGTAGCCAAAGCCAATTTGCACACATCAAGGTCTCACACACAGAAAATGAATGAATGACCAAATGACCTGTTTTACAAAAGTAAAACAGAAGGAGAGAGACTGATTTTATGGAGCTGGGAAGTCTGGGGGTGGGGGAGGGGTAATAAAAAGAAGAGAAACTACTTTGTCTTTCCGTTCAAAGTACTTCCATTCCTTACTCCCTCCCTTACTCCGGTGATGCTTATTATGGGGACAGCCTGATTGCCATCAAAGCAGTTTCAATAACTTTATGGGAAGCAATAATTCTGACTGGCCTAGGTGTCAATCGAGTCACCCAACCATTATTGGCTGAAAACTGTTGTGTGCTCAACTGATGAGGGTTGGGATTTTTCCAGGGTCAAGTAGCTTCAGACCAGCACATTTCCCCCCCTCCCCCCAGCCAGCAGCCATTAAACTCAATGGAGCCTGTCCATAGACTTCTGAGGAAAGAAGGGAAGATGTAAAATCTCAGTTTCCATGAGTACTATATACGTTTTGTATATTCTTTTGAGTGTGTGAGTGGCAGGAGAGGGGAAAAGCAGTATTGTTTTAAACTCTGAACAGAAAGTAATTCTTTCCCCACACAGCCACCTCTTTCAGATCTTCTTTTCAGCACGATACAAGCATGGACATGCCAAGTACTTATCATTGTCAGTTGAAGACAATGATAAAGAAAAGGGAAGCACACAAATTACTTCACACAGTTGCCTTGAAGATAGAGTTGGTAGAAACAGGCACAGCAGGCCTGAAAGTAACCTCAGCAAGAGTGGAGACATTCCTTACCTTGTGCTGTGGTTCAGAATCAGCTGAACTAGAACATGACCATCGTCTGTTCTCTTGATGTCACATTCCATACTAGTGCTTCCGATATGTCTTCCTTTTTTTTCAACCGAGGATTTCCCTCCACCATGGTTGACAGGACCCTCGACCGTGCCAGTTCCATTTCCTGCACTTCTGCTCTCACCCCTTCCTCCTAGAACCATGATTGGGTTCTCCTTGTCCTCACCTTCCACCCCACCAGCATTCAACGGATCATCCTCCGCCATTTCTGCCACCTCCAAACACATCTTCCCCTCCCCTTTCAGCATTCCGAAGGGACCATTCCCTCCATGACACCCTGGTCCACTCCTCAATCACGCCCTCCCCTTCCCACGGCATCTTATCTTCCCGGGCAATAAATGCTGGCCTTGCCAGCGAGGCACACATCCCATGAACGAATAAAAAAAAAGCACAGGAGATTCAACACCTGCGCTTTTACCTGCTCTCTTCCCACCTTCCAGAGTCCCAAACACTCCTTCCAGGTGAAACAGCGATTTACTTGTACTTCTTTCAATAATATGACAGTATTTTATGTTGAGTTTGAGAGTGATTTAGTTAAGCCCAAAACGAAGGTCCTAAATCTGAACAAAGCAAACTACGTAGGTACGAGGGGAGAGATGGCTAAGGTAGGTTGGGAAACTAGTTTAAAAGTCATGACAGTAGAAAAGCAATGGCAAACATTTAAAGAAATAATTCATAATTCGCAACGAATATACATTCCTTTAAGGAATAAAAACACCACGGGAAAAATGGTCCACCCGTGGCTAACAGAAATTAAAGATAGTATTCGATTACAGGAAGAGGTCTATAATGTTGCCAAGAAGAGTAGTAACATAGAAACATAGAAGATAGGAGCAGGAGTAGGCCATTCAACCCCTCTAGCCTGCTCCGCCATTCAATGCGATCATGGCTGATCATCCAAATTCAGAACCCTGTCCCTGCTTTCTCCCCATAACCCTTTAGCCTTAAGAAATATATCCAATTCCTTCTTGAATATGTTTAATGAATTGGCCTCTACTGCCTTCTGTGGTAGAGAATTCCACAGGTTCACCACTCTCTGGGTGAAGAAATTCCTCCTCATTTCTGTCCTAAATGGCTTACCCCTTATCCTTAGACTGTGACCCCTGGTTCTGGACTCCCCGACCATCGGGAACATCCTTCCTGCATCTAGTCTGTCCAGTCCTGTCAGAATTTTATAAAGTTTCAATGAGATCCCCTCTCATTCTTCTAAACTCCAGCGAGTATAAGCCCAATCGACCCAATCTCTCCTCATACGTCATTCCTGCCATCCCAGGTATCAGCCTTGTGAATCTTCGCTGAACTCCTTCCATGGCAAGAACCTTCTTCCTCAGATAAGTAAGCCTGAGGATTGGGAGGATTTTAGAATTCAACAAAGGAGGACCAAGAAATTGATAAAGAAACGGAAAATAGAATATGAGAGTAAACTAGCTAGACATAAAAACAGACATTAAAAGCTTCTTAGGTATGTAAAAAGGAAAAGAAAGTACATAGATACATAGATACATAGAAGATAGGAGCAGGAGTAGGCCATCCGGCCCTTCGAGCCTGCTCCGCCATTTAATGAGATCATGGCTGATCCTTCAATTCAGTATCCCGTCCCCGCCTTCTCTCCGTAACCCTTAACCCCTTTTGCCTGTAGAAATATATCTAATTCCCTCTTAAATATATTTAATGAGCTGGCGTACACTGCCCTCTGTGGCAATGAGTTCCACAGGTTCACCACTCTCTGAGTGAAGAAATTCCCCCTCATTTCTGTCCTAAATGGTTTAGCCCTTATCCTTAAATTATGTCCTCTAGTTCTGTTCTCACCCGCCAAGGGAAACATTCCTTCTGCATCTAATCTGTCTAGACCTGTCAGAATTTTATACACTTCTATGAGGTCCCCTCTCAATCTTCTAAACTCCAGTGTGTACATCCCTAAACTACATAGTCTCTCCTCATAGGTCAATCCCGCCATTCCTGGTATCAGCCTGGTGAATCGCCGCTGCACCCCCTCCATGGCAAGAACATCTTTCCTCAGATGAGGCGACCAAAACTGTACACAGTACTCGAGGTGTGGTCTCACCAGTGCCCTGTACAGCTGCAGCAAGGTATCCCTGTTCCTGTATTCCAACCCTTTTGCTATGAAGGCCAGCATACCGTTTGCCTTCTTGACCGCCTGTTGCACCTGCATGCTCGCCTTCAGTGACTGGTGTACAAGAACACCCAGGTCTCTCTGTACTTCCCCCTCTCCCAATTTATTGCCATTTAAATAATAATTTGCCCTCCCGTTCCTGCACCCAAGGTGGATAACTTCGCACTTGTCCACATTATAGTGCATCTGCCATTTATCCGCCCAATCACCCAGTCTGTCCAAATCGCTCTGGAGCTTCCTGGTCTCCTCCTCTGAGCCCACCCCCCCTCCTAGTTTAGTGTCGTCTGCAAATTTGGAAATGCTGCATTCGACTCCCTGATCCAGGTCATTAATATAAATTGTGAACAGCTGGGGACCCAGGACAGATCCCTGTGGTACCCCACTTGTTACTGCCTGCCATTCAGAAAATGAGCCGTTTATTCCAACTCTCTGTTTTCTATCTGACAGCCAGTTCTCTATCCACGTCAATACTTTCCCCTTTATCCCATGAGCTTCAATTTTCCCTGCTAATCTTTTATGTGGGACCTTATCGAAGGCCTTTTGGAAGTCCAGGTACACCACATCTACTGGCTCTCCCCCATCTATTTTACCAGTTACTCCCTCAAAAAATTCCAATAGATTAGTCAAGCACGATTTACCCTTTGTAAATCCATGTTGACTCTGTCCTATCCTGTCCCCATTTGCTAAGTGCTCGGCTATTTCATCCTTAATGATGGACTCCAGCATTTTGCCCACAACTGATGTAAGGCTTACAGGTCTGTAATTACCTGCTTTTTCCCTACCCCCCTTTTTGAATAGTGGGGTAACGTTAGCTACCCTCCAATCCATGGGCACTGTTCCCGAGTCTAATGAATTCTGAAAAATCATGCTTAGTGCATCCGCTATCTCTAGGGCCACCTCCTTCAGTACCCTAGGATGCATGTTATCAGGCCCTGGGGATTTGTCCGCCTTCAATCCCTTTAGCTTCCTTAACACCATATCCTTAGAGATATTGATTTGCGTCAGTTCCTCCTTTGCCAATGTCCCTATTTTTCCCGATATCCCAGGGAGGTTTTTTGTGTCTTCCTTCGTAAAGACTGACCCAAAGTAAACGTGGGTCCCTTACAGGCTGAGACAGGAGAAATTATAATGGGGAATAAGGAAATGGCAGAGAAATTAAACAACTACTTTGTGTCTGTCTTCACGGAAGACGACGCAAAAAACTTCCTGGAAATAGTGGAGAACCAAGGGTCTAGTGAGAATGAGGAACTGAAAGAAATTAGTATTAGTAAGGAAATAGTACTGGAGAAATTAATGGGACTGAAAGTCGATAAATCCCCTGGACCTGATGACCTACATCCTAGGGTTTTAAAAGAGGTGGTTATAGAGATAGTGGATGCATTTGGTTGTCATCTTCCAAAATTCCAAAGATTCTAGAACAGTTCCTGCGGATTGGAAGGTAGCAAATGTAACCTCACTATTTAAGAAATCAGGGAGGGAGAAAACGGGGACCTATAGACCATTTAGCCTGACATCAGTAGTAGGGAAAATGCTGGAATCTATTATTAAGGATGTGGTAACAGGGCACTTAGAAAGTAATAATAGGATTGGACAGAGTCGACACTGATTTATGAAAGGGAAATTGTGTTTGACAAATCAGTTGGAGTTTTTTTGAGGTTGTAACTAGCAGGATAGATGAGGGGGAACCAGTGGATGTAGTGCATTTGGATTTTCAGAAGGCATTCGATAAGGTGCCACAAAATTAGGGCTTGTGGGATTGGGGGTAATATACTAGCATGGATTGAGGATTGGTTAACGGACAGAAAACAGAGAGTAGGAATGAACGGGTCATTTTCGGGTTGGCAGGCTGTAACTAGTGGGGTACCGCAAGGATCTGTGCTTGGGTCTCAGCTATTCACAATCTATATCAATGATTTGGATGAGGGGACCAAATGTAATATATCCAAGTTTGCTAGGTGGGAATGTAAGTTGTGAGGAGGATGCAAAGAGGCTGCAAGGGGATATAGACAGCTTAAGCGAGTGGGCAAGAACATGGCAAATGGAATATAATGTGGAGAAATGTGAAGTTATCCACTTTGGTAGGAAAAATAGAAAAGCAGTGTATTTTTTAAATGGTGAGAGATTGGGACATGTTGGTGTTCAGAGGGACCTGGTGTCCTTATACACGAATCACTGAAAGTTAATATGCAGGTACAGCAAACAATTAGGAAAGCAAATGATATGTTGGCCTTTATTACAAGAGGATTTGAGTAAGAGTAAAGACGTCTTACTGCAATTATATCGGGCCCTGGTGAGACCACACCTGGAATATTGTGCAGAGTTTTGGTCTCCTTACCTAAGGAAGGATATACTTGCCATAGAGGGAGTACAATGAAGGTTCACCAGACTGGTTCCTGGGATGGGGGGATTGTCCTATGAGGAAAGATTGAGTAGACTTGGCCTATATTCTCTAGAGTTCAGAAGAATGAGAGGTGATCTCATTGAAACATCCAAAATTTTTACAGGGCTCGACAGGGTAGATACAGGGAGGATGTTTCCCCTGGCTGGGGAGTCTAGAACCTGGGGTCACAGTCTCAGAATAAGGGGTCAGCCATTTAGGACTGAGATGAGGAGAAATTTCTTCACTCAGAGGGTGGTGAATCTTTGGAATTCTCTACCCCAGAGGGCTGTGGATGCTCAGTCGTTGAGTATATTCAAGGCAGAGATTGATAGATTTTTGGATATTAAGGGAATCAAGGGATATGGGATGGGGAAAGTGCAGGACAGTGAAGTTGAGGACAGTGGAGTTGAGGTAGATCAGCCATGATCTCATTGAATGGCGGAGCAGGCTCGAAGGGCCGAATGGCCTACTCCTGCTCCTATTTCTTATGTTCTTACTATACTCTATTTGCTGTTCATGATGAGGTCTCCTCTACACTGGGGAGACCAAGTGCAGATTGAGTGACCGCTTTGCAGAACACCTTTGTTCAGTCCGCAAGCGTGACCCCGAGCTTCCAGTCGCCCGTCGCTTTAATTCTCCGCCCGCACCCATTTCCTACACGGTCCCAACGAAGTTCAACACAAGCATGAGGAACAGCACCTCATCTTTCAATTAGGAACTTTACAGCCTTCCGGACTCAACCTTGAGTTCAACAATTTCAGATCATAATCTCTGCCCCTGTTTTTTTCCCCCAGACAGCAGCTGTTGCTGATTATTCTGCTATTCCCATTTACACCTCCTCTAGACCCATCTTTTGTTTCTTGACTTGTCCCGCTTTTGCCTTGTACCATCATCCCTTTTGTCATTTCATCTCTCTTGCCTTCCACCCTATCACAGACCTTCCCTTTTGTTCTTTCCTCCCCTCCCCCTTTTCCCTGCCTCTGTACTCTCTCCACAGATGCTGCCTGAACTGCTGAGGATTTCCAGCATTTTTTGTTTTTAATTCAGATTTCCAGCATCCACAGTACTTTGCTTTTGTATAATATTATTATTCCTGATAAAAGTTGTTTGGTTAATATTCTGTTACACAGAGTTTCAAAATCATGAATGGTTGTGATAGAGTAAATAAGGAGAAACTGTTTCCAGTTGCTGTTTTGTATGACGGGAAAATGCTTATAATGGGATGTCTAGTTTGGCGATCCATTCGATGGCCTCCTGAGAGGCCGAGTGGAGAAATGAGGTGCCTCCCACAACAGATCCTAGTGGGCAGGCTGATGTGATGTGTTCCATGGTCTGGGACTCATGGCCACAGTCGCACTTCGAGTCGTCACTCATCTTCCACTGGTGGAGCAGGTGGCCGCAGCGTCCACGCCCTGTGCGGATTGGGTTGAGCCTGTCCACTGTTTGAGGGAGGTCGAAGCCAGGGACCACTGCTGTTGGGTCAGTGATGAGGTCTTGGTTCTTTATGTTGCATGCGTCCCACGATTCTATCCATCTGGATAGTGGGTCAATACTAGCTGCATGAATATTTGCTGCTGTTTCCCAGAATGGCCAGCACGATTTTAAGCGCTTTCGTGGTGGGTTTTTCAAGTTTTTGTGAATGGGAAGTTTGATGTTGCTCATGATTTTTTCCATCTCACGGAGCACGATGGCGTCGCGGAGAATGGCAGGCGGGGCAACATGAAATAGCACCTAGAGCCACTCAGTTGGAGTGGACTTGAGCACCCCTGAAACCATCCTCATGGCGGGCAACCGTAATTTCCGTGTCTATCTTGGTGACAAGACCAGCCGAACACGGACACTCAAGAACGGTTTGCCACAGGAGTCAGTGCTCGCACCGCCCTTTTTCAACATCTATATGGCGGACATGCCCTGCACCAAATCCCGGAAGTTCGCATATGTCGATGACATAGCACTGCTGACGCAGGCATCCACGTTCAGGAAGCAAGTAGGACGCTAACAAGTGACCTGGACTACTAGAACACTACCTCTGGACCTGGTGCCTCCGCCCCAATCCAGGGAAGGCAGTTGCGTCAGCATTCCATCTGAACAACAACGCCACCGGGAAAGAATGCAAGGCTGTCTTCTGCGGAAGGAGACTTACCCATGAACCCCACGCAAAATACCTGGGCGTTACCCTGGACAGGATTCTTACCTATTGGCCTCATCTCACCAACACCGGTCAAAAAGTAAAAACCAGGGTGAACCTGGTCTGGAAACACGCTGGAACATCATGGGGGCGCACAGCCAGAACACTTCACACTGCAATAGTGGCCCTAGTCTACTCTTCTGCAGAATACTGCTCTGCCTCATGGTCCTGCAGCCGCCACACACAGATTGTGGACGTGCAACTGCTTCCAGTAGCAGAAGGGTTGGTAACCAGAGGTCACAGACTTAAGATAATTGGCAAAAAATCCAGGGGGGAAATAAGGAGATTTGTTATGATCTGAAATGCATTACCTGAAAGGGCAGTGGAAGCAGGCATACAAGGCATACTATTTTGTCCTTGTACAAGACCTTGGTCAGACCTCAGTTGAAATACTGTGTCCAGTTTTGGTCTCCTCACACGGTGGGTGATATTGAGGCTTTGGAAAGGGTGCAGAGGAGGACCACGAGACCAATTCCCAGTTTAAAGCATCTTAGTTATCAAGATAGGCTAAAAGAGCTGAGACTCTACACTTTAGAGAAGCGTAGACTTAGGGGTGATCTGATCGAGATTTCTAAAATGATGAAGGGAATAGATTGTGTTCCAGTTGACAGTTTGTTTCAATTAAATAGATTAGGGAGGACCAGGGATCACAATTTTAAGTTGTGTAAGGCCAGATCTAGGTTAGCTGTCAGGAGGTGGTTCTTTACCCAGAGAATAGTGCACCTCTGGAACAGGCTGCCAGCTCGCGCTGTGGATATTGGCAGCTCGCGCTGTGGATATCGATTTGCTGAATTCCTTCAAGTGAGAGCTGGACCCGTTTCTGGCTGGGAGTAGATCACTTCTTAAAAAAGGTGGGTACTGCAAGAATTATCAGGGCCAGAGTGATCTACTGGACCAGTTTCGATTGCCTGGTGGAGTTGGAGAGGAATTTCCAAGATTCTTCCACCCTTCCCCCCCCGCAAATTGCCTGGGGTTTTTAAATCTGGTTTTGCGCCTTTCCCAGGAGATCATATGGTTTTTGGGTGGGGTGGAGAGTGTATAAATTGCGTGGGACAGGTTGGATGAACCAGGTCTTTTCCTGTCTGTCATTGTTCCTATGTTCGTAAACTAGAGACAGCCAAAACTAAAAGGAGGCAAGTGTGTGCGAGTGAAAGAACAAAGTGAATACAACTCTAAGGCTCAAGTTAAAAATAATACAGTACACTGTATTCGCTGCTCATGAAGCGGTCTCCTCTACATTGGGGAGACCAAACGCAGACTGGGTGACCGCTTTGCGGAACACCTCCATTCAGTCCGTAAGGGTGACCCCGAGCTTCCGGTCGCCTGTCACTTTAATTCTCCGCTCCACTCCCACTCTGACCTCTCCGTCCTCAGCCTCTTACACTGTTCCAATGAAGCTCAATGGAAGCTCGAGGAACAGCACCTCATTTTTTGATTAGGCACTTTACAGCCCTCTGGACTCAACATCGAGTTCAACAAGTTCAGACCATAACCTCTGCCCCTATTTTTTTTTTTGAGAGGTCGCACAACACCAGGTTATAGTCCAACAGTTTTATTTGAAATCCACCCCAGTCCAACACCGGCATCTCCGCATCATGACCCCTATTTTTTTTCACATGGCAGCTGTTGATGATTCTGCCATCCCCATTTACACCTCGTCTAGACTCATCTTTTGTTTAACATGTCCCATTACCATCTCCTTTTGCCTTGCACCATCATCCCTTTTGTCTCTTAATCTCTCCTGCCTTCCATCCTATCACAGACCTTCCCTTTTATTCTTTCCTCCCCTCCCCCCTTTCCCTGCCTCTGTACTTGCTTAAAAACCTGTTACATCTCCAACTTTTTCCAGTTCTGATGAAGGGTCATCGACCTGAAACGTTAACTCTGTTTCTCTCTCTACAGATGTTGCCTGACCAGCTGGGTATTTCCAGCATTTTCTGTTTTTATTTCAGATTTCCAGAATCCGCAGTATTTTGCTTTAGTAAAAATAATTGAAGTTTAGTCTGAGGAATTTAACACTGCACATTTTCCAGATTTCACCCCCCCAAGATGTATTGTTTGAAAAGAATTCAGATAGTAGGCAAGTCTTAAGATAGAATAGCTCAATCTCCTCAACCACTCTTTTTACCTGTTCAACCTCCAGCAGTTTCTCAATCCTCTCTGTATTGGAGTTGAGCTCCTCCTTAACTGCAGAAAGATCAGCCTGCAGTCCCTCATGTTCTGCACTTAGCTGGATGATGAGCGTCTCCTTCTGCTGCAAGGCAGCTTCCATCTCGCTCAGTCTCTCCTGCTCCTGGAACTGAGACACAGACAATTCCCGTCAGACATTCTATGTGCAGCACAGCATGTTACTTCTATGACATGAGATTTGATTTATTGCTTTCTGTTACAAGCCAGTATCAATGGAGCCTCACTAATTTTTATGAAAAAGGTAGCATGCACTCAGTATACACGCTTTCATTTTTCAGTTGTAAAGACTTGCACACCTATCATATCCTCAAACACAAGGGCTGGACCATTGGCTCAGCTGGTTAAGTAAGCGAGTAGCTGAGCCACACAGACCAAGGTTGAAAGTTTGCTCACTGGTCTGAGTCACGTTAGCTAGATGGTAACAACTGACATCAGCGCCCTGGGATGAGAGGTGGTGAAAGAGGAGGGAACGACCAAGGTTTTGCTCCAGATCATTATCGACTAACTAGGGCTGTAGACAGGGCTTGAAACTAAAAAAAAAGCAGGGGGGGGGGGGGGGGGGGGGGGAGAGAATTTAGAAATCTAAAGAGAAAAGACAAGGCAATGGAGCAGTGTAGTAATTTGGGGAAAGATAAGCAGAGTGCGACAGGAAGGGACAAAGAATTTAACGGTAAAAGTGCATCAGCGAATAAGGTGAAAGCAGGGAATAATGGTAAAAAGTTAAAATTAAAGGCTCTTCACCTGAATGCACAAAGCATTCGTAACAAGATAGACGAATTAGTGGCACAAATAGAGACAAATGGCTTTGATCTAACAGCCATTACAGAGATGTGGTTGCAAAGTGACCAAGGTTGGGAACTAAATATTCCAGGGTACTTGACATTTAGAAAAGACGGGCAGAATGGAAAAGGGAGGTGGTTTGGGGGAGGGGGGGGGTAGCCCTGATAATAAAGGATGACATAAGGACAGTAGTGAGAAAGGATCTTGGCTCGGAGGGTCAGCAAGTAGAATCAGTATGGGTGGAGATAAGAAATAACAAGGGGCAGAAAACACTGGTGGGAGTAGTTTTAGGCCCCCAACAGTAGCTCCTAATCCTTATGTTCAGTCTCTGCTGCTGGAATTGCATGTAAGTGATGCTTAGTAAAGACAAGAATAGGCTCAGCTGTGATACACCACAGCCAAATAGCCTACTGTCGCTCACTGTCTAGGCTTGCACAAAGAAAAGAAGATTAACTACCGTGTAAGGTCATCCTCAGTCTTCAAATGATATACATCTTCCACACAAAATAGAAGTATACTCTAGCTTGTTGGGTTCTAGGAAACCATGTGATGAGAACCTATAAAAATAGTCAGGACAACAGCAATGGTCGCCTGCACCCCATATCATCTCACCCCAGCACCTATACCATTGGGTAAATTCATTCTGACCTGAAACTAACTCCCCACTTAACACTACCCCATTCACCCAAAGATTATACCTCTGTACAGTGATGATTGGATGGAAAAGTGGTATTTAGAAGATGCATATCATTCTAACAATGAAGATGATCTTATAGCTATTTTTTCTTCTTCATTCTGCATCCTCCACAAGCTTAGGAGCATACCAAAGTAATGCAGATTTACAACCAAAGTGATACAAATTGAGGAAGCGAGAGGTCCCTGCATGAAAGCCCAACGTCAGCCGTCATGACTGATCTGCTAAAAAGGTGCTGCTGCCGTTACATCTAGAGAGTAATGTTCAGCAAATGCATGAGGATTGCTCTGTGTGACAACCTTACATACGCTACCAATCAAAACCGGAGAGCTGTCCAAGAAAAAGCCATGGAATGATCTTGAAAACACTAGTTGACTTTTCCCTGCAAGATTGTAGCACTGCAGGATGTACTCATACATCCATTTGACTGTCTACTATTACTTTAGATCTTTGCACTATGAGAATGAATAACTATCAAGGCTGCCCAACTCAGAAATTTGCAAGCATCTATGTAGTAGAAAGAATGTTGCAGTTCTGAGTCGTGTGATAAATTTGATAGAATTGGTACAATGAGGAGATAATTTATTGACCCAAATGAAACTGGAAAAAAATCTTAGCTTAAAAACTCAAACTGAGTCCTAAGGATCACCCTCTCAGAATGCCAAACCAAAGATGGCTAATCTGCAAGACTGGTCACCGTTCATCAACTCTGCGAGCTGAAATTAATACCAACAACTAAATGCTCCATGAAAGACAAACTCGCATATACTTTCAACTCCCCCCAGCAAGTCCTTGACCCGATTGTTCAACTGCCCTTTTCTACTGAAAGGGAATTCACAACAGTTCAGCTTTGGAGCTCACAAAGCCAAGTGTCAGAGCAGTGCAGTAGCCAATACATTTTTCAGCAGCAAGTGGCTGTCCCAGATGTTGGAACAATGTGGCAACCAAGACAATAAGCAGGGTTCCCTGGGATGCCTGATGATTTGGGAGGTGGCGCGAGTTAAATATGGCTCAGTGGATTTGCTAGGCAGGCTATTCTCTATTGGGCCAACCTCTGGGCAATAATTTGTCTGCCTCACAGATCAACCCTTTGGCTTCAGTCTAGGGAGAAACAGGCTTGGGAGAAGATCTTGCAAAGTCTAAACAGTAACTGGCACCTGCAAAACAACAAGAGGTCTAAAGACCCGATACATGGAGGCTACGTTAGCTGGTACTGGGCAGAGCTTTCACATGTCCCCAACTTCCTTGATTGTAGTGCACAGTAGGGAAGAGGGAAGGGTGAAACCCGCAAAGGGTGACACAATTGACCTCAGATTCAAAGCAATAGCACTATTTCTGTGGCAGTGGTCTCCACAGCAGCCAAGTTACATCAGTGGATGACTCTGGTGCTGGTGAGTAATAAGCCATCAGGGCAAATAGCTCAAAGGGAAATCAACACAATTACACATTTGTTCAATCATTACTGCCAGTCTGCCTGAATCAGCAGAAAGTGCCAACTAAAGTATGCCCTTTTATGCCAGGCAACACTCTTGTTTACATCTTTGCCTACAACATGCCTTGAACCCTCTGCAGTGCTAATTCTGAAGGCAACCAACGTCAACAGGCACTCAGACTGGGTATCAGTGGCAGAAGGTTTGAATTCCACGTATGAACTCCTTTGCAGCATGCGACCTTGTACTGTTGCCTGAAGTCTTGATGCAATAGATCTCAAGTTTTCATGTAGAATGAAAAACGCACAAGACATCGATCATGTCTAGAGATTGTTTCCCCTGGCTGGAGAGTCTAGAACTAGGGGGCATGGTCTCAGGATAAGGGGTCAGCCTTTTAAGACTGAGATGAGGAGGAATTTCTTCACTCAGAGGGTTGTGAATCTTTGGAATTCTCTGCCCCAAAGGGCTGTGAATGCTGAGTCTTTGAGTATATTCAAGGCTGAGATCGATAGATTTTTGGACTCTAGGGGAATCAAGGGATATGGAGATCGGGCGGGAAAGTGGAGTTGAGGTCGAAGAGCAGCCGTAATCTTATTGAATGGCAGAGCAGGCTCGAGGGGCAGTATGGCCCACTCCTGCTCCTAATCCTTATGTCCTTATGCAGATTATAAACATTTTATTGCACTGAAGACAACATCTGAAGCCCGTAGACATTTTTTCAGGACAAACTAAAAATTTATTACAACCTCTCCCTCTCCAAAGAAGAAGTACAAGATAATGAAATGTAACCCCGCTACTCAAGAAAGGAGGGAGAGAGAAAACGGGGAACTACAGACCTGTTAGCCTCATCAGTAGTTGGGAAAATGCTGGAATCTATTATAAAGGATGCAATAACTGGGCACTTAGAAACTAATAATAAGATTGGGCAGAGTCAACATGGATTTATGAAAGGGAAATCCTGTTTCACAAACCTATTGGAGTTCTTTGAGGGTGTAACTAGTGGAGTAGACAAAGGGGAACTGGTAGATGTAGTGCATTTGGATTTTCAGAAGGCCTTCGATAAGGTCCCACTCAAGAGGTTGGTGAACAAAATTAGGGCACATGGAATTGGGGGTAATATACTAGCATGGATTGAGAATTGGTTAACAGACAGAAAACAAAGAGTAGGGATAAACGGGTCTTTTTCAGGATGGCAGGCTGTGACTAGTGGGGTACTGCAAGGATCGGTGCTTGGGCCCCAGCTATTCACAATCTATATCAATAATTTGGATGAGGGGACTGAATGTAACATTTCCAAATTTGCTGATGATACAAAGCTAGGTGGCAGTGTCAGTTGTGAAGAGGATGTGAAGAGGCTTCAAGGGGATCTCGACAGGCTCTGAGTGGGCGAGAACATGGCAGATGGAATATAATGTGGATAAATGTGAAGTTATTCACTTTGGTAAAAAAAAACAGAAAGGCAGAGTATTTCCTAAATGGTGAAAGATTGGGGAATGCAGATGCTCAAAGGGACCTGGGTGTCCTTGTACATGAGTCACTGAAAGTGAATGTGCAGGTGCAGCAAGGAAGGCAAATGGTATGCTGGCCTTCATTACAAGAGGATTTGAGTACAGGAGTAAAGAAGTCTTACTCCAATTATATAGGGCCTTGGTGAGACCACACCTGGAGTACTGTGTACAATTTTGGTCTCCTTACCTAAGGAAGGATATACTTGCCATAGAGAGAGTGCAACGAAGGTTCACGAGATTGATTCCTGGGATGGCGGGACTGTCGTATGAGAAGAGATTGAGTAAACTAGGCCTGTATTCTCTCGAATTCAGAAGAATGAGAGGGGATCTCATTGAAGCATACAAAATTATTACAGGGCTTGATAGGGTGGATGCTGGGAGAATGTTTCCCTTGGCTGGGGAGTGTAGAACCAGGGGCCACAGCCTCAGGATAAAGGGTAGGCCATTCAGGACTGAGATGAGAAGACATTTCTTCACACAGAGGGTGGTGAATCTTTGGAATTCTCTGCCCCAGAGGGCTGTGGAGGCTCAGTCATTGGGTATATTCAAAACAGAAGTCGATAGATTTCTGACTAGTAAGGGCATCAAGGGATATGGCGATAGGGCCGGTGAATGGAGTTGAGGCAGAAGATCAGCCATGATCTCATTGAATGGTGGAGCAGGCTCGAAGGGCCGAATGGCCTACTCCTGCTCCTATTTCTTATGTTCTTATGGTCTTATGAAATGATGTGGGCTTTTCCCTTCAGTCAAATATACTGAAGATCTTAAGTGCCAAATAGAAATGTTCATTCATTAATCCCAAGAGAAGTAAATACATAATTGACTTACCAATAGATCATCATCTTTCACCTTTGTTTCTGTAGTGGTCAGGACAGTGCCAGCTGCTCTCTGTTCGTTCTCAAGCTGCTTCAGATGGTCTTTTAGTTCTTCATTGTGTACCTCCCGCTTGGCCAGCTCACCCTGCAATCTCTCAAGTTCTTCTTGGTGATTGACATCCTTCTGTTTCAAGGTCTGAAGCGCACAGTTACGCTCTAGAATGTCAGAGCGCAAGGTCTGTAGTTCATTGTAACCTTTTTGGAATTGAGCTGTCCTGTCTGACAGTTCCTGTTCAAGTTCTGCCATTCTTGTTGGTAAAAGTCCTATTTCTTCCAATTCCACCTGCCTTTGCTTCTCAATCATTTGTAGCAGCCTCTCCTTTTCAGTCTGAGCATCTTCCAGTTCTTGGACACGTGATGAGAGAAGAGCTACATCAGCATCCCGCTGAGTGACGTGAATCCTCAGCAAACTGTTATCCTCCTGAAGGGTGCTGTGCTGCAGGTGAAGGGATAACAGCTCCTGCAGCTGCTGCTGATTAACTTCCTGCGAGCTTTGAAGGCTAGTCTGCAAAGCATCCACCTTCTCTTGGAACTGAGCCTCCGTTTTATCTAGGAGCTGGAGAGAATCTTGTTTCGTTATCACCATCCCCATTTGATCCTGAAGCCCTGTTGAGTGGATATTTGGAGCTTCTTTGTAGTCTCCAGCACCCCTATTGTCTACTACCATACATGCCAGCTCCTGCTGCAGGTTGTCATTAACTCCCCAAGAGGGTGTTGCATTTTGTCTGGACTCTTTTTCCAAGCATAATATATCGAGGTCTTCCTGAGAATCACTGACTTCATGGCGATTTGGACCCAACAGCGACAGTTCTTGCTGCAATTTCTCTATAACCTCAATGAGATGCTCAACCTCCTCTTCTTTTGCCTGACGTAATCTATCCTGGTCAACAGTAAGCCGTTCGATCTGTGATTTCAGCTCTTCAATTTCACTGTTCTTCTCTTCAAAAGTCTAAAATAAAAAGATAAACAAGGATTACCTCAAATTCTGCTAAACACTGGTAAAATCACTGTGATGTAAATTGCACAGGCAATGAATCCCTGACTTCCAGACATACATACACTACACTATATATATATATATATATTTTATTTATTTTATCCACCCTTTTGGTTTGTGCCTTTTTCCTTTTTTTTCTCTCCCCCCCACAGCAGCTGTCTTTCATTCTGCCAGCATTTCACACTTCACAGCCATCTTTTGTTTCTTAATCTGTCCTATTACCATCTCGTCTTGCCTTGAGCATCTCTTAATGTCTCTACTCTCCACAGACCACCCCTTTTGTTCTTTTATTCCTCCCCCCAGCCTCCCACTTGCTTTTTTATCTGTTTCATTTCCTGCTTTCTTCAGTTCTGACGAAGGGTCTTCGACCTGAAACGTTAACTCTGTTTCTCTCTCCACGGATGTTGCCTGGCCTGCTGAGCTTTTCCAGCGTTTTCTGTTGTTGTTTCAATTTTCCAGCATCCGCAGTATTTTGCTATCGTATCGAATGAATCCCTGAATACTTCCAATTTACAGCTCCTCCAGACCCACCTTTTGTTTCTTTACTTGTCCCATTACCACTCCCTTTTTCCTTGCACCTTCATCCCTTTTGTCATTTAATCTCTCCTGACTTCCACGCGATCACAGACCTTCCCGTTTGTTCTTTCCTCCCCTCCTTTCCCTGCCTCTATACTTGCAGATAAACTGTTAAATCTCCAACTTCTTCCAGTTTTGATGTCATCAAACTGAAACGTTAACTCTGTTTCTCTCTCCATAGATGTTGCCTGACCTGCTGAGTATTTCCAGCATTTTCTGTTTTTACTTCTAATGAGGTGCCAGTTTTTATGCTAATGTATAGATTTGTGGATATTATCAAAATAACTCATTAAACAAAACACTATTCACTAAGCAGGAGTACATTTCCTACATTATAACAGTGACTACACTTCAAAAAGTACTTCATTGGCTGTAAAGTGCTTTGGGACATTCTGAGGCCGTGAAATGCACTGTATAATCCAAGTTCTTCCTTCCTTATAGGGAGAATGCAGTTGATTAAGAGCTATGATGAAGATCAAAGCTGGGAAGATTGAAGGGTTCTGCCCCAACACAGTCTTACTGTTGAGCTCCATATAGTCAATTACCTAAAAGGTTTTGTCCAACACGAACTTAGCATTCGCTTCATGTAGCACATTAACTGAGCTGTCTAACACAGTCTTCGTGTCCAGCTCCACAAGTGTGTTACCTTGTTGTCTAAAGTGCTTTCCAATTCCTGTTGTAGTTTGAAGATTTGTTCCTTTAGTTCATCGATTTCCTGGTTCTTCTCCTGCAGCAAAGCCTGAGGCAGCTGCAATCCTGGCCCTCTGCCACTATCTACATCCAAGCCCAAACGTAGATGTAGTCTGGCTACATCCTCCTGAAAATGGAACGGTTGGTGGGTGG
The DNA here is from genome assembly GCA_030390025.1 of Squalus acanthias. NCBI lineage: Eukaryota > Metazoa > Chordata > Chondrichthyes > Squaliformes > Squalidae > Squalus > Squalus acanthias. The sequence continues at coordinate 114,341,635 of CM059427.1, read as the reverse complement.
AAATGGGAAAACTAAATTAAGAGATGTAAATCAGCATAAACTTGAGAGTGTTAGATAACAGTACTAGAGAGTATCACACAGTACTACATTAACAGTCAGTGACAGACTGATACAATTTAGTTACATAGTCTTCTTATCTTTTATCTGTATCACACAATCTGACCCCATTAAATCCAGAAAATCAGTGCCAATGAATTCACCTTCACTCGGATGTTGTCCTCATGGAGCTGGTTGATTGCCATTGCTGACTGCTTTGTCTGGATCTCCAGCTGCATATTCAATTGGAGCATTTCATCGTTTCTATTCATCAGATTCTCTCGGAATTGATCAAGCTGCTTCTCAAGGCTTTGGATCTTGAAAATAAATTAAACAATGGAACCAGTTACAAAGCAATTGGGCTCCCCCATGTTACCCAAACTGGACATTACATTATTTTGAATTATTTACTGTACAAATTTCAGGCAAAGCACCCATCTGATCTTGCTGTGGAAGTAAGAATTTTATACAGTGCCTGAAGATTGTCACAAATGAAGGAAAGAAAGAACTTGCAATTATAGAGTACCTTTCACCACCTCAGGAGGGCCTAATGTGCATTACAGCCAACGGATTACTTTTGAAATGGTCACTGTTGTTTTGTAGCTACATGTGGTAGCCAACTTGCACACAGAAGTCCCAAACACAGCTGATCAATGAATAACTAGATAATCTGTTGTTGGTGGTGCTGATTGAGGGAGGATTAGCAGCTAACGTACTGAAGTATGCCGATTCTAGGAGCTGCTGTTCCGACTCTGTTACTCCATCTGTGACAAATGGTTCTGTAAAGAATCCTTATGGGCTGGTCACCTCTCTGATCAAGCAGGCCCAAGTCCCAAGTCTTTTCCAGTCAATATAACTAGAATGATTCTAAGTGAGTTACGCCACGTCAGTGAGATCTTATACATCAAGGTATGAGGAGAAAGGATGGGAAGACTCACAGTAACGTTCCCATCCTTGTGTGGAGATAAACATCCAACTATACATTGTTTGAATCATAGAATCATACACCACAGAAGGAGGCCATTCGGCACCATCGTGATAGTGCCGGCAGCTTTTTTCAAGAGTTAGCCAATTAGTCCCACTCCCCTGCTCTTTCCCCCGAACACTGCAATATTTTCCTTTTCAAGTATTTATCCAATTCCCTTTTAAAAGTTATATTGAATCTGCTTCCACCACTCTTTCAGGGAGTGCATTCCAGATCATAACGCGCTGCGTATCTCATCTCCCCCCCCATCCCGGTTCTTTTGCCAATTATCTTAAATCTGTGTCCTCTGGTTACCGACCCGCCTGCCAGTGGAAACAGTTTCTACCCATCTACTCTATCAAAATCCCTCATACTTTTGAACACCTCTATTAAATCTCCCCATAACCTCTTTGCTCTAAGGAGAACAATCCAAACTTCTCTAGTCTCGCCACCTAATTGAAGTTCCTCATCCCTGGTACCATTCTAATAAATCTCCGCTGCACCCTCTCAAATTTTTCTTAAAGCGTGGTGCCCAGAATTGGACACAATACTCTAGCTGGGGCCTAACCAGTGATTTATAAAGGTTTAGCATAACTTCCTGGCTTTTGTACTCTATGCCTCTATTTATATTTATTATTTTTTTTAAAAAGACTAACACAAGAACCAACACAAATTGACAGGATATGCAGCCAGCAGGTGTTTTGACACGTTGGACCCCCTGGGACACATCTCATTGTCTTGGCTGTGCTCTTAGTGTGTCTTTGATGTAGGGAAAGATTTGAATAGATTTTTTCTGTGCTTATATTGTGAATTCTGGGAGATTCTCTCACAGCTACTCTACCTGAGGAAGGAGCGAACAGCTCCGAAAGCTTGTAAAATTAAATAAATCTGTTGGACTATAACCTGGTGTTGTGCGACTTCTCTATTTATAAAGCCCAGGATCCCATATGCTTTTTTAACAGCCTTCTCAACTTGTCCTGCCACCTTCAAAGCTTTGTGTACATAGACCCCCAGGTCTCTCTCTTCCTGCACCCACTTTAAAATAGTACTATTGAGTTTATATTGCCTCTCCTCGTTCTTTCTTCCAAAATCCATCACTTCACACTTCTCTGCATTAAATTTCATCTGCCATGTGTCTGCCTATTTCACCAGTCTGTCTATGTCCTCCTGGAGTCTATTATCCTCCTCCTCACTGGTTACTACATTTCAGAGTTTTGTGTCATCTGCAAACTTTGAAATTATGCTCTATATAAGAACATAAGAAATAGGAGCAGAAGTAGGCCAATCGGCCCCTCGAGCCTGCTCCGCCATTCAATAAGATCATGGCTGATCTGATCCTAACCTCAAATCTAAAGAACACAAGAAGTAGGAGCGGGACCCGGCCACTCAGCCCCTGGGCCCGCTCCGCCACCCACAGGGCCTTGACCGATCCGAACTCAGCCTCATGTCCAATTTCCTGCCCGCTCCCCGTAACCCCTAATTCCCTTTACTTTTAGGAAACTGTCTATTTCTGTTTTAAATTTATTTAATGATGTAGCTTCCACAGCTTCCTGGGGCAGCAAATTCCACAGACCTACTACCCTCTGAGTGAAGAAGTTTCTCCTCATCTCAGTTTTGAAAGAGCAGCCCCTTATTCTAAGATTATGCCCCCTAGTTCTAGTTTCACCCATCCTTGGGAACATCCTTACCGCATCCACCCGATCAAGCCCCTTCACAATCTTATATGTTTCAATAAGATCACCTCTCATTCTTCTGAACTCCAATGAGTAGAGTCCCAATCTACTCAACCTCTCCTCATATGTCCACCCCCTCATCCCCGGGATTAACCGAGTGAACCTTCTTTGTACTGCCTCGAGAGCAAGTATGTCTTTTCTTAAGTATGGACACCAAAACTGTATGCAGTATTCCAGGTGCGGTCTCACCAATACCTTATATAACTGCAGCAATACCTCCCTGTTTTTATAATCTATCCCCCTAGCAATAAAAGCCAACATTCCGTTGGCCTTCTTGATCACCTGCTGCACCTGCATACTAACTTTTTGATTTTCTTGCACTAGGACCCCCAGAGCCCTTTGTACTGCAGTACTTTCCAGTTTCTCACCATTAAGATAATAACTTGCTCTCTGATTTTTCCTGCCAAAGTGCATAACCTCACATTTTCCAATATTGTATTGCATCTGCCAAATCTCCGCCCACTCACCCAGCCTGTCTATATCCCCTTGTAGGTTTTTTATGTCCTCCTCACTTTCTACTTTCCATCCCATCTTTGTATCATCTGCAAACTTTGATATGTGACACTCAGTCCCCTCCTCCAAATCGTTAATATAGATTGTAAAGAGTTGGGGACCCAGCACCGACCCCTGCGGAACACCACTGGCTACTGGTTGCCAGTCCGAGAATGAACCATTTATCCCAACTCTCTGCTTCCTGTTAGATAACCAATCCTCCACCCATGCCAGAATATTACCCCCAATCCAGTGATTTTTTATCTTGAGCAATAATCTTTTATGTGGCACCTTGTCGAATGCCTTCTGGAAGTCTAAATACACTACGTCCACTGGTTCCCCTTTATCCACCCTGTACGTTATGTCCTCAAAGAACTCGAGCAAATTTGTCAGACATGACTTCCCCTTCATAAAGCCATGCTGACTTTGTCCTATTAAATTATGTTTATCTAAATGTTCCGTTACTGTCTCCTTAATAATGGACTCCAAAATTTTACCCACCACAGATGTTAGGCTAACTGGTCTATAATTTCCAGCCTTCTGCCTACTACCCTTTTTAAATAAGGGTGTTACATTAGCAGTTTTCCAATCTGCCAGGACCTTTGCGGAGTCCAGGGAATTTTGGAAAATTATTACCAAAGCATCCACAATCCCTACTGCCACTTCCCTCAAGACCCTAGGATGTAAGCCATCAGGTCCAGGGGATTTATCCGCCTTGAGTCCCATTATTTTACTGAGTACCAATTCCTTAGTGATTTTAATCGTATTTAGCTCCTCCCCCCCTAGAGCCCCATGTTTGTCCAGTGTTGGGATATTCTTAGTGTCCTCTACCGTACAGACTGAAACAAAATATTTGTTCAGCATTTTTGCCATCTCCATGTTTCCCACCATTAATTTCCCGGTCTCATCCTCTAAGGGACCTACATTTGCCTTAGCCACCCTTTTTCTTTTTATATAACTATAGAAACTCTTGCTATCTGTTTTTATATTTTTTGCTAATTTATTTTCATAATCTATCTTCCCTTTCCTAATCAATCCTTTAGTTACTTTTTGCTGTCTTTTGAAGACTTCCCAATCTTCTATCCTCCCACTAAGTTTGGCTACCTTATATGTCCTTGTTTTTAGTCGGATACTATCCTTAATTTCTTTACTTAGCCACGGATGGCTGTCATTTCTTTTACTCAAGTCCAGGTCATTAATATATATCAAAAAGAGCAGTTGTCCTAATACTGATCCCTGGGGGACACCACTGTATACCTCCCCACAGTATGATAAACAACCATTCACCACAACTCTCTGCTTTCTGTCCCTTAGCCAATTGTGTATCCACACTGCCACTTCACCTTTAATCCCATGGGCTTCAATTTTACTAACAAGTCTATTATATGGACATGATTTGCCTTTGACGAATCCATGCTGCATGTTATTTATTAACCCTTGCTTTTCCAGGTGACAAGTCATTTCGTCCCAGATTATGGTCTCTAAAAGTTTCCCCACCACCAACGTTAGGCTAACTGGCTTATAGTTACTGGGTTTATTACTCTGCCCTTTTTGAACAGGGGTGTAAACATTTGCAACCCTCCAGTTCTCTGGCACACTTCCCATATCTAAGGAGGATTGAGAAAATTGCGGCTAGAGTCTCTGCTATTTCCACCCTTAATTGCCTCAGCAACCTTGGATGCATCCCATATGGACCGGATGACTTTTCTACTTTGAGCGCTATCAACCTTTTAAGTACCTCCTCTTTATTTTTCTCCGCTACCTCTTCCTTTACTGTGACATTGGCAGCAACTTTTTTTTGTGAAGACAAAGTGCAAAGTACTTATTTAGTACCGCAACCATGCACTCTGCATCCACAAGAAGATCTCCTTTATGATCCCTAATCAGCTCCACCCTTACTTTTGACGATCCTTTTACATGTTTATAAAAAGATTATTGTTTCCTTTTGTTACCTGCTAATAATCTTGTACATTCTCTTTGCCCCTCTTATTTCCTTTTTCAGTTCTCCTATGTACTTTCTGTATTCTGCTTGATTCTCTACTAGGTTATGAATCTGACATTTATCACAAGCCTCCTTTTTTGGTTTCATTTTAATTTCTATTTCTTTCATCATTCAGGGAGCTCTAGCTTTGGATGCCCTTCCTTTCCGCTCTCATAGGAATGTGTCTAATCTGTACCTGAGCTATCTCCCCTTTGAAGATCTCCTATTGCTCATTTGCTGTTTTACCTGCCAATCTTTGTTTCCAATCCACTTGGACCAGGTCACTTTTCAGCTCACTGAAATTAGCCCCTTTTCCAGTTGAGTAGCTTCACCTCTGATTGTTCACAGAATGTCACAAAACATGTAGCAAAATATCACCAAACCTCTTGTGTTGAGAGGTTGCCATGAGATAAAAGATTTAGAACACAGTTTCAAGATGGAGCGCCCACTTGAGGGCATATCTTGGCTCAAAGTATCTTTTTTGTGATATTCTACATTCCACTGAAGTGTTGAACAGAAAGAAGCGAGATGTTGGCAGCATCAATACTACATTTGCAATAAGTCCTGACATGAGAGTCAGAAAAGAATCCCTCTGTTTCCTTGTTTATTTACTTACTTCCCGATGGTTGTACAGTTCGTCTACACCCTAACCAACTTGATGAGACGTGCTCTTTGAACACTATAAAAGGTTCATCATGCTTCTCAAAACCCAGCCTGTTTATCCACCTCGAGGTGTGTGACCTGGTCTAAATACCTTTGGCCAATGCTCCCATCCACTGTGGGAGTTACCAGTTATCAGGGAAAGACAGCACAATTGCTTAGAAGTGTCCCTCGAGATTACAAACCTAATAATCTGGCTGTCTCCTGGCCAGTTTCAATGGCTAGGCAACAGGGTGCCTTTGAAAGGGAGATGTTAGAACAGTCTCACAAATTGTCTTACTTTGGGACTAATGAAATTGTTTCTCTCAATCCCACCTCAGCTTCCTTAGTCTGGAGAGCCTGCCGCTCATTCTGTAACTGCTCCTTTAGCGACTGATCAGAAAATCCTTCAACGGGGACTCTATGTCTAGCTTCATCTAGCTTCGACTGTAGAGCAGAGATCTGCATTAGGTTACTGTACTGCTGCTGCTGAAGAGATTCCTTGTCCTGTCACAAAAACACAGAAGAAAAGTCTTAGTGTTGCTGGTGCCTCAAAGTTAAAAACAAAATATCAAACACAAACCCAATCATCCATTATTCTATGCAGTCCCGTCAATTTCACTTCTGACAGTCTGTCTTATCAGTAAGTGAACCTGGCTGAGATCACATTGATTTTATATGTTCAGAACCCATTCTGCATAATTCCAATTCTAGTGAATTCATTGAGTGAAAGTGACAATCAGTCTTCCTTTTCCATGACCCATTTTTGATTAATTTTTCTTCAGTTTTCTTTTCAGAACTATTATTGGCCTGTAGTTTGTTGGTAAGTGGAATGAGTTGAATGCCTTACAGCCGATGCACAGTTTAGAAACATAGAATATAGAAACATAGAATCTAGGAGCAGGAGTAGGCCATTCGGCCCGTCGAGCCTGCTCCACCATTCAATACGATCATGGCTGATCATTCAAATCCAGTACCCTGTCCCTGCTTTAATCCCCACAGTACACATATCCCACCCTACCCACGTAACCCCACGTATTTAATTCCCCCTAACATATCCCATCCTATCCCCATAACCCCACATATTTAATCCCCCCCTAACACTAAGGGTCAATTTATCATAGCCAAATCAACCTAACCCGCACATTTTTGGACTGTGGGAGGAAACCGGAGCACCCGGAGGAAACCCACGCAGACACGGGGAGAATGTGCAAACTCCACACAGACAGTCACCCGAGGTCAGATTCGAACCCGCGTCCCTGGCGCTGTGAGGCACCAGTGCTAACCACTATGCCACCGTGACGGAATTATTCTCGGACTCCAGGGTTGACCCTAGATTTTGTGAAACTGACACACAGGGGGCGATTTTGCCAGCCCTGGGGAGGCGGGACTGCCGGGATATTGGCAGAATCTGGGAGCGGGTACCCATCCCGCCCCCAACACGCCTCCGTGCCATCTTCCCAGGAGGCGGGTACCCGACCCGCGCCGGGTTCCGTCTCCTCGAGGCGGGAAGGTGATTAGTGCCAATTAACTGCCTGTTAACAGGTAGTTAACAGGCAGTTTTTTGGCTAATCCCCATTTTGAGCCCTGAAGTGTGGGCTTCCCGACGTCTCCAAACCTTGCCAGGGTCAGCGAGGCGGGCCGTCGGTCTGCGGGGGTCGGAGGGGTCGAGATGTCCGGTGTGCATAGGTAAGTGTGTTTGGTGTGTGTAAAATGTTTTAATAAGTTTTACTTACCTTTACTTCTTCCTGCAGGCTTCCTCCCTTCAGTTCTCGGGAGTCCCTCAGCTCACCAGCACAGAATGCAGAATGGCCGTTGAACTGTCAAAAGCTGCAGCCTTCTGCTTTCTGTTCAGGAGAGCTCTCTAACTGAGCCTGAGTGACAGGACTGAAGTTACAGAGGACAGATTGTCAGTGTTTGACAGCTTCACAGAGCTCTCAAACACTGACATTTCATCTGTCAAAAGCTCTTGACAGATGAAACGTCACTCGCTGACGTCACCTGTAACCGGCTTTCCCTTAATTGGACTGCTATGCTCGCTGGGCGGGCTTAACAAGGTCAATCAAGGGAAAATAGCGTGGGTTGGCCACAAATTGATGGAGGCGGGACTAAAACCTGACAAGTGGGAGTCCCGCCTCCAAAAGCTCCCCATTGACAAAATCCAGCCTAAAATGTGAGTTTCAAAACTGATGCCGCAAAGTTAAAGTTTTTGAAAAGCATGACACATCAAACTGAACAAGAGTGGCTTGGAGGATTGGCCGTTGTATCGAGTACACAGTGCCCCTGGTATGTAATTCAGAAAATGTCACTCTACCCAACTAAAATCAGTACTTTTGAAAGGGGAGAGGGGTTTTTTGTTTTTTGAGAATTTTACTATGCTGCCTGGCTGCGTTCATTCCTCATCTATTTCTAAATCCTGCAGGATGGTATTAACATGTGTAGCATTCGGGAGATGTCACAAATCATGAATGAGGAATTGAATTCTGAGCCTACCAGCGCCGTTCTGTAACAATCTGGCAGCAGCGATCAAAGTAGCATTATTGCAGCAAATATGCGATTGCCATTGATTTTGATTGGAGTGGAGCTATTTCTTACGGTTCGGGCTAGGGTCTTGGCAGCTGGGTGGCGCAATACACCCAGAAAATTATGGCGTGGTGTAACTCACTTAGAATCATTCAGCACAGAAGGAGGCCATTTGACCCATTGTGTCTGTGCTGGCTCTTACAAAGAGCTATCCAATGAGTCCCACTCATGCGCTTTCTCCATAACCATGCAAATTTCTCCTTTTCAAGTATATATCCAGTTCCTTTTTGACTTATGCCATGATTTCCTGAAATTTCTGTACCATAATAATGGTATATGCTGTAGATATGCTTTCAGGAAGTTCCAGGCCATCATTTTGATTAGGTTTTAAACTCCTTAATTCTTGCTTTCTGACTAAAGGTCATCGACCTGAAACGTTAACTCTGTTTCTCTCTCCAGAGATGCTGCCTGACCTGTTGAGTATTTCCAGCATTTTCTGTTCTTATTTCAGATTTCCAGCATCCGCAGTATTTTGCTTTTCCTTATTTCTTGTGATTGATTTAAAGGGACTACTATCAAGTTAACACAAGATGAAAAGGCATCAGTTTTTGTCACAGTTATCAGTACATTTAAATATGAAAACATCAGCCCTACTGCTATGAAGTGAAGCTTTACAAAGTCATGGTTACTGGCCCTTGATTACCTGTGATAATTCTTCCTCTATCCGCTTCATCTTCTGTATCTCTTGCTCGAGCTGACTAACCCGTTTTTCTACATCAGCACGGGATAACACTGCCCGTTCAAGCTCTTTGATCTGCGCTTCCAGTTTTGCTATTTCTTCACTTTGTTCCCGCACATCTCGCTCCAGGTGTTCCTTTGTTAGCAACAACTCATTGTAATCATCTGTCTTTGACTGGATCTGTGCCTCCATTGTTTCCATCTTAAGAAAGTGCACACACACACAAATACTGAGTTGTGAGCAGAGAGTTCTTGCAATCTTTTCTTGAAACCAAATCTCTGCTCGTGCTAAAATTGTACTACTCTGTATTACTTACATTAGAAATGTTTCGACATGAATGTAATTTTCATCATGTGGGGAAAAAAGTTACTCTGGTACTTACTGGTTCTGCAAAATCTGGACAGTTTAAAAACAGTAAACACCCTACTCAGTGATACAACATTTGTTTGAAGATTAGAAAAGACCTTTAGCAACAAAACTTCCTTCCATTTTCTCACAATTAATAATTAAAACTACTGTAATTGCCATATTAACTTCCTTCAATCAATCCTAGTTATAACAACAAAGAAGCACTGAGAGTAGCAAGGCCACAGAATGTACTCTGGGTGGGGGACTTCAAATGTCCATCACCAAGAGTGGCTCGGCAGCACCACTACTGACTGAGCTGGCCGAGTCCAGAAGGACATAACTGCCAGTCTGGGCCTGCGACAGGTGCTGAGAACACCAACACGAGGGAAAAACCTACTTGACCTCGTCTTCACAAATTTACCTGTCGCAGATGCAACTGTCCATGACAGTATTGGTAGCAGCGACCACCGCACAGCCATTGTGGAGACAAGTCCCGTCTTCACACGGAGGACACCCTCCATCGTGTTGTGTGGCACTACCACCCTGCTAAATGGGATAGATTCAGAATAGATCTAGCAGCTCAAAACTGGGCATCCATGAGGCGCTGTGGGCCATCAGCAGCAGCAGAATTGTATTCCACCACAACCTGTAACCTCATGGCCCGGCATATCCCTCACTCTACCATTACCATCAAGCCAGGGGACCAACCCTGGTTCAATAAGGAGTGTAGAAGAGCATGCCGGGAGCAGCACCAGGCATACCTAAAAATGAGGTGCCAACCTGGGGAAGCTGCAACACAGGACTACATGCATGCTAAAAGGCGGAAGCAGCATGCTATAGACAGGGCTAAGCGATCCCACAATCAACGGATCAGATCAAAGCTCTGCAGTCCTGCCACATCCAGTCGTGAATGGTGGTGGACCATTAAACAACAAACGGGAGGAGGAGGAGGCTCTATAAATATCCCCATCCTCAATGATGGTGGAGCCCAGCACGTGAGTGCAAAAGACAAGGCTGAAGCGTTTGCAACCATCTTCAGCCAGAAGTGCCGAGTGGATGATCCATATCGGCCTCCTCCTGAGGCCCCCACCATCACAGAAGCCAGTCTTCAGCCAATTCCATTCACTCCACGTGATATCAAGAAACGGCTGAGTGCACTGGATACAGCAAAAGCTCTGGGCCCCGACAACATCCTGGCTGTCGTGCTGAAGACTTGTGCTCCAGAACTAGCCGCGCCTCTACCATTACCATCGCCGAATCCCCCACCATCAACATCCTGGGGTCACCATTGACCAGAAACTTAACTGGACCAGCCACATAAATACTGTGGCAACAAGAGCAGGTCAGAGGCTGGGTATTCTGCGGCGAGTGTCTTACCTCCTGACTCCACAAAGCCTTTCGACCATCTACAAGGCACAAGTAAGGAGTGTGATGGAATACTCTCCACTTGCCTGGATGGGTGCAGTTCCAACAACACTCAAGAAGCTCGACACCATCCAGGACAAAGCAGCCCGCTTGATTGGCACCCCATCCACCACCTTAAACATTCACTCCCTCCACCACCGGCGTACCGTGGCTGCAGTGTGTACCATCTACAAGATGCACTGCAGCAACTCCCCAAGGCTTCTTCGGCAGCATCTCCCAAACCCGCGACCTCTTCCACCTAGAAGGACAAGGGCAGCAGGCGCATGGGAACACCACCACCTCCAAGTTCCCCTCCAAGTCACACACCATCTTGACTTAGAAGTATATCACCGATCCTTCATCGTCACTGGGTCAAAATCCTGGAACTCCCTACCTAACAGCACTGTGGGAGTACCTTCACCACACGGACTGCAGCGGTTCAAGGCGGCAGCTCACCACCACCTTCTCAAGGGCAATTAGGGACGGGCAATAAATGCTGGCCTTGCCAGCGACGCCCACATCCCATAAACAAATTAAAAAAAGATCATCTACCTTTTGGGGTCTTTTCTTCGAACAATGTATATATATATTTTGGTGAAGAGGTAGAAAGATAAAGGAGCTAAAAAACAAATTAAAAGGGACACTTCTTTGTAATATTTGACCTCCGTGATGTCCCAGAGCATCACCCTGTCGAAATCTTCATTCATTTTCCCCTGAAGTGACAAAAGTAAATTTTCTTCGATATAAGCAAGGCCAGAAAAAAAAGTTCCATGGGGACAGATGTGGAGGATGAGTTCTTTGAAGAGGCCCTGCAATCTATGGGAGAAGACTGTCAGCACGACTACTTTCTTCAAGGATTTAACTCCAAATATCTCAGGATTATGGCTCAGTTTACTCGGAGAAACTGTAATTATTTTTTTCAAAAATTTAAATTTTTGTTTAAAATAGTTAATTTATGTAATTTATAGTTATTTTAAAAATGTGATTTTAAAAAAAAAATTATTTGAAGTTTTAGTTTGGTTTTGGGGCCAATCTCTATTCATAGATTTGACAGGTCGTCCTGTCAAATCTATGAATGGAGATTCCCTGCTCCGATTGGCTCTCCATGGCCCACATGATCCCAGGGGATGCTTCAAACTAACTGCGCCCCTGGGATACGCAACCACTGCACACCGGCAGCTGGAGGAGGCCCAGGATCGGAATCCCACGCGGGCCCACAGCACAACGGCAGGCGCGCGCTAGATAAGTAAAGGTCGGGGGCTTGCACCCGCGGGAAGCCTCCGACCCGAATTTCTGGCCCATTGTCAAATGGCCTTTGTCACAGTTTCCTGGAGGTTGAGGTGCTGACAGTTGCCAGCAGTGAAGAATATAATCCAGTAGCCAGTTGGCAATCTTGGATGAAGATATTTGCCCAGCTCTCAGAACCATAATACACAAATGGTTGTTTAGTTTAATCTTATTCTACCTACAAAGTAGCAATCTAGCTATCTACATTTAGCATTCCCACAATGAAAATATGCAACCTTGTGCCAATGCGCTGAAGAAATGGTGGATTATAATCGCTATAACAAGATAGAATTAGAGAAGTTTTAGGATGTGTAATTCCCAGTTTGTATTAGATTGAACTGCCAGCATAGATTCTTACAGCACTGAAAGAGGTAATTCGGTCCATTGTGCCTGTGCCGGGCTCTTTGAAAGAGCGATCCAATTAGTTGCACTCCCCTGCCCTTTCCCCATAGCCCTGCAAATTTTTCTGCTTCAAGTATTTATCTAATTCCCTTTTGAAAGTTACTATTGAATCTGCTTCCACTACTATTTCAGGCAGTGCATTCCAGATCATAACTCGCTGCGTAAAAAAAATTCTCATCTCGCCTCTGGTTCTTTTGCCAATTATCTTAAATCTGGGTCCCCTGGTTATCGACCCCCTGCCAGTGGAAATAGTTTCTCCCTCTCTACTCTAGAAAGCTAACTTACATTCCATAAGAACAAAGAAGCTCTTGAAGGTTTACAATTCCAAGTTCCTCAGATAAAACTAGAAACTAGTCTGGTCTCTTAGAGATTAATAGGGTTAGGGAACTGTACATCAGCTGCTACAGTGAAACTTGATTTCAAATGTAGTTAGGCACAGGAGTTGTTGGAGACACTCCAATGAAGCAATAAACTTGTAAATAACCAGATAGAAGGAATAACCTCAGGCTGATAACACAAATCATCTCAAATGTGGTACTAATCCTCATTAATAGTTTCCTGGAAGGCATCGACAACAGAAGGCAGCAGATTTTAGGTGTTAAATCCCCCCTTCAACAGCCAAACTGTTGCGGTTAGGCCGCAGTTTGAATATCGCATCAGTTTTGGGTTCCCTACTTTAGGAAGGATGTCAAGGCTAAAGGCTAGAAAAATGTTAGGACATGGAAAATCCTATCACAAACAGTGGTGGAAGCAGAATCCATAATAGGGAAGTGAATAAATATTTGAATAAGAAAAATTTAAAAGAGTATGGGAAAGAAAGAGAAATGGGACTAAGTTGACAGCTCTTTCAAAGAGCCGGCACAAGTATAATGTGCTAAATGGCCTCCTTCTGTGCTGTAAAATTCTAGGATACCAAATTCAGATAATAGGTGCCAAATCTGGCATACCAGCTGGACAAAATATTCTGTATTTACAGAGGTACAGTTACAATCTCATCACACAACTACAAGGTTGTAAGAAACACAATTTCCAAAGAGGATGTAGGATTATAAGAATAATTTTGACTCTGAATCTGAATCTTCCGGAGAATTCTAGAATTGAAGGGAAAGGAAGGAAACTTGTAAAGGTATTTGCCTTTTGACGAAATTGCCTCACACCCAAGCTCTTCTGACGCCAAGGCATTTTTTATCTTACACGTGCATGGATGACTGCAGATGTGTGGTCTTGCACCTTGAACAGCATGACTTGACTGGGTGCACAGACCCACGATATCGTAAGTCTGAGTATTTCCCATTGGAAGTATAGCCTCTTGCTGTGGGCTGCTAAATGCACCAAGACAGTTCAGCCATTGAGCACATTGACTCAGCATCAAGTTCCAGGTCCACCTGTTGCTTCAAAGTGTGCTGCATATGAGGAGAATAGTGGGTCTACAATTTTGAAGTAAGCTTACGTAGAAACAGAAATCAATTGGCAGTATAAATGCGGGAGAATGCTGAATGCAGTTTCGTTGGCACCAATCTCCCGAGATCCAGACTAAGTGTTAAATTTAGAAAAAGAAGTTTGTAGAGGGGGACTTGCTACAAATACATTTCTTCTCCTTTCTCATGCATTTTGCTGTTGATAAAGCCACCACAAGAGTAGGGTCCTCTCCCCCGCTCACCCACAACAGTTAAGTAATTGACAATGCACTGTAGTCTTCCCAAAAGACTAATGCTTTTCTACATCAATGACCTTCTCTCCGTCATAAGGTCAGGTGTGTGGTTGTTCGCTGATGAGTCCAGTGTTCAGCGCTATTCACAACTCCTCCAATAATGAAGCAGCCCATACCTGAGCTAACAAGTGGCAGGTAATATTTGTGCCACATAATTGCTAGATAATGGTTATTTCAAACAAGAGAAAGCCCAGCCACTACAGCCAAGTTCCCTACCATCAACATCTTGGGGGGTTACCACTGATCAGAAGCTGAATTCCACCAACCATATCAACACGGTGGCATTGATACACCCCTCAAAGCTTCTCCACCATCTACCAAGGCTCAAGTCAGGAGTTTGATGAAATACTCACCACTTGCCTGCATAGTGCCGTCACAACACTCAAGAAACTTAATACCATCGAGGACAAAGCAGTCCACTTGATTGGTGCCCCTGCCACTGGACTCAATACACCTTCACCACTGGCGACTGTGGCTCAGTATGCAATCTACAGGATGCACTGCTGCAAATCAGCACGGTTACGTCAACAGCACTGCTCTCCCCTATGACCTGGTTGTTGGAACACCATTACCTTCAAGTTCCTCACCATCCTGACTTGGACATACATCATCGTTACTTTATTGTCACTGGATCAATATCCTTGAATTCCCTCCCCAACACCAAAGTGGGAGCACCACCACCACAACGATTGCAGCGGTTCAAGGAACAATCCCATCACCACCTTCTCAGAGCATAAGGATGGGCAACAAATGCAGCCGTGACAGGGTCACCCATATCCCAAGGACAAATAAAAAAAATCTTTATATGATTTGTTTCAGTCTGAAGGGGTTATATTTACATGCTTACAGCTATCAGGGTTTTGATTTGAAATCCTCAGCCCTTATTGTTTTCAATCATCCTTTCTATAAAATTTGTGGAGTCATAAATGCTTAGGTTGTGGACTGAAAATGGGAGAATGCTCCTTTGCTCCTGTGAATGGACTGACAAAAAACTTAAATCAAATCCAAATTGATTATACATGGCATAGATTTAAATGGAAGAAAGATTTTAATGCAAGAAAGAAAACTTAGTCGTATCAGCGTTGCTAAGCCACTACATAGAGATAAAGTGAATTAAAAGCGTTTTTGCAGAGTGAAACACCAGAGCCACATGCACAGGGAAAGGGATAGATTGCACTATAAAGTCGATAGTCCTACTGCACCTCCAGGCAATATATACAAGTGAATCCCAATGAAAGGGACCATCAATAAATGTTTTTTGGAAGGGAACAGCAAAAGGAAGTGATTGGTGGGGCATTTACAGCAAGAGATTCTTCTATGTTCTGACCATCTCTACATGCCCCAAGTGTAATGCTATTTTTACTTAATGAGCTAAATGTTACATCACTTACCTTTGTTAATCCTCTTGGTTCTTTGAATCTCATCCACTTCACATATAATTTTTGAAAAGCTATAATCCGATGGGGGAAATTCTGTGACAGTTTCTTTAAGTGTTTGGCACTATGCAGTAATCATGTGAGGACAGCCTTTCTGATCACGTTGTGGCATGCTTCTGAACTCTTGAAGTGGTATCAAAGTAGCCAAGTTGGCGCAACATGGCAAAAAATGCACACAAGAAATGGCGAATTTAAGATGAGAGAGAGAAGCCAGGTTAAAAAGGACGACCACACAGAAGTTGGGCAACCTAACATTATTCCTCATTCAGCTTCTAATCATATCTCTACACACAAATTAAATATGCAAATTGTAAAGAAAACAGAGCTGAGATGGTCGGACTTCTTTTTGAAGACATCTTGGAGCAGTGAAGCACCAAATTGTTGACACAGCAGTCAGTCCAAGACTACGTTTGTCAGACATAGATTATTCCATATTTCTGCTTTGCAGAAAGTGTCAAGCTTTGCACATCAAGAAATAATGGAACTACAGCAGGAGTACAATGGGTCTCATAATGGTGGAATATAAAAAAGATACATACTATTACTACTCATCTAACACCAAAGGTTGTAGACTAGACATCAAATTTAACAAAGATGCAGTGGAACCACTGAAAGAGGAGATCCAATTGAAGAGACCGTGTGAAGAATTCTGCATACTGAACTACCGTGATGGTTTCAACAAGGAATTGTGGGTAGTGACACCAACCCTAGAATCATTTGCAACTATCAGCCGACAAGGGCTCTAGTTTTGAGCTTTTTCATGAGTAGGGGGAAACTCAGCTCCTTACGATGCAGGATCCAAGCAAAGTTTGGATAAAAACTTGAACAGGCTCTGTGTGGGAGTCCTGATGAGCCAATCAGTTCAATATAGATAGACATGGAAGCATTGAAGCTCTAATGAAGTTGCAACAGAAACATACTTGGGAAATACCTAGGTTGGGAGAAGGAATATTGGGACAAAAATTCGGCACTTGCCGGGTGAGTACGCACTGTGTACTCACCCGTAAGGCCTCCTGAAGTGCCGGTTTCCTGCATGCAATGCGCATGCGCGGGAAACCGGAACTTCCGGTCTCGTGAAGGGAGCGGTTCAGAGGTGAACCGCGTGCGCGGTAGAGGCTGCGCGCATGCAGCAAACTTAGGTTTTTTTTCAGGTTTCTCCGGGAGGGTAAGTATTGAAGAACCTGCGCTTTTAAAAAGGAGGCGCAGGACCCGTTTTCAACAAGGTAAGTGGTTAATTAATTATAATTTTAAAATTTTTTCAACAGGTTTATCTTTTTTAGATACTTTAAAGAAAGGTAAGTTTATTTTTAGCACTGTTAAAAAGTATTTTAATTTTTTCAAAAATTTAAATTTTTGTTTAAAGTAGTTAATTTATTTAACTTAGTTATTTTAAAAATGTGATGGTTTTTAAAAAAAAATTATTTGAAGTTTAGCTGTTGTTTTGGGGCCGATTTCAATTAATAGATTTGACAGGTGTCAAATCTATGAATGAAAGATGGTCTGCTGCCATTGGCTCTCCATGGCCCACGTGATCCCAAGGGACGCATCGCACTAACTACGCCCCTGGGACACGCAAGCACTGCGCGCCGGCAGTTGGGGCAGGCCCAGGAGCTGAAGTCCCCATGGGCCAGAAGCAGAACGGCAGACGCGGTAGGTAAGTGCGTACGCGATCCTTACCCCCGCGGCAAGCCGGAGTGGCGAATTTCTGGGCCATTATTACTGCTTTCTAGCTTCCTACTTAGTATTTCTCTGTATGGGACCCTAAAAACACTGGTAAGGACTGAAGTTTTGTTAGAGTTTATTTTGGCAAGTCGTTCTTAAGATTTCAGGTACCACCATCCCTCCCAAACCTCCTGATGGCTTCTACAACGTTCCATAATTTTCTCAATGCAATCTCCAAATAATACCTCACCATTAGATTGCAAATTGAAATAAAAAGCCATAAATTGCAAAGGAGGAGGATACTCTTGGCGGCAGCCCTCATACCAACTGCACATTCATTCTCCATGGAAACTATTTTATTAAAATTATTAAAGCGCTGTTGCTAAAGGGATCATAATCAGACATTAACTGGCTGAAGTGACCAATTTCTCAGCTTTCCCACACAAACACTCTGCATGTGTAGGAATATTATTAGAGTCCTGAGGAGCCAGTGGGGGTCACAATCAGCTAATTCAAGATTTTCTTTAGGGATCTGGAGAATGGATACAGGCTTTGGGTGGGAGGAGGGGACGGGGATGGCAGGCTGAAGGCCCTGGATTTGAAAGCGGATGATTGAGATCCATGATATTCAGAAGCAAAGGCGTTAAACTCCTGTGAAACACATCTGCACAAGATATAAAGACATCTTCATTTCTTCACGTTTGAGATGAGTGGACAGATCAGATCCAAACATAAAATAATCTTTCTGAAAGATCTCGATCAGCCAGTGTCAAAGCCTCTGGATCAGATCATAACGAGGACTTATACCTCATTCAACCGAGGCAAGAGCTGTTGCCCAAATATAGCATGTCTAACTGTAGATAGGACCTGTATGGTAACTAAGCCAACCAGAGTTTGTCACATATTGTCTCTATCACATGCCTAGCTGTGAGGCAATCCAAGAATGATATTTCTGCTTAATCAGCACTTTGACCAGGCATTCCTATAGAAGGCAGAGAACCTTCAATAACAGGGAATTCTTCTCCAGATAAAGAACAAGAGAGAAGTTGAAGAAATCAGCTTGTGTCTCAGCAAAAAGACCACTTGCCTTTGGTGACTTGACTCGAATGTTGCTGACAGTTGCATCAGTCAGAACTAAATCTGCCCTTGAACTGATCAAAAGCTATGCAGGTACTGTTCCCAAGGCCCCACAAAAGGTATCTGCATGAGCTGACCTTATGTCTGCTGCCTTTTGGACAAAGGCTGTCACTCTGGGAACGATCAATGGCCCACTGTTACCACAACTCATCTAAAACGCATAAGAGTAGGGCATCGGTGAAGGAATCTCCACTAAAGGAACTGAAGAAGGACTCATTCCATTCAGTATCCACAACTATCAAGGTTCTGTGTCTGTGTATTATAATTTTGTTAACCAGAAAAGTGATCTTACAATAATAGATAGGCAGGAAAGTTCTTACCAAATCTAGCTTTTAGCCTGCCCCTGGTTACAATTACACAGATGAAACATCATAATTGTAAGGATGCCTCCCTTGCTGCATGTTTACATAATCTTGTTTGCAGTTGAGTACCCATATTCTAGTTAGCTACATTTAAATACAGTAAGGATATTGAGGCACGGTGAAACATTGCATTGAGTCGACATTTAACCAGAACCACATCAGGCTTCAGTTCTACTCGTGTTCAGATCAGTTATTACTCATGGTCCTAATTGCAGCATTTGCTCTCTTCACTGCCTTCCCCAAACAAACTTCAGAACCAACCTGAGTTGGTTACCAACATATTATTAAGAACATTGTTAAGAATATTTGAATTCTGATGAAGGAATTAAAGGTGATCTTCATTACAGAAAACACTTGTATTCCCAGATGAGGCAAAGGATAGAGATGCTAAGAGGAAACTATTAGGGAGAAAGTAGCATGCAGCCAGGTTAATACTGATTGATCAGAATATAGGCAACATTTTCTCATACCTGGAGGCTCAAATAATCGTTCTAAAACATCCATGGCCGGGGAGAAAGAAAAAAAAACTTTTTAGAAATATTATGAAATGCAAATTGTATGTCTGAATGAGGACAATATGAAAATAGTAAGCGATTTGAAGAGGTAATCATACCTTGGATACTGTATAATCACCAACTCCTTGTGATTTTAATCCCTGTTTTAACTGCGCCTCCAGATTTTCAATCTCTTGCTGGAACTCATCTCGTTCGTGTTCACGCTCGGCTGCTTGTTCCTGAGTGAAAAGAATACAAGTAACTCTCAGGTATTACCTTGCTAAATTTATACGTTGTTCATCTTTTACCATATCATTTCACTCTTAACTTTATTTCATTCTTAAGTGGAGGATTGACCACCGGGAAAATTGGCTACCCTGCATGTTAGGATATTATTTCTTCAAATACAAAGCATACTCTACATAATACCAAGTTAAACCCGAGTTCCCATTATGAGAAAAACTGAGGAAGCAATGGCACTTCAAGACATTGAGCATCAGTGATGTCACGTTGCCATGGCTTTGATCTCCTGCCCCTTCTTTCAGTGCTGTGTAATGAAAGTGAGGTGGCATCTATGATCGATGAAAAGGCAGAGGAAGGTGCGTCAACAGGTGGCTTCCTTCTGATTCAGTGTTGACTTCTGCATGCCAGAAACATTGGTAACTAAGGCTTTTGGCCACGAATGATTGATCCAGGACAGTTTGCTGTAAAAATACTCTGTGGTGGGGCCAACAGTCGGGTACAACACGGAGAAGCATCGACATGCTTTGCCACAACAATGGAGGAAGCAGGTTTGATTTCCACAAATCACTGTTGTGAGCATGAGCTGAGCAGTTAGTCACCCATCTGGACTAACCCGAAGTGGTGTCTGGCATTGCAAGAGTCTGAGAAGCTGGGGGAAAATGGTGAAGTATCACCCAAGTGGTCTTCTTCAATGAGTGAAGTTCAACATCCACATTTACAAAAAAGCATAATTTTTCATGGTATCTCAGCAGGGACTACTATTCAAGAGACAATTGAAAACCAATTATACATTACTAATTACTGGATACTTAAGGGAAATAACAAGTAAAGAAAGTAAAAAGTGAAATGATAAGGTACAACCCAGTTTAAATATCTGTTCAGCTTTTACCTTATTTCACTTTCTTTACCTGTTATTTCCCTTCTTAAGTATTCAGTAATTAGTAACAAAGACTGCAAAAAGATTTATTTCCCCAGACCCTACGGCACACAAAAATCTAGAATCATACCTCAGCCCTTCTGAAACAGGGAGTGGACGAGGAACCCAAACATGCAAGACTTTCAGGACTAACATTAAAAGCTCAAAAGCAGGTGGGGTCAAGTCAAACACTGAATGGCCTGAGGTATCTAATTCCTAACATCCTAAAGTCAGCCTCCTCCTCTTGGTGCTATTGCTCAGCAGATTCAGAGGATGGAGAATGAGGGATAGTTACTCTGGGCATCAAGGACCCCCGTCTCCAAGATAAGTTAGTGGATTTAATTCATTAGATTCATCTAACCTCAGAATGGCTTCTCATTTTGGGAGATATTGTTTCAAACTTCAGTTGCTGGTACTAAGCTATTGCAAAAACTTCCTAGATATGGACACCAAAACGCATCCCCCTCAATCACCTCATTATTGACATCACAGGCAAGACCAGATTGTGTTTTTTTTTAAAGTAGATCCTATGCAATCCAAAGCATTGGCCAAGGTTAACTCTTCAGTCAGCACCAGGAACTTGTATCCCACTCAATGATATGGAACCATGTGAATATTGGGTGCCGCCAAGGCAAAAGTCAGACAACCATGTCGCTTCAAAATTTCATCCAGAGGACTTCTTATGACTGGTTATTCATTGTGAATACCAATTCCTTGATTTTAGGTAAGATATTTTCAGTAAAAATTCCGTGGCTCAGTGGCAGCACGCTCACATCGGAGTCAGAAAGTTGTGGGTTCAAGCCCCACTCCAAAGACTTGAGCACAGAATCCAGGCTGATCCAGGTGCAGTCTTTCGGCTGGGACGTTAAACGGAGATCCCGTCTGCCCTCTGGATTTATTTTGAGTTGTATTAGTGTCACTCAGGATGGCTTCCCATCTCAGGAGATGTTGTTTTTAATTTTGTGAGGCAGGTATTTCATGCTTCAGTAAGGGGTAGCAGAGATACTGCAAACAGCCATGAAGAGCAGTGGCAACTGGTTGACACTTGAACATTTCTGAAGCCAGAGTCACAGAATCTTATAGCACAGAAGGAGGCCATTCGGCCCGTCGTGCCTGTGCAGGCTCTTTGAAAGATCAGTTGTGCTTCGTCCGACACCCCCATTTTTTGTCCGTAATCCTGTAAGTTCCTCATCCTCCAGAACCCGTCCAACTCCCTTTTAAAATTATTTATGGAATCAGCTTCCACCACCTTTTCAGGTCGAGCGTTCCAGATCCCAACAACTCTGAAAAAATTCTCCTCTCTAGATCTTTTGCCAATGATTTTAAATCTATGACCTCTGGTTATTGACCCACTCGCCAGAGAGGATAGTTTTTCTTTATCTACTCTTTCAAAACCTCTAAAGTCATCTAATTTCTTTACAAAAATTAAGAGTTTGTTTTTCAATAAACTTCCAAGATGACAGATGTAGGATGACCATCACCCAGAACCTACAAACACATGGTCTGAGCTTGCAAAGATCTGATGTTGTCCATGAAGGGCCTTTTTACTCTATTTACTCAGACTGGTGGAAGGTGGGAAGTGGTGTTCCACAGGGATCAGTGCTGGGAACACTATTGTTCACTAATTACATGAAACGATTTGGACTTAGGAATCTGAAACACAGTTTCAAAATTTGCAGATGACACCAAATTGGGGGGTGTAGTTAATACAGAGGAGGACTACGACAAAATACAAGACGACGTTAATAAACTTGCAGAGTGAGCGTGTAAATGGCAAATGAATTTCAATATAGAGAAGTGTGAAGTGGTGCATTTTGGCAGGAGGAATAAGGAGGCCACATACTCCTTGGAAAATAACAGTCTAAATGGGGTAGAGGAGCAAACGGATCTAGGGGTTACAGATTCACAAATCATTAAAAGTAGCAACACAGGTTAACAAGGCCATAAAAATGCAAACAAGGTACTGGGGTTCATTTCTAGAAGAACAAAATTGTAAAGCAGAGAAGTTATGTTAAACTTATATCGAACCTTGGTTAGACCACACTTGGAGTGCTGTTCACAGTTCTGGTCTTATTACAAAAAGGGTATAGAGGCACTGGAGAAGATGCAAACCTTTTTTTACAAGGATAATACCAGAACAGAGGTTATACTGAACAAGCTGGGGCTCTTTTCTCTAGAAAAGAGAAGGTTGAGGAGTGACTTAATAGAGGTCTTTAAAATTATGAAGGGGTTTGACAGGGTAGACCGAGAGATGATGTTTCCACGAGTGGGAGAGTCCAAAACTAGGAGTCATAAATATAAGATGGTCACTAGTAAACCCAATAAGGAATGCAGGATAAACTTCTTTACCCAGAGAGTCGTTAGAATGTGGAACTCGCTACCACGTAAAGTAGTCTAGGCCAATAGTATAGATGCATTTAAGGGGAAGCTGGGTAAGTATATGAGGGAGAAAGGAATAGACGATTATGCAGATAGGGATAGATGAAGTAGAGTATAAGAACATAAGAATTAGGAGCAGGAGTAGACCATACGGCCCTTCGAACCTGCTCCGCCATTCAATAAAATCATGGCTGATCTTCGACCTCAACTCCACTTTCCCGCCCGATCCCCATAGCCCTTAATTTCCCTGGAGTCCAAAAATCTATCTACCTCAGCCTTGAATATACTCAATAACTGAGCACCCACAGTCCTTTGGGGCAGAGAATTCCAAAGATTCGCAACCCTTTGAATCAAGAAATTCCTCATCTCAGTCTTAAATGGCTGACCCCTTATCCTGAGACTATAAGAACATAAGAAATAGGAGCAGGAGTAGGCCAATCGGCCCCTCGAGCCTGCTCCGCCATTCAATAAGATCATGGCTGATCTGATCCTAACCTCAAATCTAAAGAACACAAGAAGTAGGAACAGGACCCGGCCACTCAGCCCCTGGGCCCGCTCCGCCACCCACAGGGCCTTGACCGATCCGAACTCAGCCTCATGTCCAATTTCCTACCCGCTCCCCGTAACCCCTAATTCCCTTTACTTTTAGGAAACTGTCTATTTCTGTTTTAAATTTATTTAATGATGTAGCTTCCTGGGGCAGCAAATTCCACAGACCTACTACCCTCTGAGTGAAGAAGTTTCTCCTCATCTCAGTTTTGAAAGAGCAGCCCCTTATTCTAAGATTATGCCCCCTAGTTCTAGTTTCACCCATCCTTGGGAACATCCTTACCGCATCCACCCGATCAAGCCCCTTCACAATCTTATATGTTTCAATAAGATCGCCTCTCATTCTTCTGAACTCCAATGAGTAGAGTCCCAATCTGCTCAACCTCTCCTCATATGTCCACCCCCTCATACCCGGGATTAACCGAGTGAACCTTCTTTGTACTGCCTCGAGAGCAAGTATGTCTTTTCTTAAGTATGGACACCAAAACTGTATGCAGTATTCCAGGTGCGGTCTCACCAATACCTTATATAACTGCAGCAATACCTCCCTGTTTTTATAATCTATCCCCCTAGCAATAAAAGCCAACATTCCGTTGGCCTTCTTGATCACCTGCTGCACCTGCATACTAACTTTTTGATTTTCTTGCACTAGGACCCCCAGATCCCTTTGTACTGCAGTACTTTCCAGTTTCTCACCATTAAGATAATAACTTGCTCTCTGATTTTTCCTGCCAAAGTGCATAACCTCACATTTTCCAATATTGTATTGCATCTGCCAAATCTCCGCCCACTCACCCAGCCTGTCTATATCCCCTTGTAGGTTTTTTATGTCCTCCTCACTTTCTACTTTCCCTCCCATCTTTGTATCATCTGCAAACTTTGATATGTGACACTCAGTCCCCTCCTCCAAATCGTTAATATAGATTGTAAAGAGTTGGGGACCCAGCACCGACCCCTGCGGAACACCACTGGCTACTGGCTGCCAGTCCGAGAATGAACCATTTATCCCAACTCTCTGCTTCCTGTTAGATAACCAATCCTCCACCCATGCCAGAATATTACCCCCAATCCAGTGATTTTTTATCTTGAGCAATAATCTTTTATGTGGCACCTTGTCGAATGCCTTCTGGAAGTCTAAATACACTACGTCCACTGGTTCCCCTTTATCCACCCTGTACGTTATGTCCTCAAAGAACTCAAGCAAATTTGTCAGACATGACTTCCCCTTCATAAAGCCATGCTGACTTTGTCCTATTAAATTATGTTTATCTAAATGTTCCGTTACTATCTCCTTAATAATAAACTCCAAAATTTTACCCACCACAGATGTTAGGCTAACTGGTCTATAATTTCCAGCCTTCTGCCTACTACCCTTTTTAAATAAGGGTGTTACATTAGTTCGAGACTCTCCAGCCAGGGGAAACAACCTCTCAGCATCTACCCTGTCAATCCCCCTCAGAATCTTGTATGTTTCAATGAGAGCACCTCTCATTCTTCCAAACTCCAGAGAGTATAGGCCCAATCTACTCAATCTCTCCTCATAAGACAACCCTCTCATCCCATGGATCAATCTAGTGAACCTTCGTTGCACCACCTTTAAGGCAAGTATGTCCTTCCTCATAAGGAGACCAAAACTGTGCACAGTACTCCAGGTGTGGTCTCATCAAAGAATCATAAAAAGTTACAGCACGGAAGGAGGCCATTTCGGCCCATTGTGTCCGCGCCGGCCAACAAAGAGCTATCCAGCCTAATCCCACTTCCCAGCTCTTGGTCTGTAGCCCTGCAGGTTAGAGCATCCCAAATGCATATCCAAGTACTTTTTAAATGTGGTTAGGGTTCCTGCCTCTACCACCCTTTCAGGCAGCAAGTTCCAGACTCCCACAACCCTCTGGGTGAAGAAATATCTCCGCAAATCCCCTCTAAACCTTCCACCAATTACTTTAAATCTGTGCCCCCTGGTTTTTGACCCCTCTGCTAAGGGAAATAGGTCCTTTCTATCCACTTTATCTATGCCCCTCAGAATTATATACACCTCAATATGGTCTCCCCTCAGCCTCCTCTGTTCCAAGGAAAACAGACACAGCCTTTCCTCATAGCTAAGATTCTCTACTCCCGGCAACATCCTTGTAAATCTCCTCTGTACCCTCTCTAGTGCAATCACATCTTTCCTGTCATATGGTGACCAGAACTGCACGCAGTACTCTAGCTGAGGCCTAACTAGTGTTTTATACAGTTGAAGCATAACCCCCCTGCTCTTGTATTTTATGCCACGGCTAATAAAGGCAAGCATTCCGTATGCCTTCTTAACCGCCTTATCTACCTGGCCTGCTACCTTCAGGGATCTGTGGACATGCACTCCAAGGTCCCTTTGTTCCTCTACACTATTCAGTGTCCTACCATTTAATGTGTATACCCTTTCCTTGTTAGCCCTCCCCAAATGCATTACCTCACACTTCTCCGGATTGAATTCCATTTGCCACTGTTCTGCCCACCTGACCAATTTATTGATATCTTCCTGCAGTCTACAGCTTCCTTCTTCAGTATCAACCACACAGCCGATTTTAGTATCATCTGCAAACTTCTTAATCATACCCCCTATATTCAAGTCTAGATCATTGATATATACCACAAAAAGCAAGGGACCTAGTATTGAGCCCTGCAGAGCCCCACTGGAAACAGCCTTCCAGTCACAAAAACACCCATCAACTATTACCCTCTGCTTCCTGTCTCCGAGCCAGTTTTGAATCCAACTTGACACTTTGCCCTGGATCCCATGGGCTTTTAACTTCGTGAGCAGTCTGCCATGTGGAACCTTATCAAAAGCCTTGCTAAAGTCCATATACACTACATCAAATGCACTACCCTCATCTACCCTCCTTGTTACCTCCTCAAAAAATTCAATCAAGTTTGTCAGACACGACCTTCCCTTAACAAATCCGTGCTGACTATCCTTGATTAATCCGTGTCTTTCTAAATGAAGATTTATCCTGTCCTTCAGAATTCTTTCCAATAATTTTCCCACCACCGAGGTTAGGCTGACTGGCCTGTAATTACTCGGTCCATCCTTTTCTCCCTTTTTAAACAAGGGTACCACATTAGCAGTCCTCCAGTACCACACCTGAAGCCAGAGAGGATTGAAAAATGATGGTCAGGGCCTCTGCTATTTCCTCTTTTGCTTCGCTTAAAGCCTTGTACAATTGTAGCAAGACTTCCTTACTCTTATACTCCAACCCCCTTGCAATAAAGGCCAACATGCCATTTGCCTTCCTAATTGCTTGCTGTACCTGCATGATAACTCTCTGTGTTTCTTGTACAAAGACACTTAAATCTCTCTGAACACCAACATTTAATAGTTTCTCAGTAGAAGAGGGCTTGTGTGGAGCATAAACACTGAGGTTCTATATAAGTTTAACATAACTTCTCTGCTTGGTCCGAATGGCCTGTTTCTGTGCTCCAAATTCTATGTAATTTTTATAAGCAGCCTGAAGAAGAGTCATAGAAGAAATGTTAAGACTTTTTCCTGCACCCTCCAGCTCGAATAAAAGTTGCTGGAAATGTGAGCTGATAAAAGCGTGCCGAGGGTAACGGGGCATCTGGGACCTTAGTGAATGACTGGACCAACAGACTATCTCCTTAACCAATGAGATTTAAGGATTAAGAAAGAAACAGAGGAACGATGAAAAAGGAGGGTGAATTAGAGTCAAATCAGGTACAGAGAGGGAAAGAAAGATTGCACAAGAGGAAAAAAAAATGAAATTTTTAATATCTAAGAGTTTACTACATGCAGGAATGAGATCAACAGTTTAAATTATTCCCTTTCTGGGCTGGAGAGGTTGACTGACATTGCGTTAACAATTACCACAGTTAAAAGAGTACTTACTGTTAATTATGGGCCCTAACTTTCTGCAGTGAGTTTAATGGCAATTAATGTGCAAATCCAGCAAGTTCTTAAAAATAACAGGGAGGCTAAGGGGAGAGATACCATTTGCGCAAAGCAAATGGCAGAATGACGTGAATCGATCAGAAAGGTCTGGAAATTCGCAACTCACGGCGTATCACTTCATGCCCTGAACTTGCTGGCTGATTTGCACATTAATAACGGTGTGCATCGTTAACACGCCGTTATTTTTCTAGGAAGATTCGTCCCAATATATCTTAGATGAGTGCAACTTCCATGATTTTCTTTGTTGGTAACTGGAGTTAATCCTAGTGCTGGAAGAGTGAATATGAAAGAATGAAAACAGTTGGCCAGGTCCAATGGATCACTAGCTTTCTGCTGTTATTATAATCTTGTTAGTCAAGGAACAATGTATTTATAGGGAGTTTGAAGTTAGTCTCCATTAGACATTACAAAACAAATATCAGGCAATGCCACTAAGCCTCTCACTTACTGCATTATTTTCCTACTGCCAGTTATGGGTACAGTAGCTTATTGGTTTCTCTTTTTTTTTTAAATGGCAAATTTAAATATTCAAACTGATTTGGGAGCATTTTCACCTCTGAATCAGTAAGCAGTGGGATCAAGTCCCACTCCAGAACCTGAACACATAACCTCGGCTGATACTTCATTGCAGTACTGAGGGAGTGCTGCATTGTCAGAGGTGCCATCATTTGGATAAGACATTAGACTGAGGCCCCAGCAACCTCTCCTACTAGTTCCGATAGTTGCAAAAGATCCCATGGCACGATTCAAAGAGTAGTAGGAAGTTCCCCAGATTTGTTGGGCAGCCTTTTTCCCCCAGCTAACGCTACCAAAAATAGACCAACAGGCCATTCATTTGCTGTCCCTTCACCATGGCTGTGCGTAGATTGGCTCCCATGTTTGTCTACATAATAGTGACTGCATATCAAAAGTAATTCATTAGTTGTGAAGAATTTTGGGACATCTTAAGGATACAAGAAGATACTAGCTAAAAACAGGTTTGTTCTTTCTTTCAATTTTAAAACTATGTCTTGGTGATTTGGTAAACAATGTTCGGATGTTATTTTCCCATTTGTTTTAGAACAGTTTGTACAATAGTGAAGAGTCAATATTTGAACATGTAACTAAATTGTACTGGCCCATTATCCCAGCATGCAGTCTCTTCTCCTTACATCCATAAACTGTCGATAATTCTTGAGCTGCTTTTCAAGAGCCTGGGTCTGCTGCTGCAGGTCAGCAACCTCCAAATGCCACTTGTCCTCCAACTCAATGTTGCGGTTAGTCTCCTCCTCTAGCTCCACTTCCATTCTCCTCGCCCTAGAGAGGAGATCAGCACGGTCCTTATCTGCCTGACACTGGATGTCCAGCTTCTCCTTGGACAGGCGCTCTGTCTCCTCCAGTAACCCTGAACATAGCAAATACAGTATTAGTGAAAGAGGGATGATAACCAGATGACGACTGTCTAAATCATGTTTTAAATGAATATGTACAGTAAACATCTCAAAATCACACGGTCCCTGAATTTGAACAAAAATGCACATTCCAAATTTGGATATTTATTTTGCTGATTTCATTCAAAGCAGCGATGGGATGTACTGCAAAACAATTCCCATGAAACATAAAGCAGCTCTACCGTTCCAACATTTCCAGACAGAAAAACTCCAAAATTACCCAGGTTGTAGAGTCTCAAATATACTTTGAAAAGAAAATCACCCTCCACATACCACCAGGATAAACCCAGATTACTAACAGGAAAATCCCATTTTCCCAGCAGCCATGATGATGTACTTTAGGAGTTCTGTATATTAAGTCTACACCTCTCCTTCATTACAACTATATGCACTATGGATTAACAACATTTTAATGTACAACACCTCACTCCTGCAAACTTCTCCCTAAGAGTTGGCTTCACTTTCAAAATACATAAAATTCAGAGTTTGATTTTTACATTTCAAAGTAGGCGCTTCACCTATAGTACATCAGTCTGGGTGGCTCCATGTAGACCATGAACTTTGGTATGAACATAAATAAAACATTGAGTGCTCCTGGCTCCTTAATGGAAGTGTTCACGGATGGAAGGCTGTGCGCCATAATTCCATTCAATGGACACAAGTCCGACCTTGGGGAGACCCTCCTGTCAGAATGCAACCACAGAGACTCAATTCTAACGATGTCCAATAGTATAGGCAGTGCTAGACATTGTGGAAATGAAGAGGACAGCAACCCAAACTCGAGTGGGGCATGCCATGCAGAATCCAAGCAGTGAGAATGCAGGATGGTTCTCAACACTGGTAAGTGTGTCTTCGTGCCAAATTTATGAATGTAAATATGGAACCTAAGCCACACCTCCTATCAGATGTAATGGCTCTCCTGTGGAGCAAGGTAAGGCAACTGCTGCACATTTAGATAAGGGGCAGTACAGACACCAGAATGGCTGCTCACTGGCACTTACTGCAATGCTTGAATCTGGGAGGCTGATGTTTTAGGTTTGAAGAGAAGAAAATAAGAATGCAAGAGGAAATTCAAGCAACTCAAAGTTGTAACACAGGCTAGGTGAGGAGCCATGGCTGAAGCTAGGAGCAGGGAAAAAGCATCGATGACCAGGAGGAGTTCATGCTTCTCTATGGCATTTCAATGGCACAAACACAAACTTTAAACGATCTTAAAGGGGTCTCATTCACACAATTCTCTTCCCCCCCACCCCCGTCCACTGGGTGCAAGGTGAACCATAACCGTTTACATTTATGGGGCCAAGTCCATTCAGAAGCAATTTTGCATTCCATAGGTTCAATCTAGATTTACCCTCGTGGCAAATGAAAGTCAGAGTAAGATGGACAATTAGATTTTGTGACAGAGTACTATCAAATTCGGATCATTTTGATGGACACCATGCCTGGAGCTTTGGATCACTCATGCACAGCACTTCCTAGCAAGCACAGTTTAAAAAAAGTGGAATGACGTCAAGCAGATTCGAATTATTCTGACCAGATTAATTTGGCAACAGATTGTAAACGTAAAATGCGGAGAACATTCAAATGTCACCCTTGTTATGCAAATCACACAACTTTGTTTTCAAAAAAGGGACAAACCTGAATCCCCTTCGATTACTGCTTCAGTATGAAGGCCTGAGAAACAGAGAAGCGAGAGAACACATCCATCACAACCAAATACATCGTATATGCTTGCTATTGGGTATGTAGACAAATTGGAAACTGTGGCACTGATAGCTTGTGCCAGATATTCATTACTGAAAACCAATCTATGCACTGGAATCTCTCAGTGGAGTGAAACCAGTCTATTAAGGACATCACTGTATTTGTTTGTCATTAACACTTCAAAAAAAAAAGTATCACGATTTTTGAACAGAATTATCTGTATGTGAGAAATGCAAAATTAATACTTCAGTGAAATCCTGCCTGCTTTTGATTTGGTTTTCCTCACTCTTTGAATGGAGATCTTCCCTCACATACAAATGGTCGGGCCATTATCCAAGCAAGAAATCATAGCACACTGACCTTTTCGCAGTAGCTCTACACGCCACCTGATCTCCCAAAGCCAAGTATTGCATACAAGGCAAGAGTTTAACAGGGCAATCACTTAGAATGCATGTCCTGAGCTAAGTTTAAGGGAGCATGTGCCAGAAGGTTTCATTGCACTGGTTCCTTAAATTTTCTTGTATCCAATGGCTGTCACCATCACCTAAACCTTCATAGATAGCATTGTACTTGAGAACATTAATGTTGCACAGATGTAAAGTGGTACTGGGGTGAGGAAACTATGCACAGATGACATCAGGAACCAAGCACCAACGAAGAACAAATTCTGCACTGGGTCCACTGAGACACAATGAACTTCAATGAGACATTTGTCTAAATAAGAACATGTATAAAAGGTTCTGAAATTGAAGCAAGGCTGGCACTATTCTAAGACAGTTAGTAACACTGGGTGCAGATCCCAGATTGGTAGTTTATTCCTTGTACATGGAGTCTCAAATACTTTTGATGAGAGTATCGTTGTGAAAGCACATGTGCTTGAGGTCTACAACAGCAAGATCAGGATACCACCCAAATGATGCATGATAACTGTTCCATCTCAAACTTTTTCTTCTGAATTAAGCTGCTCAAGGCCCTTCAGCTCGGTATAAAAAGAAAGGAGGAAATTAGACTGGGCTAATCCATTCTTTCTGTTCCGATCAAGATGACCGAAGGACTTGATTTTCGCACTGAATCGTTCAAAGGCATATTTTGACCAAGACTGTTCTTGAAGTTGAAGATGTCGATAGGAGCCTACAGCTGCTGGCTTAGAGGATGCTGGTGAACCTGATACAAAGGTCACAATAGGTTGAACCAGCATGGCAGCATTAGTTGCAAGATCCAGTGCCAACACATGAGGCAGCATTAAACCTGCCCAAGACTGCTGGCAAATAGAATTGTGTTGGATCAAACTTCACTTTTGGCATTTGGGAGACTGCATGAATTTCCAGGTATAGGCTCAGTCAGAGAGGTACTCTATTCTTCCTGCGGGATGGCTTGGCTAGCCATTCCTGAGACAGACTCCTCAGGTACCAACTGGGAAGACAAGGGAAAGCTGCCAAATTGATGCTTGCAATTGGTCCTGTTCGACAAGCGTGGCAATTACATGTACCCTCCCTACTAGCCAGTAACAAATTTACTTCCTGACTGATACCTCTGACCAACAGGAGGTTCCAGGCCCTCTCTGGGACCAACAGGAGGTTCCAGGCCCTCTCTGGGACCAACAGGAGGTTCCAGGCCCTCTCTGGGACCAACAGGAGGTTCCAGGCCCTCTCTGGGACCAACAGGAGGTTCCAGGCCCTCTCTGGGACCAACAGGAGGTTCCAGGCCCTCTCTGGGACCAACAGGAGGTTCCAGGCCCTCTCTGGGACCAACAGGAGGTTCCAGGCCCTCTCTGGGACCAACAGGAGGTTCCAGGCCCTCTCTGGGACCAACAGGAGGTTCCAGGCCCTCTCTGGGACCAACAGGAGGTTCCAGGCCCTCTCTGGGACCAACAGGAGGTTCCAGGCCCTCTCTGGGACCAACAGGAGGTTCCAGGCCCTCTCTGGGACCAACAGGAGGTTCCAGGCCCTCTCTGGGACCAACAGGAGGTTCCAGGCCCTCTCTGGGACCAACAGGAGGTTCCAGGCCCTCTCTGGGACCAACAGGAGGTTCCAGGCCCTCTCTGGGACCAACAGGAGGTTCCAGGCCCTCTCTGGGACCAACAGGAGGTTCCAGGCCCTCTCTGGGACCAACAGGAGGTTCCAGGCCCTCTCTGGGACCAACAGGAGGTTCCAGGCCCTCTCTGGGACCAACAGGAGGTTCCAGGCCCTCTCTGGGACCAACAGGAGGTTCCAGGCCCTCTCTGGGACCAACAGGAGGTTCCAGGCCCTCTCTGGGACCAACAGGAGGTTCCAGGCCCTCTCTGGGACCAACAGGAGGTTCCAGGCCCTCTCTGGGACCAACAGGAGGTTCCAGGCCCTCTCTGGGACCAACAGGAGGTTCCAGGCCCTCTCTGGGACCAACAGGAGGTTCCAGGCCCTCTCTGGGACCAACAGGAGGTTCCAGGCCCTCTCTGGGACCAACAGGAGGTTCCAGGCCCTCTCTGGGACCAACAGGAGGTTCCAGGCCCTCTCTGGGACCAACAGGAGGTTCCAGGCCCTCTCTGGGACCAACAGGAGGTTCCAGGCCCTCTCTGGGACCAACAGGAGGTTCCAGGCCCTCTCTGGGACCAACAGGAGGTTCCAGGCCCTCTCTGGGACCAACAGGAGGTTCCAGGCCCTCTCTGGGACCAACAGGAGGTTCCAGGCCCTCTCTGGGACCAACAGGAGGTTCCAGGCCCTCTCTGGGACCAACAGGAGGTTCCAGGCCCTCTCTGGGACCAACAGGAGGTTCCAGGCCCTCTCTGGGACCAACAGGAGGTTCCAGGCCCTCTCTGGGACCAACAGGAGGTTCCAGGCCCTCTCTGGGACCAACAGGAGGTTCCAGGCCCTCTCTGGGACCAACAGGAGGTTCCAGGCCCTCTCTGGGACCAACAGGAGGTTCCAGGCCCTCTCTGGGACCAACAGGAGGTTCCAGGCCCTCTCTGGGACCAACAGGAGGTTCCAGGCCCTCTCTGGGACCAACAGGAGGTTCCAGGCCCTCTCTGGGACCAACAGGAGGTTCCAGGCCCTCTCTGGGACCAACAGGAGGTTCCAGGCCCTCTCTGGGACCAACAGGAGGTTCCAGGCCCTCTCTGGGACCAACAGGAGGTTCCAGGCCCTCTCTGGGACCAACAGGAGGTTCCAGGCCCTCTCTGGGACCAACAGGAGGTTCCAGGCCCTCTCTGGGACCAACAGGAGGTTCCAGGCCCTCTCTGGGACCAACAGGAGGTTCCAGGCCCTCTCTGGGACCAACAGGAGGTTCCAGGCCCTCTCTGGGACCAACAGGAGGTTCCAGGCCCTCTCTGGGACCAACAGGAGGTTCCAGGCCCTCTCTGGGACCAACAGGAGGTTCCAGGCCCTCTCTGGGACCAACAGGAGGTTCCAGGCCCTCTCTGGGACCAACAGGAGGTTCCAGGCCCTCTCTGGGACCAACAGGAGGTTCCAGGCCCTCTCTGGGACCAACAGGAGGTTCCAGGCCCTCTCTGGGACCAACAGGAGGTTCCAGGCCCTCTCTGGGACCAACAGGAGGTTCCAGGCCCTCTCTGGGACCAACAGGAGGTTCCAGGCCCTCTCTGGGACCAACAGGAGGTTCCAGGCCCTCTCTGGGACCAACAGGAGGTTCCAGGCCCTCTCTGGGACCAACAGGAGGTTCCAGGCCCTCTCTGGGACCAACAGGAGGTTCCAGGCCCTCTCTGGGACCAACAGGAGGTTCCAGGCCCTCTCTGGGACCAACAGGAGGTTCCAGGCCCTCTCTGGGACCAACAGGAGGTTCCAGGCCCTCTCTGGGACCAACAGGAGGTTCCAGGCCCTCTCTGGGACCAACAGGAGGTTCCAGGCCCTCTCTGGGACCAACAGGAGGTTCCAGGCCCTCTCTGGGACCAACAGGAGGTTCCAGGCCCTCTCTGGGACCAACAGGAGGTTCCAGGCCCTCTCTGGGACCAACAGGAGGTTCCAGGCCCTCTCTGGGACCAACAGGAGGTTCCAGGCCCTCTCTGGGACCAACAGGAGGTTCCAGGCCCTCTCTGGGACCAACAGGAGGTTCCAGGCCCTCTCTGGGACCAACAGGAGGTTCCAGGCCCTCTCTGGGACCAACAGGAGGTTCCAGGCCCTCTCTGGGACCAACAGGAGGTTCCAGGCCCTCTCTGGGACCAACAGGAGGTTCCAGGCCCTCTCTGGGACCAACAGGAGGTTCCAGGCCCTCTCTGGGACCAACAGGAGGTTCCAGGCCCTCTCTGGGACCAACAGGAGGTTCCAGGCCCTCTCTGGGACCAACAGGAGGTTCCAGGCCCTCTCTGGGACCAACAGGAGGTTCCAGGCCCTCTCTGGGACCAACAGGAGGTTCCAGGCCCTCTCTGGGACCAACAGGAGGTTCCAGGCCCTCTCTGGGACCAACAGGAGGTTCCAGGCCCTCTCTGGGACCAACAGGAGGTTCCAGGCCCTCTCTGGGACCAACAGGAGGTTCCAGGCCCTCTCTGGGACCAACAGGAGGTTCCAGGCCCTCTCTGGGACCAACAGGAGGTTCCAGGCCCTCTCTGGGACCAACAGGAGGTTCAAGCCCTCTCTGGGACCAACATCTATCTAACTAACCAGAATGGTGAAGTACTGGTAGACATTGCTTTGCGTGATGCCAAAGATGAACAGATTTTTCTTTTTGCGAATACATTTTCCAGAATACATTGCAAATACTGAAAGTGACCACTGAGTACCGGTAAATCGTGTCTGACTAACTTGATTAAATTCTTTGACGAGGTAACAGAGAAGGTTGATCAAGGTATTGCAGTAGATGTTGGAAAAATGGACTTTCGGAAGGCATTCGACAAAGTGCCACACAGGAGGCTTATTAAGAAGATGGAAGCCCATGGAATTAAGGGGAAAGCGGGTGGTATGGATACGGAATTGGCTCAGTGACTGGAAGCAGAGGGTGGTGGTGGATGGATGTTTTTCAGACGGGAGGTGGTTTGCAGTGATGTCCCCTAAGGGTCAGTTTTGGATCCATTATTCTTTTCAATTTTTATAAACGACCTAGACTTGGGTATAGGGAGCAGCATTATAAAGTTTGCAGATGATATGAAAATTGATAAAGTAGAAGATCATGATGAGGATAGTTATAGTCTTCAGGATGACAGACAGGATGGTGAAATGGGCAGAAGCATGGCCGATGGAGTTCAATGCAGAGAAGTGTGAAGTGATGCACTTTGGGAGGACTAATACGGAAAGACCGTACACTATAAATGGCACGATTTTGATAAGTGTAGATGAAGATAGAGACCTTGGTGTCCCATACACATAAATCCTTAAAGGTGGCAGAGCAAGTTGATAAGGTGGTTAAAAACACATATGGGTTATTTGGGTTTATAAATAGAGGAATAGAATATAAAAGCAAAGAGATCATGCTAGAACTTTATAAATCACTAGTTTGGCCTCAGCTGGAGTGTTGTGGATAATTCTGGGCACCACACTTCAGGAAAGATGTTAAGGCCTTAGAAAGGGTACAGAGGAGGTTTACCAGGAATGAGGGACTTCAGTTATGAGGAGAGGTTGGAAAAGTTAGGACTGTTCTCCTGGGCATGATGCGGAGATGCCGGTGTTGGACTGGGGTGGACAAAAGTGAGAAGTCGCACAACACCAGGTTATAGTCCAACAGTTTTATTTGAAATCACAAGCTTTCGGAGCTGCTGCCCCTTCGTCAGGTGAAGTGAAGGAATACGAATCGGCAAAGCATATATAGACAGAGAACAATGCCTGTGTACGCTTCACCTGACGAAGGGGCAGCCGCTCCGAAAGCTTGTGATTTCAAATAAAACTGTTGGACTATAACCTGGTGTTGTGCGACTTCTGTCTTTTATATGACATGGGAGCAAGGAAGCTCATCACAAGACCATTTTTCTGTGTGATTTTTTACCCTACAGAATTTCGCCAAGGCAGTCTCACTTCAGAATGTGTGCAGTACAGTGAGAATGAAAAAGAATGATCACTTTCTGCATTTAGAACAGCAGAGTTGCTGGTAGAATTCGACTCCTGATGTTCTATTATAATATTGGCTCCACAGTAAATCAAAAACACGCATAGACCTTGAACATCAGGCACCAACAAATGGGATGTCTTTAATGCGCCATCCAGGAATTGGTGCAATAGATTTATGCTTCATTCCCCACTGCTACAATATTTTGAAGGTTGAAGGTTCTGGGAAAGGGGATTTCAATCTGAGTGCAAGATTTACTTAGGATAGAGAAAGTACTGCAATGCCTTCTTTTAAGCGCCATGTTGCTCATCATGCAAGAACATATACCAGAGACAAGTGCGTAAGTATTTTGTAATCACTAGCCTGAAGTTGCTTCTTACCACGCTCTACTTCATTGCCAGCCATGGTTTGTTTCTGGCGTAGCAGCAGGTCACGCTCCTCACACAGATGCAGGTGCTCCTGGTTGAGTTCGTGAAGCTGCTTGCTCAAAAGTTCCACCTTTAGGGCCAAGTGTTGTTCGGATTCTTCCTTCTGCTGCAAAGCTTCCTCCAGCACGGCTTTCTCAGCGACATACCCTTCAATCAACCCTAATAACAGCAGATATACATCAGAAAGGATCTCGTCTGGCCAAGAACATTTTCAGATTAAGTAACACTGCACTTCTTGCTTTTCCTCCAACTTAAACCTTTCAATGACCCAAGTTAGCCTGTAAGGTGCCCATATCAATCTTCATTCTTCTGGCTTTCTAATGACTTAAAAATGGCCTTTGAAACCAGTCTTTGATCAATCAAAACCAACATTAGTAGAAATTGCTGAGCGCGCCAAAATGGGTGGTGGGAGCCAGCAGGAAGGTGACGGTAAGTGAAGTGCATGTAAAACTTAGTGAGTTTTTTTTTTAAAAAGAGGGGTGCAAGATGTAGGAAAAAAATTAGATTAGAGAAAAACAAAATGAAACTAAAAGTTGAAAAATAAATTGAACAGTTGAAAGAAAGAACAGTAGGTAAAAGTAACAATAGGGCAAATGGAACTGAGGTGTTTTTCAAATTTAAAAAAATACTACTAGCCATGTCAGTATTATAGCAATAGATAGTGATCAACTGGCTACTGAAATAGCAGCTCCAGTTAGATAATAGTGCTACGTTTACAGGAGCAGAGAGGTAATATTGGCCAGAGCCAGTAACCCTGACACACTGGGGGTGATCCCCGTCACTACTGCACCTTCCGCACCTGAGAAAAATAACGTGACTGGTAGTCGCACTGACTTACTACCGAGTTGCCATTTGTCCTGATTTTTGGATGGACCTCCCATTGGAAACAGGTGGGAGGCTCATGCATATTGCAAATCAGACTTAGATGAAGTTAAAACTCCCAAAATAACAACAGAAAACGCTGGAAAAACTCAGCAGGCCAGGCAGCATCCGTGGAGAGAGAAACAGAGTTAACATTTCAGGTCGAAGACCTTTCGTCAGAACTGGAAAAAGCAGGAAATGAATTAGATTTGAAGCAAGGATAAAGCTAGGAAAAGGGGGAGGGGATGAAAGAACAAAAGGAGAGATTAAGAGATGATCAAGGCAAGAGGAGGTGTTAATGTGACAGGTTGAGGCTAAAAGAAGTGTGAAATGCACTGGCAGAATAAAGCACAGCTGCCAGCTTCTGGGAGGAAAAAAGGGGGCCAAACAAAAGGGTGGATGAAAAAATAAAATATAAATGTGATGGGGGCTAAGGTTACGATCTGAAATTGTTGAACTCTATATTGAGTCCAGGGGGCTGTAGGGTGCCTAAACGAAAGATGAGGTGCTGTTCCTCGAGCTTACGCTGAGCTTCCGTGGAACAGTGTAATAGGCCGAGGACGGTGAGGTCAGAGTGGGAGTGGAGCGGAGAATTAAAGTGACAGGCCACCGGGAGCTCGGGGTCCCCCTTAGAGTCATAGAGTTATACAGCACAGATAGAGGCCCTTCGGCCCATCGTGTCCGCGCCGGCCATCAAGCCCTGTCTAATCTAATCCCATATTCCAGCATTTGGTCCGTAGCCTTGTATGCTATGGCATTTCAAGTGCTCATCCAAATGCTTCTTGAATGTTGTGAGGGTTCCTGCCTCCACAACCCTTTCAGGCAGTGAGTTCCAGACTCCAACCACCCTCTGGGTGAAAAAGTTCTTTCTCAAATCCCTTCTAAACCTCCCGCCCTTTACCTTGAATCTATGCCCCCTTGTTATAGACCCCTCTACTAAGGGAAAAAGCTCCTTAGTATCCATCCTATCTGTGCCCCTCATAATTTTGTACACCTCAATCATGTCCCCCCTCAGCCTCCTCTGCTCCAAGAAAACAACCCCAGCCTGTCCAGTCTCTCTTCATAGCTGAAGCGCTCCAGCCCGGGTAACATTCTGGTGAATCTCCTCTGCACCCTCTCCAAAGCTATCACATCCTTCCTGTAGTGTGGCGACCAGAACTGCACACAGTATTCCAGATGTGGCCTAACCAGTGTTTTATACAGCTCCATCATAACCTCCTTGCTCTTATATTCTATGCCTCGGCTAATGAATGCAAGTATCCCATATGCCTTTTTTACCACCTTATCCACCTGTTCCGCCGCCTTCAGGGATCTGTGTACTTGCACACCAAGATCCCTCTGACGGACTGAATGGAGGTGTTCCGCAAAGCGGTCACCCAATCTGAGTTTGGTCTCCCCAATGTGGAGGAGACCACATCGTGAGCAGCGAATACAGTATACTAAATTGCAGGAAGTACAAGTAAATCGCTGTTTCACCTGGAAGGGGTGTTTGGGGCCCTGGACAGTGGGAAGAGGGGAGGTATAAGGGCATGTGTTGCATCTCCTGCACTTGCACGGGAAGGTGCCGGGCGAAGGGGAAGGGGTGTTGGGGGTGATAGAGGAGTGGACTAGGGTGTCGTGGAGGGAGCGGTCCCTGCGGAATGCTGCAGAGTGGGAGTGGAGCGGAGAATTAAAGTGACAGGCCACCGGGAGCTCGGGGTCCCCCTTACGGACTGAACGGAGGTGTTCCGCAAAGCGGTCACCCAATCTGCTTTTGGTCTCCCCAATGTAGAGGAGACCACATCAAAACTCCCAATACCATTTTCATCTCTGTCTGCCTGACTACTGCCAGCTCCTGCTCCTGCTGACCAATCATGGGTGGTAAAATTCAGGAGGCAATATTTTCAGCAAAAATTAAAGGGATCCTCAGCTACAGTCAGGAAAAGCTGGATGGAGGTTTGAAAAATATTTGCATGGCTGTTGTGGGTTTTGAGCCTTAAAGGCTTCCGCATTTAATGCATTTGCTGCT
Source organism: Squalus acanthias (assembly GCA_030390025.1). Lineage (NCBI taxonomy): Eukaryota > Metazoa > Chordata > Chondrichthyes > Squaliformes > Squalidae > Squalus > Squalus acanthias. Next base: position 114,301,863 of record CM059427.1, on the reverse strand, counting down.
GCAGGCTCTGCACAGAAGATGCTTGCTGTTTTCATTCCCAATGCTTATATCCTATCCCTTTAAGATGCTGCTACAGACAGCCACACCCAAACTCCTGCCTCCTGGGGAGTGTGTTTCACGCTGGCAGCTCACCAACCATGTTACAATAAGGACCCAAGACCAAAATGGATCGGGTCCCATGCTGACTCCTCCGGGCAGCTGCTGTACATGCCCCTGTCATCCAAACAGCGCTCTAAACTGAAAATCCTGTTCAGTGCCTTTTAAATGGTAAGGATTTTCTCAGTTAAAGTCACCTCCAGCCAGTTATATGCACCATCATCATTACCAGGAGGAAAACTCAAGCCCCATCACTCTAAACTAAAGCAACCTGTATGGCATCTGCTGGGGGGAATGCCAGAGGAAATAAGATATGGAGTAAGACAAAAGAGGAAAGTAAAAGGAAGGAGTCAGAGAATTGGGATAATAATCTAGATAATTCAAACTATGGCATAAAAAAAGTCCATAGGTCACAAATAGCTTTGAAATTCTGTCACATACACGTCATCAATCCATCACAATTGAACTCATTGTGCATAACAGCTCAGTCTCAAACTGTTGCATTAACCATTTGATTGTTTTGTAAAGAAAAAGTATTCTTTGCATTCGGAATTTGAAATGTTACTTTATATCAAATATTTTCCACTCTCCAAACTAGACTATGGTTTTGTGCTTGTAACAACTATCCATCTGAACATGAGTCGGCCATTGAGCCCCTCGAGCCTGTCCCTGTGCAACCTCTTCCAAATTAAAGATCTTACCCTCAGCTTTGTGGAGCTCCAATGCCAGCTCTTTCTTTGCTTCAGATTCGTCACTGAGGTGTTCCATCAACTTTTGGTGCTGTTTGCCAACTAGCTCCACAGTCTCTTGGTTTTTGCGCGTGAACTCTTCCTCCAAGTGTTCGTGCATTCCGTGGCTCTGTACCAGCTAGGCAGCAACAGAAGGACCACAGTAAAACAAGGCAAAATCTTTTGTAGTCTAGGAATCAAACGGCATGGTCTGCTGCAACAATGTTTAATATCTCAGCAGAGTAAGTGTCAGCATTCACAGCACTTGCAGAATATTGTGAGATGCTACGCACTAAATTATTTTTAGCACTCGGGTCCTTAGTCTATAATCATGGCCTGATTCTCTCTCCCTGATTTGGCAGCAAAGTACTTCTCTGCAGCCATCCTATCAATTTCCTTCACCAATTTATACACAGATTGGGTATTCCCCCTTCAGTTTTGCCCTCCTTTGAAGACACTCATATATAGATTGAATATAATTTTTTTTAGTGCATTTAAGGGCTGCAAGATACATACACGTGTCAGGAACTTAATCTTAACCTTCAAATGATGATCCTTGCAGCCTAATGATCAACATCCCAGGATATTATACTTAGCAAACTCTATGCATGCCATATTTAAATCTATGAATTATGGAAAAAACAGCAACTTACTGCTGACTGAATATGGACACTACTTTTAAACACATGGAAGATCAATAATGTACCAATGCCACAGGTGTAGGTTAATAAAGACATTAAAAACAAGTAAAAAAAATCCCACAGGATTAATAATTTATGAAGTGATATTTTTCAATGGGCACATATCTTCCATTAAAAATCTTAAGAGCATTTTAGAAGTGCCTCACCAACAGGCCTGTTTCTGTGCTATAACATTCTATAACTCTAAATTTAGGAAACAAGCTACTATAAAAGGTTTATTCAAATTATTGAAAAGGTTTGATGCACGGTACAGGATTCTGCATTGGGCTAAGCACACTACCTCTTCACATCGAGAACACCAAGTTTGAATCCGTAACAGGAAGGCATCCTTTACTATAATTTCTAATACCTGCATTAAAGATGGATGTCAAACATAAGCTATTCTTTGGGAGACAGGTTTAAATACACAATTATGACAATTGTTCCATGTGGCATTCATACAAATCTTTTAATGCCAATATTTTTTTCTTGGGCAAAACAAACAGCTCTAAAATAGGAAAAAAAGTTCTCTCGATTCAAGGTTTCTTCTCACCAATTGATAAAATAACAAACTAAAGCCCACTCAGTGTAAGGAAAATGTCATTCCACCTCCAAAGGATTTGGGCAATATTGCAGCATTCACCCAATGGTATCCAAAGAATCTAATGTCCTCGCTTTATGTCCTGCTCTCTTCCTACCCCACCTCCAATTTTTATGTCAGGTAGAGTTGGTCCACCACAAAGCTTTATAGTTTGCATATTTGCAGACCCAGGGCCACCGACAAAGCAGATTTCCAAGTGAGGCGATTTAGATCACGTGCAATGACTTAAACAGCAGGTACATGAGTTTGTGTAAAACCAGATTCAAGTCACACATCAGCACTGCAGCCATCTCTTTTGGATTATTACATGCTTCTGGAGACAACTCGACATCTTCCAAAGGACCTATCCACAAACAAAGGACTTACAGCCAATATTTCCACCATTTTATATACAAGTTTCATCCAGTAAAGCTTTTTTGTGATTATTAAGGTTTTGCTTACCTTAGTGGAAAGTCCCATATATAAGGTTTGAGTCTACATAACAATCAGGCGACTGAAAACTGGTACTCGATCTCTTAATTGACTATCTAATTTGATCGAACCACTGAAGTAAAGCTATAGGATTGGTAGTGCAAGTTACATCATTCTTCTCAGGCGTACTGGATGGGGAAGTACAAACAGAATTATTCCCAGAGTTTTTGTATGATTGAGGGGGCAGAACAGAAAGGCTCCACAGGAAGCAAATCATCAAATTTTATCAATATCATGCATCTTGGCAATCCTGGTCCCTGAAATCAAACTGAAGTAACCTCAGAGAGAGGAATAATTCTGGATAACTTCACAGTTAAGTCAGGCGATTGGTAAGCACTGAATGAAGTGACTATTATTGAAGGTGTTCGGAGGTCCAGCTCTGGTGACTGTATTTTGAGCTCTGAGCAGATAGATAGTTTGGGCACCAGAGAACAATTTGCAGGGTATTAGAGAGCAAGACCTGTGATCAGTCTCACCCTGTGGTTTATAGAACAATTTTAAGGGAGGCTGAATGGTGGGAAATTTAATCTTTGAAGTGCTGTAGAGACACAAAAATTGCTTGCAACCTGGTTGGTTAGAAAAAAGTCTCGTAATTGTAAAAGGTGAGCTAGGAGTGGATCCTTTAGATCAAAAATCTATATGCGTAATCAGAATTTAGAATATTTAACCAGGTAGCAAGTGCAATCTTCTCACCAAAGACCTACACAACAACCTGTAGATAGCTCCCCCTTTGCTGGATGTGCACTATGTATACTCAGCATAATAAAGGCAGAGGGTTATAGGTGTGTAACAGTCTTTCTTCTTAGGCAGTCCCTCGGAACCGAGGATGACTTGCTTCCACATTAAAAATGAGTTCTCAGGTGACTGATGAGTCCAATGCGGGACCTCCAGTCTCTGTCACAGGTGGGGCAGACGGTGGTTGAAGGGGCTGGTGGGTGGGGTGCTTGGGTTGACGTGCGCTCCTTGCGCTTGGCTTCCGCTTGCTCCCGGCGAAGAGACTCGAGGTGTTCGGCGCCTTCCCGGATGCTTCTCCTCCACTTTGTGCAGTCTTGGGCCAGGGATTCCCAGGTGTTGGTGGGGATGTTACACTTTTTCCAAGGAGGCTTTGAGGGTGTCCTTGAAGCGTTTCTTCTGCCCACCTGGGGCTCTCTTGCCGTGCCAGAGCTCCGAGTAGAGCCCTTGTTTGGGAGTCTCGTATCGGGCATGCGGACAATGTGACCCGTCCATCGGAGCTGATCAAGCGTGGTCAAAGCTTCAATGCTGGGGATGTTGGCCTGAGCAAGAACACGGACGTTGGTGTGCCTATCCTGCCAATGGATTTGCAGGATCTTGCGGAGGCAGCGTTGGTGGTACCTCTCCAGTGCTTTAAGGTGCCTGCTGTAAATGGTCCATGTCTGAGGCATACAGCAGGGCGGGTATCACTGCTGATCTGTAGACCATAAGCTTAGTGCCGGGTTTGAGGTCCTGGTCTTCAAACACTCTCTTCCTCAGGCGACCGAAGGCTGCACTGGCACACTGAAGGCGGTGTTGGACTTCGTCGTTGACGTCTGCCCTTGTTGACAGTAGGCTCCCAAGGTATGGAAAGTGGTCCACGTTGTCCAAGGCCTTGTCTTGGATTTTGATAATCGGGGGGCGGCGCGGGGGGGGGGGGGGGGCAGTACTGTGTGGCGGGGGCAGGTTGGTAGAGGACCTTTGTCTTACGGATGTTTAGTGTAAGGCCCATGCTCTCGTACGCTTCGGTGAAGGTGTTGACGATGGTTTGGAGTTCAACCGCCGAGTAAGCGCAGACGCAAGTGTTGTCTGCATAATGTAATTCGACGACAAAGGATGGGACGACCTTGGATCTGGACCGGAGGCGACGGAGGTTGAACAGTTTCCCGTTTGTTCTGTAAATTAGCTCCACTCCAGCGGGGAGCTTACTGAGGGTGAGATGGAGCATTGCAGCAAGGAAGATCAAGTAGAGCGTTGGTGCGATGACACAGCCTTGCTTGACCCCGGTTCGTACGTGAATTGGGTCTGTGGGGGAACTGTTGGTCAGGATCACGGCTTGCATGTCGTCGTGAAGCAGGCGGAGGATGGTGACAAACTTTTGAGGGCAGCCGAATTTGAGGAGGACACTCCATAATCCCTCACGGTTGACAGTGTCGAAGGCCTTTGTGAGATCAAAGAAGGCCATGTACAGCGGTTGGTGCTGTTCCCTGCATTTCTCTTGTAATTGACGTGCGGTGAAGATCATGTCCATTGTGCCCCTTAGTGGGTGGAATCCGCATTGCGACTCTGGGAGGAGCTCTTCGGCCACTGGGAGAAGGCGATTGAGGAGGATTCTTGCAATGACGTTCCCTGTGGCAGACAGCAGGGAAACTCCTCTGTAATTACCGCAATCGGACTTGTCACCTTTCTTGAAGATGGTCACAATTACGGCATCTCTGAGATCCCCTGGCATGCTCTCCTCCTTCCAGATAAGAGAAATGAGTTCATGAATTCGCGCCAGTAGTGCTTCTCCACCATGCTTTAGTGCCTCGGCAGGGATTCCATCTGCTCCTGAGGCCTTGTTGTTCTTCAGTTGTCGGATGGCCTTTTCAACCTCATGCTGGGCTGGGGTTGTGCTGAGGTGGTGGCGGGTAGCATGCTGCGGGATGGAGTTGAGGACACTCGTGTTGAAGACAGAGTCGCGGATAAGGAGATCTTCGAAGTGATCCTTCCAGCGGGCACTGACTGCCTCTCTGTCCTTGATGAGTACCTCTCCGTTCTTGGTCCGCAGTGGGGTAGGGCCTTGGGTGCTTGGGCCGTAGATGGTCTTGACTGCGATAAAGAATCCACGCACGTCGTGGTTGTCGGCTAGCTGCTGGATCTCCTGCGCTTTCTCCACCCACCATCTGTTCTTTAGGTCGCGAGTTTTTTGTTGGACCTCGGCCTTCAGGCGTCTGTAGAGCTGCTTTCTTGCTCTCAAGTTCTGTTGCTGTTTCCAGATTAGGAATGCCTTGCGCTTGCGGCTTATTAGCTCCTGGATCTCCTGGTCGGTCTCGTCGAACCAGTCTTGGTGTTCCCTGGTCGAGTGATCGAGCGTCTCTTCACAGGTGCTGATTATGGAGGCCTTGAGTGCAGACCAGGCGCTGTGGCCACTCTGTGTCTCTGCATCACTGGGAGTCGTCAGGTTGGTTGTGAGGCGCAGGCTGAATAGGGCTTTCTTAGCGGGGTCTTTGAGTGCTCCAACGTTAGTTTTCCTGTGGCATTGTTTCTGTTGCCGCCGCTGTTTTGGGGCTACATTGATGAAGATGACAGAGCGGATTAGGTGGTGGTCTGTCCAGCAGTCGTCAGCTCCTGTCATGGCGCGGGTGATGCGGACGTCCTTGCTCGGACGATGACGTAGTCCAGCAGATGCCAGTGCTTGGAGCGAGGGTGCTACCATGAAGCCTTGTACTTGTCTCTCTGACGGAACAAGGTGTTGGTTATGACAAGGCCATGTTCTAAGCATTTCGACAGGAGGAGGGTACCGTTGGAGTTGGCTTTCCCTACCCCCTCTCTGTCGATCACACCTCCCCAGAGGTCAGTGTCCTTTCCAACTCTGGCATTAAAGTCTCCAAGGAGGATCAGCTTGTCGCCCGTTGAGACTCGGGACAGGGATTGTTCGAGGCTGGAGTAGAATTCCTCTTTGGTCTCGTCTGTGGCTTCCAGTGTTGGGGCGTACGCACTGATGACCGTAGCGCACTGGTTCCGGGCTAGGGTGAGCCGAAGAGTCATGAGGCGCTCGTTTATTCCACTAGGGGAGTCTCTGAGACGCCCAAATAGTTCATTTTTTATGGCGAAGCCTACCCCATGGAGGCGGCGTTCTTCTTCAGGTTTGCCTTTCCAGAAGAAGGTGTAGCTATCGCCTTGCTCCTTGAGCTGGCCTTCCCCTGCCCGCCGGGTCTCGCTTAGGGCAGCGATATCAATGTCGAAACGTCTGAGCTCCTGGGCAACGATAGCAGTACGGCGTTCCGGTCTGTCACTGTTGGGGTTGTCCATGAGGGTCCTGACGTTCCAGGTCCCGAACTTCATTTTAAAGCCTGTGCGTGAATTCTTTTAACGTGGGGTGGCCGTTGCACACCAGCTACCACACGGGCTTGACAGAGCAAGGTCTTGGTCCAATGGCAAGGGGATTCAAGACGATTGGAGACCAGGCTCTGCTACAACTAGGCTGTTGTGTAATAGTACAGGGTTTGCAATTTACAAATAGAGCAGCATTTGAATTTCGCCAAGATAATTTGGGGGAAAAGAGTGATTCTCTTTCTAATTGTACCATCTCAAGCCTGGCAACATCCTAGTGAATCTACGCTGCACATTTTCTATTGCTTTTTAATCCTGCTATAATGGGGTGCCCAAAATTGCACAGAATACTCCAACTGCAGATTCTCCCCATTAACTTAACTTAGCACATGGAGAATGTCAAAGAAACAGAACCAAGCAGCACTTTCCTCCTCTGTTCAAACAATACTTACTTGTCTCGTTGACTCAGTGACCAACTCCAGCAATTTTCCCACAGCAACTTGCAATCGGCCACACGTGCTCAGTATCAGCTCCTCATTTTCAGGCCCCACCTCAGGCCCAGCGAACATACTTTCTGACAACCACTGGGAAAGCTCCAACCCTTCGTCAGTCAGTGCTGACCAGATGCTGCTATCCTCAGTAATGGTGGCACTTTCCTGACTTGTGTTCAAATCACCTTAAAAAAAGTGTAAAATGGGTGGAGGGAAAAATGCAGCCATTTGGTCACAAAAAGAAGTTACACGTTCTGTCTGTAAGCCTACCCTAAACAAACCCTTGCTTGGGACATCAAGATCATTATTTATAGATTATACATGCTTCAAGACTTATCACAGCAAGAGATACGTTAAACATTAATGCTTCATGATTGTGTGGCACCACATACCTCAACTTCATGGCTCCACTAAAAAAACATTTCATTTTGAAACAGAGAACCACTGTTTATTGGAAACGGCATGAAAAGTTTGTGCGTACCATAAAATCAAATATATTGGTCATAGCAATAAGTTGATCTTGTTTTCAGCTTAAAAACTTGTAAAGCAACAATGCTTGACAGCTAGAATTATGTTCCTGGTCAATGGGAACTATATATTGAAAAAAAGTCCCTAAAATACTTCCCTTTAGCTCCTCTTGAGAAGTCTATTCATTATAACAGTTGGTGAATCTGTGATAAGTTTCTTCAATTTTTTTGTATGCTTGTACTTAAGAGTGGAAGCACACGTTGGAAGGAAAACATTGCAAGGGCAAATTAACCAGCCAGATTAAGGTTCTGCTCCCACAATGAAGCAGAATTAATTCTCACAAATTTTACACAATCAGTTCTATATAAACCACCTACATCAATCTTGCTTTTGGTAGGAGCATGAATTTTTATTTTGAACTATTCTTAGGATGTGTCACTCTATCGCTTACACTAGAAATCTGCCTGTGAATTTGCAGCTCTAGTGCAAACAGAACTATAAACCATCATTGGGCACAAGTGGCATCAAAGTCATTAAGAAGCGCAGTTTGCCTGTCTTCCCTTTCAGCTACAGAATTGATATAATTTTGGGCGAGAGAGAGTGGAGAAATGAGGAATGAAGATTATGTTAACAATTAAACTAACTTGGGCGTACCTTTGTCTTGTTCCAGCAGGGCTTTAGCTTTCATCCATGGAGGTCTGCCTCTAGCTCCCACCAGGCTCTGATTGCTTGCTATTCCTCCTTGATCCAGTGTACCTCCGGGCTGGTTTCTATCCAGGCAGAGCCCTATTTGCCTACTGATCATATCTTCTGAGGCAAATGTCACTCTCACCACCTCTGAAAACAGCTTAAGCACTCGCTCATGAGAATGCTCCAAGTTTTTCCTGAATGGGGACAAACAGCACCAATTAGTCATTGAAGCTAATAAAAACACTCCCAAAATATTACTAACTGGGCTTCTATTTTGTTTGCCTCATGGAATACTTCACCTACAGTCAATTCGACATTGTTTAACTGTCACAATTACTTCACACTAAACAAGTTAAATGGTCCACAATCCTCAGTCACTGAATTGGCTACTGTTCACATTTGACCCAAGGGTGCATCAAAGCTGAGCCCGATCCCACCAGCCCAATGCTCAATTTCTAGCAGGTGTCGCTGGACAGTGGTAAGAGAAGGGATTCCGATGCCAAGGTTAATCAAAGTGCCTATAACTACTGCCTGGCTGAGATCAGCTCACGCAGCATAGGTTAAATCTGGGATCTTACTGGTCTGAATTGGGTAAACCACTAAGGAAAGCTAAAACTGACTTCACACACAACACTAAGAAGTTTTTAAAAAGCCATGTCCAACACAATTAGCGAACATATATTCAAACGGAGAATATTCTGCACCCTGTGTATATTCGCATGGCCCGGAGGTGGCTCCACACAGATGGCTGTGAAGTGTATGTTCCTGAGTGGAGCAGCACCAATTCCGAACACACACCGTTTGCAATAACTCCAGAAGAAAATTAAATTCAAGCTAGAATCTGCCTATCAAAACAGGATTCTTGTTGAGTAACTCACTTCAACGATAACTTTTAAAACAGAAAAGACATGATGTTCATGTTCAGCATCACAAATTTTACCAATAGTAAGTTGCTCCAGCTCCCAAACAAAGAGCCTAACTTAATTCCCTTCCAAAGTACCTACATCTTAGCAAATCTGTGCATAAATTGTCGGCCATTTTAACTTTTTGTTTTACTGAAAAAGAAAACAACTCCAACTCATTGTTCAGAATTTGTTTAGTGGATAAAAAGCAATCTGGTGGTGGAGAGCAAATACTGCATGGATCTGTACATGAATCGGAGTCAACCATAAGCGATCCCGCCACACTCGCCTCTATGACATGTATCATGAAGCAGAAAGATGATGAAAGAAAGAATAGCGTGGCTGAGGCTCGACTCCCAATCTGTGTAGAGTTGTCTGGTTTCAGCCAGGGCAGCAGCTGGGCGACTATATTTGGCCTGTTAACAAGGGGGTAAAAAAATACAGCCAGGGTTCCATAAATACCTGCTGGAAAGAACGCACGTCTGGATATTAGGCAAAGATGGAATGGGACTTGGTATGCCCTCCACAATGGAAGAGCATACCCACACTCACTGTCTGAACTCATCTGTGAAAATAGGCCAGTTGCACAGAAATACAGGACAAAATTTGAATTATCAACTACTCACACTAGCCAAGTATATCAAAATAATCCTCTGCTAATTTTTATATACAGATTTTCTCTCTGAATGAGGGCATACTGGCAAGGCTGCATTTATTGCCCATGCCTAGTTGCTCTGAAAAGGTAGTGTTGGGCCTTCTGTAGCAATTGTTTTCAAAGCTGAGTGACTTACTAGGCCACTTCAGAGCATTATGTTAAACAAAGCGATTAGGGTCACACGTAGCCAAACCTGGTAAGAGTGTTTGGTTCCAATCCCTGAAGCACAATAGTAAACAAGTTGAATTTATAAAACAATCCGGAAGCTTCGCTGATCATTTCCCCCCCCATCCCCCCCCCCCCCCCATCTACCAGCCCAAAAATTACCAGATTTTTTGCAATTTCACAACCTGCTGTGGTGGGATTTGAATTCAAGATCTCTGGGATGCTACTCCAGGACCACCATCACTAGGTTACTGAACCAGAGAAACGTGTCGTAATAACTGCACTTTCACTCAACCCAACTACACAGCAATTATCTGCTTAGCTTATGATAGCTTTGTGATTAACACACAAAAGATCCTATTGTGTGAATGTCAGAAATATGAGAATTTCTGACTTTTATAGTTTGCTTTCTGAAGACACCTTAAATTCTGGGACCAATAATAAATATATTCCTGGCACTTAAAACCACCACAGAACCACTTGACCAGTGGAGGGGAGGGGGAAGGAGGGGGGGTGGGGCATCTTGGGATCAATGTCAACTCTCAGGTTACAGCACCATTTCAAAAAACACATTGTTCCCAGTGCTGAAAATGCGTAAAGTAGAGGAATAGTACTAAGTATAGTGCTTTGTAGTATTGGAGTATTTCATTCAACAGAAGTGGTCAGCAGCTGCCATATCTAGAGGTAGGATTCAAGCATACCTACCCTCTGTAAAAAAAAAAAATTGTAAGTTTCAACTTGAAGCAAAGAAGTTGCTGATTTCCGCCCCCCCTCCTCACTTACCGTTCATTTGCCAATCGTTCAAGGTCTGAGCGCAGCATGGCAACCAGATTGCCTCCTTCTTCATTCTCTCGGTCCCGGCGCTGCAGTAGCGTCTCCAGCTCAGAGTTCTTGTCCTGTATCTCTCTCTGCAGCTGTGGAAAAGGCAACAGCGAAGCCAAAGACAAGAAACCAGTCATTGTCAGGATTCATTTACTTCAACGCAACACGAACAACAGTGAAAACCACAAGGAAAAAGTTGGACAGTGTTGTAGGAGAACACGACCATTCAACTCTGGGAATTATGTTTGAATCCATCCCATACCAAAGCAAAGAATTTCTCCTCTACTGGAGTTCTAAGTAAATCAGTGTGGGCAATCTGAATTCAGTTAACAGTTCACAGCACAACATTTTCATTTTTGAGAAACTTCAAATTTCTTTTACATTCTTCAGCTGATGTGCCCGTCTGACATGCTCATTTGTCACAGCAGGCAGCTTAGCAGTATGTGAAGATTATCCGAAATGCACAGGCCCCCAGGACTCTAAAGTTGTTTACATCCCAACAGGTCCAGGTTCTTCAAGCTCAAAGGTTGAACTTCATCAACAAGGATCATGAATGTTGAAAATTTTAAAAAACCTCTTCCCACATGTTTTGCTGCCACTACAGCACAGTCCCTGATGCAATTTGCTTTAATCAGTGCCACAGGGCTCATCTAACTACCTGTTTATACCACTGCTGTCATGACAACAGCCATGTGTCCCTGAAAACCAAAACACAGCTGCGTCTTGGTATAGCAAAACTGTTGTTGCTGCACCAAAATTCTTCCTTTTCTTCACTGTTTAGTCTGCACCGCCGCAAAAAATTTGGACATCGATTTTTAAAGGTTAAACTAAAATCACACACCTCGAGCATTTTCCGTTAGCAGATTCGACCAGGTTCTCTTTGGAGAGCAAGAAGATGCTTTGTCATTCTACCAATAGCTAGCAAACTATTTCACCTCTGAAGAACAGAACACCAGCAGAGTCTGGAAGTGCACACTGCTGTAGAAGATTAGCAGCCAAGTGTTTTTGTTACTAGTGAAGGAGAGGAGCAGCAGCACATGGGAAACACAATCCAGTATAGGGCAAACAAAAGTGCAACAGCAGCCTGTACAGCTAAATCAGATTAAAGACAGATTAACTGAGAACTTCTAACCCAAAGCAATGGAGGTGAAAAATACATGGAAAATATCACCTCAACGTTGTCATAAAATAATGAAATTCAATTCAGTTCTAGTGTCTTTACAGTGACTAGACGCAGACACCACTTCCAATCGACCCCCCACAAAACTGCAACGTAAAAACTATGCAAACCAACCTGCCCAAACTTGTTTCACGGGCAATTAAAAAAAAGCTGGAAACACAACACTGGTATATGGATCTGGATAGGGATCAGCACATTATCAAGTTACACTACTATATTATTGCAATTTAACCCAAAACTTGTTAGGTCTTCTTGCCTGTTCAGCATCCAGGATTAGCTGAAAGAGCCAGGTTCCAAACAAATTCATGCAATAAAGTACTGCATGTGAGGACGAGCTGCGAGTGTAAACAAAAGGCACTGGGACTCAGGGAATTTCCATTTACTTCTGTGTATTAAGGAGGCGGTTACCCCCCAAGAGCTCTGCACGGCTCAGTGAGGTGGCATCTCATGGACTAATCAAATTTGGGTGGTTTCAAACATATCCACAGTTTTTATAATTTAACAATAAATTCTCGAGAGAAACAAAATGGGAAAAACATACAAAAAGAAACTACAAAGATAATCACCTGAGTATATAAAAATACTACTGCAGTCCGCAGTGTATTTTCGAAGGCAGCAGAGGCAACCTTTGAACTGTACTGTGAAAGACTGGCATTCAGCTAACTGAATCCAGCTCAACATTTAACACCCTTAGGATACTGGCAATTAGAAACCAGTGCACTCTGAATTGTCAACATTCCACCATTTTTAAGAGTCAGTGTAGATGCTGATCAGTTGATGTGCAAAACTGGATCAGATTCATGCTGTTGAAAGCTTCTGTACAAGCAGAGCTTAACCATGTTCAGTGAAAGAGTCAGCCAGTTTATCCACACCGCTTGCTGCATTCTAGCAGCCTGGACACTGGGAACTGGACTCCAGTATGGTGCAATAAAAACAGAAAATGCTGGAAATACTCAGCAGGTCAGGCAGCATCTGTGGAGAGAGAAACAGAGCTAACGTTTCAGGTTTCTCTCTCCACAGCTGCTGCCTGACCTGCTGAGTATTTCCAGCATTTTCTGTTTTTATTTCAGATTTCCAGCATCCGCAGTATTTTGTTTTTGTATCCAGTATGGCACGTGTGTGTACTGTAGGAATGTAATGTTAATGTTAAGTGTTCAGGAATTAAGCAAACTGGTCTAGACAATTGTCGGAGCTAGGACACAGAATGCACAAAGGCCACAGTGCATTAGAACAGACCAATGAGCCACTGGCTCCTAAACCACTATTGCTCTCTAAATGTTATACTACGCACTTATGGTATAATCTCTCTCTTTTAATGGAGTCCAATGCTGTATACAAATCAATAGGCTAATACTCAATTTTTTGGAGGTGGGGGTAGGGGAGGTGAGGGTGCCTCCACTGGGAAAAGTATCTCTTTAGGTGCAAAAACAGAAAATGGTGGAAACACACTGCGGGTCGCTTAGCACTTGGAAAGGACAGACAAGTTAACATTAGAGTGCACATCATTCTTCAAAACTGGTGAAAAAAGGTGGACAAGCACATTAATGCAAATTAGAAAAGGGGGGGGGATATATTCATTAAAGAGACAAACTCCAATAGGAATTAAGAGTGCAATGATAGATATCCCAGTAAAGTAACGTGCAGACACGAAGACATTAAAGAGATAAAGGTAGGTAGCTAAGGAATCGCCTGGGGGAAATGTAAAAGTGGGAGAGATGGAAAACCTGGGTTAGGTGTGAAAGTAACACAGGTTTGAAAATGAGAATAAAGTCTTAAGTTACTGAAGTAAGTGTCAAGCCTAGCGGGTTGCAGGTTATCTAGAAGCAAGATGAGGTATTATTCTTGAAGCTTGGAACAGTGTACAAGGCCAATGACATAGGTTGGAGTGAAAATGGGAGGACGATTTAAAGTGGGGAGCCACAGGCAGCTCACGGTAACAAAGGCAGACAGAATGGAGACTTCTGGCAAAGCAATCACCTAATCTATGTTGGGCCTCCAGAACGTAGAGGAGACCACATCATGAGCAGCGACACAGCACACTAGATTAGAGAAAGTACACATAAATTGCTGTCTCACATGGAATGAGCATTTGGGGCCCTGGACAACTGTAGGAGGTGCTGAATGGGCAGTTGTTGCACCTCCTACGGTTGCACAGGAGGATATCGGTGAAGGGCAGTTGAAGTAGGGGTGGTGGAAGGGTGCCCAGGGTATCGCGGAGGGAACCGTCCTTTCGGAAAGTGGAGAGGGGAGTGGAAGGTTTGTTTGGTGGTGAGATCATATTGTAGATGGCAGAAATGGTGGAAGATGATTTGGCGAATTCAGAGGCTGGTGGGAAGGAGAGGACCAGGGAGGGGGCTCAATCCTGGTTGTAAGAAGAGGGGTCAGGACAGACTGAACTAAGTGTTCAGACCAGCGGGTTACAGGGCAGGCGTATGGGAAATGGGACGTACCTGGTTGACTGCAAAGGGGAATCCTCGGCTAAAAAAAAAACATTTTGCTTTTTACTTCTCTTCAGGCATAACTACATTAGGGGTTTGTGTCGTTTGGGTCCTCAGACAAAGATGTTCACCTAATCTCTTCCAGCTCTACAACCCTCACCCAGCTCAAACTGTGCAGCCTCTAGTGCATCTCTCCCTCGCTTCACCGCAGCATTGGCAGCTGTGCCTTCAGCTGCCTGGGACTCTCACTCTGGAATTCGCTTTATAAAATCCTCCCACCTTCCTTTCCTCCTTTGAGACCATCCTTAAAATCCACATCTTCGATCAAACTTTTGGTGACCCCCTCCTTTGGCTCAACGCAGGTTTTTTTTACACTTTTGTAAACTGCTGTTGGTCATTTTTCTACATTAAAATCTCTATATAAATACGTTTTTGTTCATGCACCAGCACGCTATCACTGCTAAAACAAGCTTCCTTATCCCGACAGCAGAATCATAGACCCAGGAAATTGTGGCAGTGTAGACATGGAAATACAGATGTCGACCTCCTGTATCCTGAACTATAGAAGCACCCAATGTAAAAGCACTAAGAATCTAGCACCAGACAGTAGCTATGCAATTATATAGCCTTTACCCTGCACTGACTGTAAACTGAGATTTGTTCGGGTAATGCAATTTCATTTAAAAATATGCAAAGAAACCAAGCTCCAGCAGAGCTGTAAATATTACAGATTTCCATCACAGAATTACTACTGTATTGTTAACTCCTCTGAAAGAGAGCTGGGTAAATAAATATCTTAACTGAGTGGCTGAAAGTGATGAGGATACATAGCATATTGAACAGTAAAGGTGTCTGTGCTGCTGGGACCATGGAAATATTATCTGTGTAATGCAAGTGGTCAGGGATGCTTCATGTCGGTTGTAGCATTTGACTGATGTCCCAGGGTTTCATTTTTGGGGCTGTTCCAGATTTGATATTGGCCGAGAGTCTTAGGTATGGCAGTTCAACACCTAGTTACGAGGACAGGATGCTGAGAGAGAGAGAGAGAGAGAGATACGAGAATAGGCTCAAAGACTTAGTGTTATTTACTTTAGAGAAGGATGAGCTTAAAGGGGATATGATTGAGGTTTTTTTTAAAATGGTGAGGATTGGATACAGTCCAGTCAGATAGATTATTTGAAATGAATAGGGATGATAGGATTAAAGAACGTGCCTATAAAATCTTGTAGGTAAAGAGTTAGGTTAGATGCCGAGAAGTATTTCTTTTTACAGAGAATCATCCTTCTCTGTCTGTTGAGTCACGTGGTGAGTTCTTTAAAAGGGGACTTGACAAGTTTCTGAAAGGAGGACATTTCCAGTTAGAGAGTAAATTTCTACTTAGTTGTGAATGTGATGAGTCACTTGGAGCTTGCTTGATTGCCTTAGGAAGCTGCAGAGGAATATGCCAGAATTTTTCCTCTCAGAAGACAACATTCCTGGGGGGGGGGGGGGAAGCATTGTGCAAGGTACACTGTTGATTGGATGTGGTGGGCTTGATGTGACTGGTGGTCTTCTCAAGCCCTGGTATTTGGATGTTTGTTTAGTAGCATGACAACTTTGGTGGTGTTCCTCCATTCACTCACTGCACCAGGATTCTGAACTAATCAATAATTAGACAAACAGTCTTGAGTTCAAGCTCACTACTTCCTGAGCTCACCCCAAACAGGTGCTCCATAAAGAGACAGTCTGGGCCAACTTCCAGATCACAAAATAAACACCTTTCAAAACAAGAGCATGTGACATTTGGATCCAAATTCAGGGAAGCGGGATAGAAGCCCAGGATAGCAAGTCTATCAACCCTCTGCTCGTAACAATGACTTCAACATTAACTTCAGACCAAAACCACAGCTCCCATTTTCTCTCGGACAGCAGCTGCTGGTAATGCAGGATTAGTATACCAGGGCCTCTGGGAATGTGGGAGGTTGTACACTGGTGCTTGGGATGAGGATCCCCTATTGGTACACAGCCGATGGGGTGATCTGCACCCTTGGTATCACTTGCCTTTCCCCACCCCACCAGACTCCTGGGCCACTGGGTCAAATTCTCCATGCTACCCTCCCCCTCTGCTATAACCATTCCCACATCTACTGGGTCTTGGATACATCTTTTGTTTCTCTAATTGTGAAGTGATACATTTTGGTAGGAAGAATGAGCAGAGGCAATATGAACTAAATGGTACAATTTTAAAGGAGGTGCAAGAACAGAGACACTTGGGGGTGTGTGCGCGCACAAATCTTTGAAGATGGCAGAACAAGTTGAGAAGGCTGTTAAAAAAGCATATGGGATCCTTGGATTTATTAATAGAGGCATAGAGTACAAAAGCAAGGAGGTTATGCTAATCTTTTATAAAACACCGGTTAGGCCACTACTGGAGTATTGTATTCAATTCTGGGCACCACACTTTAGGAAGGATGTCAAAGCCTTGGAGAGGGTGCAGAAGAGATTTACTAGAATGGCACCAAGGATGAGAGACTTCAGTTATGTGGAGAGACTGGAGAAGCTGGGGTTGTTCTCCTTAGAGCAGAGAAGGTTAAGAGGAGATTTGACAGAGGTCTTCAAAAGCATGAATGGTTTTGATAGAATAAAGAAGGAGAAACCGTTTCCAGTGGCAGAAGGGTCAGTAACCAGAGGTCATAGATTTTAGGTGATTGGCAAAAGAACCAGAGATATGAGGAAACAATTTTTTTACACAGCAAGATATTGTGATCTGTAATGCACTTCCTTAAAGGGTGTTGGAAGCAGATTCAATAGTAACATTCAAAAGAAAATTGGAGAAACACTTGAAGGGAAAAGAATTACAGGGCTATGGGGAAAGTGCAGGGGAGTGGGACTAATTGGATAACTCGATCAAAGAGCAGGCACAGGCATGAATGGCCTCCTTCTGTGCTGTATTATTCAAAGATAATTTCGCTCATTATTGCCTCTTATTGTCACACTATTATTACTTCTGTCATTTGATCATCTCCTGTCCTCCACCTAATTACACATCATTCTTTTTTTTCTCCCCACTCTCTTCACTGGCTCTGTTCTCCTTCAGCTGTGGCTCAGTGGTAGCACTCAGAAGGCTGTGGGTTCAAGTCCCACTCCAGAGACATGGGCACATAACCTGGGCTGACACTCCAGGGGCTGACTTAGAGAGTGCTGCACTGTTGGAGGTGCCATCTTTCGGATGAGACGTTAAACCCAGGCCCGTCTGCCCCCTCAGGTGGACGTAAAAGATCCCACGGCACTATTTTGAAGAGAAGGGGAGTTCTCCTGGTGTCCTGGCCAATATTTATCCCTCAATCAACATCACGAAGAACAGATTATCTGGTTATTATCTCATTGTTTGTGGGAGCTTGCTGTGCGCAAATTGGCTGCCATGTTTCCTACATTACAACAGTGACAACACTTCAAAAAGTACTTAATTGTCTGTAAACACTTTAGGACACCCTGAGGTTGTGAAAAGCTCTATATTAAATGCAGGTCTTTCTTTTTTCTTTCTTTCTCATAAACTGTTTTCCTGTAACATCTCCCATTTCAGAAAAAGGCCATCGATCTGAAACATTAACCCTACCTTGTATTTGCACAAATACTGCCTGAGCTGCTGTTTCCAGTTTTTTCTGCTTTTATAGCAAGTCCATCATGCAATGAACATTAGCATAAGGGGAAATAACAGGGCATGTATCACTAGATTTCTTGAGTAGGATGGAATTAGGCATCATTGTTTAAGTACATTGTGCACAATTTTGAAGACTTCACCTGTTTGGTTAGCTCTGTCAGCTGCTGGAGTTTTGCAGACAATAGTTTCTTCTCTTCTTGGTGCAGGTGTTTTGTTTTGTCTTGCTCTTGAGTAAAGGCATCCTTTAGTTCCTGCAGTGCATTGCTCTTCTCGACTTCAAACTCATCCTGCACAGAAAGCACCATTATGGGAAACATACTGGTTATTTCACAACTATAAGAGGACAGGTCTTCAAGATAACACTGCGATGCAACACAACATAAAGACCAATGGACAACTCAAGATTTTTGCTGCATACAAAAGTAAAAATTAAATATTGCAGGTATTGATCTCATATCTATTTCACTATTTGAGAAACTCACCCAGTTCCACAATATATTGAAATGGGTATGGAATAAGGTCTCCTGGTCTGGTATGTTCATCATGCTTTGTACTAGAACATTTTTACACATGCTACTGGGATAAACCCAGATTACCAAAAAGAATCACAAACTTATCAAGCAATCCTCTCTGACTCTCCCTCCCACTTCATATATATCTTGGGCTTTGACAGTTGTTTGCACAGTTTTTTCAAACACAATATGGTATTGGAAGACATAACTAGACACAAATCCATATATCTCGAAAGGGAGAGTTAGGGACCAGAGGATAAATGTACATTGTGTCGAGGATGCTCGTCCTTCGATAGATGATCATTTTAGCAGACATGTAACCTATCTGTGTGTATTTTTATTTTCATACTCCACAGGCTACAAGGATCAGTCTGAATTGAACAGTTGGCAGGTGATGCAGGATCATTAGGTGATGCAATACCAGCATTTAAAATACATTTCCAAACAGTAAAACCTTAGAGGACTGGGTCCACACCATAAAGTCACCAACACGCAAACCACATCAAAGGGGTGTCACTTGCACAACTTACCCCATTGGTAACTTGGGCAAATCCTAGTGGTATGTGAAAGATGTGAATGAAGAAAATATATGATAATCAAAGATGGTACTAAAAACATTTAAGTAGACGTCGTGATTCATAAAATTTACAGCACAGGAGGCCGCCGTTCAGACCATCATGCCTGTGCTAGCTCTTCAACTAGAACCATCTACTCTAATTCAACTTCCCTGCCATTTCCCTATATCCTTTAATATTCTTCCTTTTCAAATACTTAACCAACTCTCTCAATTTCAATTGCCACTTTGTTAAAGCATTCCAAGTTCTAATAACATTCATGAAAAACATTCTTCTAACTTTCCTCTTCATTCCTCTAGTAATAATCTGAGTCTATGTTTCCTTGTTACTCACCTGCCAACCAGTGGAAACAATCTTTCACTATTTATCCACTCAAAACCTTTCATAATTTAAAAAATCTCAGATTCCCCATAACCTTCTTTGTTTCAGTTAAAAAAACAACTTTGAGCCTATCGTCATGATTAGAATCTCTCATTCCTGGTATAATTCTAGTGAATCTTCACTGCACCCTTTCCATGGGATGAATGACCTTACTAGAATAGGGTGTCCTTTTTGTGGTCTTTTCCACTGGCACTGCTACCTTGAAAAATTTATCTCTGCACCCTAGATCTCTCTGTTCCTCCACTCTGTGAAAAGTCTTATATTTTAAGGTATAATTTCTATCAATGGTTTCCTAAAATGTACTACAGTACTACATATTTTTCTGCATCTGCCACCCAACTGTCCTGCTGCAATCTCTTGTATTCTTTTTCAGTTTGCCATGCCTTCTAATTTGGAACCATTAATAAACTTTGATAACATTCCTCTTGTATAAATGTCCACTTATATAAATAGAACACAGATTAGGGTAGATTACTACCTACATTTTGTCAATTGGAAAATCCTCCCGTTACCTCGACTGTTTGTCTGTAAATACGAAACATCTCCCTTAACTTCTATTTAATCCCCATTAATACCATGTTCCTTAATTTTGATAAAAAACTTATGTACCCCCTTATCAAATACCTTACATGGGCTGGTGCCAACAAAAATTAACATGAAAGCTGCCAGGTTGTTGTAAGAACCTAACTAGTTAGGGAAGGGGCCTGCAACCACTACCCAGTCTGGCTGACGTGAGATTTCAGTCTCGCACTGACTTCTCAATGCCCTCAGGACAACTAGAGATGGGCAATAAATACTGCCTCGCCAGTGTCAGGCACATCCAAGAACAAAAATCCATAAAAACAATATCCCTTTAGATTATTAAGCATATGTATGCTAACTTTGGTAATTCATTTCCAACTGGGGTAAATAATACCATTACATTTTCATCTCCTTGAAGAAGCTGAAACAGTCACTAGTCAAATATAATCAAGTTACAAAACTAGACAGAAAGGTGCCTATTGTTACCCTATGGACTTGCACGTGCTACAAAGGTGCATTCTCAATTATAGGTTGTATATTCTGGAAAAAGTCAAGCGGAGGGGAAATAAAACATAATTAAAGACTCAACACGAAAATAGTCCAATTTGAAAATGTTGCCTTTTTTCCGTACAACCTCTTCCTTTATCGCAACGTCCCCTTGTGCCCATTACCTGGAGCTGTTTAATTTGCTGAGCAAGCAAGCACTCAGACTGGCTCTTGAGAAGCTCAAATTCCTCCTGGAACTGCAGTAGTTGCTGTGATTTCTCCATTTCAAAGTGGGACTGCAGCTTCTGTCGCACTATTTCAATTTCTGACTTGGCTGTGTGAACCTAGCAGTCAAAAGTAGGAGCAAATATGAGCATACAAGGTTGCTGAACTGAAGAGGCAGTAAAACTAAATCTCAGAACCATAATATATTGCAGACTATGACAATACTACACAAGATCATCCAGAGAGATCATAACGGGCTAGTCAGGTTTTGGGAATTTTAGTTATTTAACTTATGAGGAATTTGGGGTCATTTATATTAAGATATTGTTACTAAGTTAAAGTCAGCTCAACAGGTTAAATCTATAACATACAGCTTTTGGGAATGCCAATTAGAATTCAGCAGATAAAACATTTATTCAGGATGGTATTTCTCACATACCTCATCAGTTTGAGACAATGACATTTGTCTCAAAGCCTAGAGAGCAATTTGGGTATAAGAATTATTTTTTTAATTCATTCACGGAATAGCATTTATTGCCCATCCATAATTGTTTTTGAGAAGGTTGTGGTGAGCCGCCTTCTTGAACCGCTGCAGTCCGTGTGATGAAGGTGCCCCACAGTGCTGTTAGGGAGGGAGTTCCAGGATTTTCGCCCAGCGACAATGAAGGAATGGTGATATATTTCCAAGTCAGGATGATGTGCGACTTGGAGGGGAACCTGCAGGTGGTGGTGTTCCCTTGCGCCTGCTGCTCCTGCCTTTCTAGGTGGTAGAGGTTGCGGGTTTAGGAAGTGCTGTCGAAGAAGCCTTAGCGAGTTGTTATACCGGTGGTGATGGGGAGGGAGTGAGTGTTTTAAGGTGGTGGATGGGGTGCCAATCAAGCAGACTGCTTTGTCCAGGATGGTGTCAAGCTTCGAGTGTCGTTGGAGCTGCACTCATGTATTCCAACACACTCCTGACTTGTGCCTTGTAGGTGGTGGAAAGGTGGTGAGTCAGTTGCCGCAGGATACCCAGCCTCTGACCTGCTCTTGTAGCCACGGTAGTTATGTGGCTGGTCTAGTTAAGTTTCTGGTCAATGGTGACCCTCAGGATGTTGATGGTGGGGTATTTGATGATGGTAATGCCATTGAATGTCAAGGGGCGGTGATTAGACTCTCTCTTGTTGGAGATGGTCATTGCCAGGCACTTGTGCAGCGCGAATGTTACTTGACACTTATCAGCCCAAGCCTCGATATTGTCTAGGTCTTGCAGCATGTGGGCACAGACAGCTTCTTTATGTGAGGAATTGCGAATGGAACTGAACACTGTGCAAGCATCAGCGAACATCCCCACTTCTGACCTTATGATGGAGGGAAGGTCATTGATCAGCAACTGAAGATGGTTGGACCGAGGACACTGCCCTGAGGAACTCCTGCAGCGATGTCCTGGGGCTGAGATGATTGGCCTCCAACAACCACAAGCATCTTCCTTTGTGCTAGATATAAGTCCAGCCAGTGGAGGGTATACCCCCTGATTCCCACCGACTTCAATTTACTAGGGCTCCTTCGTGCCACACTCGATCAAATCCTGCCTTTGGCAGTCACTCTCACCTCATCTCTGGAATTCAGCACTTTTGTCTATGTTTGGACCAAGGCTGTAATAAGGTCTGGAGCCAAGTGGTCCTCGCAGAATCCCAACTGAACATCGGTGAGCATGTTATTGGTGAGTAAGTACCACTTGATAGCACTGTCGACGACACCTTCTATCACTTTGCTGATGATTGAGAGTAGGCTGATGGGGCGGTAATTGGCCAGATGGGATTTGTTCTGATTTTTGTGTAAGAACATACCTGGGCAGTTTTTCACTTTTTTGGGTAGATGCCAGTGTTGTAGCTGTACTGGAACAGCTTGGCTAGGGGTGCGGATAGTTCTGGATTCCCACTGGCTTCAATTTTACAATGTTGGAATTACTTCAGTCATACAACGGAGTGTTGCCAGGGAAGTTCAACCTAGCTGGTTTAATTGGCAGCTCAATTGGTCAATCCCTAGGCACGGAGAGCTGGGAGAGAGTCACAGGCGAAACACAGGGATTGGTAAACTTATAAACTTTGTGAGGAATAATCAAAAGGGCACCAAACAAATCTTCAATGCCTTCATCATAACTCCTGGTCAAAGAATCTGGGAGCTTACCATTCACACTAGATGTCTTGCATTAACTGGTCAAAATTATATTAACACTTACAACCCTCTAGTAGGATACACATACTTAACCAAGTGAATAAGCTAACCTTTTTTTGCCAAAACCATCAAAGAGGCAATCAGACTATGAAATCACGAACTAACATTTCTTCATTAACATACATTTAGCAATATCTTATAGTACGTAAAATACTTGGGTAAACAGTAACTGCCAAATGAGTATCTGAGGTTACAAAGGCTGTTTAAAGATATTACAGGATCATCTGGATTCTACTTATTCCAAGTAGATATTATTTTCAATGTCCAAGATTGGTGTAAAGTCAGCAAGATTCATTTAGACTTGACTGCGTATTAATGACAAGTCAACAGCCATTCTATTGAATAAGCCTAGTTAGTTCAGTTTATTATTCATAATCTCACAGATTTAGGAAAGACTTCTGGATCGTATACAATCTTGTCTTTCCAAATTCTAACACTGAAAAATCCTTCAACCTCACAGCGCTGTCTTGGAGCGGTCAGCTTTCCCAGAATTCAGCAGTATTGTTACAAACTGTTTAAGATACGTTTCCTACACAAGCTAAGAAGACACAGAACAGTCTGCCGAGATCTGTCAAGAAAAAGAACCAGAGCGAAACCTCTCTCCCCAAGTGGAGTGCCAACTAGATTCAGGAATAATGCTAGTCAGAAAACTTTATTTAGCTCACTAATTAGGGATAGTATGGTATACTATTTTCTATATAATGAGGAACATTAAAAAGTAAAAATTGTGTGTAAATCAATACTACATCCACATATGTGAAATAAATAATCTTGTTGATTTATAATTGGCTTCATCTTAGTTGAGTTTCCCTTTCGGTAGATATGAGAAATGCACACAGGGGCACGTGCAAGTTTACAGTATCCAGTTTATATACGAAGAGGTCACAGTATTGCACAACTAGAAACTGGGAAATAACAGCAAACTCCTGATAATAAGGGACCCACTTACAGAAGAAACTGCTGACATAGAACGCGAGAGAATATTAAGCGCAGAATCAAAATTTGTAACGGGGACATTTTTCAGTGTCACTAAAAAGGAACCAGCAAATAGTCCACTAATTTCACCCCCCTCCCCGGGTGCAGCATATAGCTGGACCAGGAGTATCATTAACTGTTAGGCTGGCCTCTTCAAATTTTTTTAAAATTTGTTCCTGGGATGTGGGCATTGCTGGCAAGGCCAGCATTTATTGCCCATCCCTAATTGCCCTTGAGAAGGTGGTGGTGAGCCGCCTTCTTGAACCGCTGCAGTCCGTGTGGTGAAGGTGCTCCCACAGTGCTGTTAGGGAGGGAGTTCCAGGATTTTGACCCAGCGACGATGAAGGAACAGCAATATCTTTCCAAGTCAGGATGGTGTGTAACTTGGAGGTGATGGTGTTCCCATGTGCCTGATGCCCTTGTCCTTCTAGGTGGTAGAGGTCGCGGGTTTGGGAGGTGCTGCTGAAGATGCCTTGGCGGGTTGCTGCAGTGCATCTTGTAGATGGTACACACTGCAGACACAGTGTGCCGGTGGTATTGCCGTTGAATGTCAAGGGGAGGTGGTGAGACTCTCGCTTGTTGGAGATGGTCATTGCCTGGTACTTGTGTGGCGCAAATGTTACCTGCCACTTATCAGCCCAAGCCTGAATGTTGTCCAGGTCTTGCTGCATGCGGATGGACTGCTTCATTATCTGAGGAGTTGTGAATGGAACTGAAAACTGTGCAATCATCAGTGAACATCCCCACTTCTGACCTTATGATGGAGGGAAGGTCATTGATGAAGCAGCTGAAGATGGTTGGACCTAGGACACTGCTCTGAGAAACTCCTGCAGCAATGTCCTGGGGCTGAGATGATTGACCTCCAATAACCACAACCATTTTCCTTTGTGCTAGGTATGACTCCAGCCAGTAGAGAGTTTCCCCCCCGATTTCCATTGACTTCAATTTTACTAGGGCTCCTTGATGCCACACTCAGTCAAATGCTGCCGTGATGTTAAGGGCAGTCACTCTCACCTCTGGAATTCAGCTCTTTTGTCCATGTTTGGACCAATGCTGTAATGAGGTCTGGAGCCAAGTGGTGCTGGCAGAACCCAAACTGAGCATCGGTGAGCAGGTGTCACTTGATAGCACTGTCGACGACACCTTCGATTACTTTGCTGATGATTGAGAGTAGACTGCTGGAGCGATAATTGGCCGGATGGGATTTGTTTTGCTTTTTGTGGACAGGACATACCTGGGCAGTTTTCACATTGTCGGGTAGATAAAAGTGTTGTAGCTGTACTGGAACAGCTTGGCTAGAGGTGTGGCTAGTTCTGGAGCACCAGTCTTTAGCACGACAGCCGGGATGTTGTCGGGGTCCATAGCCTTTGCTGTATCCAGTGCACTCAGCTGTTTCTTGATATCACGTGGAGTGAATGGAATTGGCTGAAGACTGGCTTCTGTGATGGTGGGGACCTCAGGAGGAGGCGGCAGATATGGATCATCCACTCGGCACTTCTGGCTGAAGATGGTTGCAAACGCTTTAGCCTAATCTTTTGCACTTGCGTGCTGGGCTCCGCCATCATTGAGGATGGGGATATTCATGGAGCTTCCTCCTCCTGTTAGTTGTTTAATGGTCCACCACTATTCATGACTGGATGTGGCAGGACTGCAGACCTTTGATCTGATCCGTTGATTGTGAGATCGCTTAGCTCTGTCTATAGCATGCTGCTTCCGCTTTTTAGCATGCATGTAGTCCTGTGTTGCAGCTTCCCCAGGTTGGCACCTCATTTTTTTTTTTAGGTACACCTGGTGCTGCTCCTGGCATGCTCTTCTGCACTCCTCATTGAAGCAGGGTTGGTCCCCTGTCTTGATGTGCCACATAATAGGCTTGCCAGCAAAGTTGAAGCCCATGGAATAAAAGGGACAGTGGCAGCATGGATACGAAATTGGCTAAGTGACAGGAAACAGAGAGTAGTGGTGAACGGTTGTTTATCTGACTGGAGGAAGGTACACAGTGGTGTTCCCCAGGGGTCGGTTCTAGGACCACTGCTTTTCTTGATAGAAATTAATGACTTGGACTTGGGTGTTCAGGGCACAATTTCTAAATTTGCAGATGACACAAAACTTAGAAGTATAGTGAACAGTGAGGAGGATAGTGATAAGACTTCAAGAGGACATAGACAGGCTGGTGGAATGGACGGACACCTGGCAGATGAAATTTAATGCAGAAAAGTGTTAGGTGATACATTTTGGTTGGAAGAACGAGGAGAGGCAATATAAACTAAAGAGTACAATTCTAAAGGGGGTGCATGAACAGAGAGACCCAGGGGTATATGTGCACAAATTGTTGAAGGTGGCAGGGCAGGTTGAGAAAGCGGTTAAAAAAGCATACGGGATCCTAGGCTTCATAAATAGAGGCATAGAGTACAAAAGCAAGGAAGTTATAATGAACCTGTAAAAACACTGGTTTGGCCTCAACTGGACAATTCTGGGCACCGCACTTTCGGAAGGATGTGAAGACCTTAGGGAGGGTGCAGAAAAGGTTTACTAGACTGGTTCCAGGGATGAGGGACTTCAGTTACATGGATAGACTAGAGAAGCTGGGGTTGTTCTCTTTAGAGCAGAGAAGGTTTAGAAGAGATTTGATAGAGGTGTTCAAAATCATGAAGGGTCTAGACAGAGTAGATAGAGAGAAACTGTTCCCATTGGCGGAAGGTTCGAGAACCAGAGGGCACAGATTTAAGGTGATTGGCAGAAGAACCAAAGGCGACATGAGGAACATTTTTTTTTACGCAGCGTGTGGTTAGGATCTGGAATGCACTGCCTGAAAGGGTGGTGGAGGCAGAGTCAATCGTGGCTTTCAAAAGGGAATTGGATAAGTACCTGGAGAAGAAAAATTTGCAGGGCTATGGGGAAAGGGTGGGGGAGTGGGACTAGCTTAAGTGCTCTTGCAGAGAGCCGGCACGGGCTCGACGGGCCGAATGGCCTCCTTCTGTGCTGTAACCATTCTATAATGGTAGAGTGAGGGATATGCCGGGCCATGAGGTTACAGATTGTGGTGGAATACAATTCTGCTGCTGCTGCCCCACAGCGCCTCATGGATGCCTAGTTTTGAGCTGCTAGATCTGTTCTGAATCTATCCCATTTAGCACAGTGGTAGTGCCACACAACACGATGGAGGGTGTCCTCAGTGTGAAGACGGGACTTCGTCTCCATAAGGACTGTGCGGTGGTCACTGCTATCAATGCCGTCATGAACAGATGCATCTGCGACAAGTAGATTGGTGGGGACGAGGTCAAGTAGGTTTTTCCCTCGTGTTGGCTCTCTCACCACCTGCCGCAGGCCCAGTCTGGCAGCTATGTCCTTCATGACTCGGCCAACTTGGTCAGTAGTAATGCTACCGAGCCACTCTTGGTGATGGACATAGAAGTCACCCACCCAGAGTACATTCTGTGCCATTGCTACCCTCAGTGCTTCTTCCAAGTGGTGTTCAACATGGAGGAGTACTGATTCATTAGCTGAGGGAGGGCGGTAGGTGGTAATCAGCAGGAAGTTTCCTTGCCCATGCTTGACCTGAAGCCATGAGACTTCATGGGGTCCGGAGTCAATGTTGAAGACTCCCAGGGCCTCTCCTTCCCGACTGTTTACCACTGTGCCGCCACCCCTGGTGGGCCTGTCCTGCCGGTTGGACAGGACATACCCAAGGATGGTGATGGAGGAGTCTGGGACATTGGCTGAAAGGAACAACAGTGAGCACGTAACACGGACTGTCCCTTCGAGAGCTGTCCCCTGGTTATTCTCTCCCTAATCCAGGTTCCCCTTTTGCTGCACCATTCTCCCACTCAACATCAGGACGTAACAACCACCTCCCCAGCTAACTGCCCAGGTCTAGTGCTAATACCCTGGGAATGAACGGAATTGGTTGATTTTCTATCGATACCACATCTGGACTCCTCCTCTTCAGGGTGGGGTGCTGTCTTGTTGGCATTAAGAATTTGCCGTTTGGGGAGTTTGGAAACCAGAGGAATAATTGGGACAGTGCATCAATATTCCATTATAATGGGAATTCGACTGTGTGATGAAACTGAATGTGATTTTTTAATTAATTTTAAGAATTAACCTCAATGATTCAATGGGCACAGTAGTGACTGAATGATTGTATGCTGCCTTTTTTAATTCATCCGCCTTGCTCGATCTGTAGTCAACTGACCAAGCCCACTGATCTAGCTGCACGTACACAGTCCTAAATATCCATCCTTTACCCTGCAACTTCTGAAGCCTGGACTCCTTGCACGATGATCTCACTCTCAGGACCTCCAAAACTGAGGAACTCCTCACCTCCCTCGGTCTTTCCTTCCTCCCACAGTTTGCGGGCTTTTAAAAGCCGCATTTACTGTCCTCCATTCAGCTGATCCTCCTCATCTCTCCTACTCTCTTTAGCCTTGGTGACCTCAAAACTGTGAATTGCTTTATTTTCAGCTTTGCTAGACACAAAAGGCATCAAGGGGTATGGTGAGAGAGCATGAATATGGTATTGAGATAGATGATCAGCCATGATCATACTGAATGGCGGAGCAGGCTCGAAGGGCCGAATGGCCTACTCCTGCTCCTATTTTTCTAATTCTATGAATGATTCTGAGAGTATGACTATGTCAGGCTGTTGCTTGACTAGTCGGTGGGACAGCTCTCCCAATTTTGGCACAAGTCCCCAGATGTTAGTGAGGAGGACTTTGCAGGGTTGACTAGGCTGGGTGCGCCGTTGTCGTGTCCGAAGCCGGTGCCTAGGTCGATACCGGGTGGTCTGTCTGGTTTAATTCTTATTATTGTTTCTTGTTGCGTTCTGTTACAACTGAGTGGCTTGCTAGGCCATTTCAGAGGAGAGTTAAAAGTCAACCACATTGCCATGGGTCTGGAGTCACATATAGGCCAGACCGGGTAAGGATGGCAGATTTCCTTTCCTAAAAGGATATTAGTGAACTTGATGGGACCTGGAGAACTAAATGACCTTTGATCAGAGATGGTGGCTACTAGAAGCTTAGCCCCTGTTGAACTTGAGTTGAATAAGCACTAACCTGTTCTTTTTGATTGTGCATCTGAATCTTCTCCAGCTCTTCGTGAAGCTTCCGTGCATACTCCTCTTTCTGTTTCTCCACCTGCACAGACTGCAGCATTTGAAGCTCCTTGAGGGCCTGCTGATGCTGATCTTCAAGGCGGAGGACCTCATCTCGAATCACATCCAGGCGTCTCTGATGCTCCTGCTCCAGTGAAGTCTTCTGGTTGCCTAGAGCTGCCTCCAAATCTACCTGCAATCGTAAAACAGACTAGATAAGTGAGCAAATGTCTCAGTCCCTACTTTTAAAGTCATACTTTCTGCCCAGGTTGCAGCATCAAAGTTTCTCTTGAGTACACACTGAGCATCCACTGTTGGGAGGGTGTAACCGCAGTGTGACAAGTGGCAGTTCCATTATAAATGTAATGTTTTTTCCCCACTCAGTGGTCAGGATCTGGAACGTTCTACCTGAAAAGGTGGTGGAAGCTGATTCCATCAATAATTTTAAAAGGGAGTTGGACGGGAACTGGAGGATGAGGAACTGGAGGATGAGGAACTTGAGGATGAGGAACTTGAGGATGAGGAACTTGAGGATGAGGAACTTGAGGATGAGGAACTTGAGGATGAGGAACTTGAGGATGAGGAACTTGAGGATGAGGAACTTGAGGATGAGGAACTTGAGAGTTACGGACAAAAAGCGGGGACGTGGGACTAAGCACGACTGATCTTTCAAAGAGCCAGCACAGGCACGAAGGGCTGAATGGCCTCCTTCTGTGCTGTAGGTTTCTATGATTCTATGAAATGTGGACATAGGAATTTATAGTGGGAAAAGTTGACACAGGAAGTGTGTGCAGACACAAGTTTTTATTACATTATATCGGTATTTCTAACATTTGTTTTTAAGAAAAAAAAAGGACAGAATAAAACTGAATAAATGCTCGAGAAGGCCTCCATACATCTGGATATTTAGTGGGTGCTGCTTTTAACATGCTTCCTATTCATTATTTCTGCATATACTTCAAACAGAGGAAAATGTATATTGAATTGCTGTGTTAAAAGGTTCTCCGGTCTCAGCGCATCTAAGTATTTAATACAAGTTGACATACAATTGGTATCCAAGGGAATTTGTTAATATTTTTGTATGGTCTGGAACCAAAGCAACACAACTGTAACTAAAATCACCAACCTTGTGGATTTCCTCCAGTTCTGCTGCCATGGCTTTGAATTTTTCCATATGAATGGCAGCCAACTCCTTTCGGATCTTCTCCTGTGCACTGCTCAGCTCAGCCTCATGTTCAGCTTTCAGCTGATTTACTTCCCTGGCTAGTTTCTCAGTGCTCTCTTTCTTCAATCTCTCTAAATCCTCCTGATAGGTTTCCACTGCCTCCTGCAGCCTCTGAATACGTGCTACATCTTCCAGATCCGCTGAGTGCTTCAGTTTTAAGGCTTCCAAAGAAGCCAACTTCGCATTCTCCAAAGCTTCCATTTCAGCCTGATGCTGGGTGTGTAACTCAGCTTTCAAATCCTTTACTTGATTCTGGTGGTTTTCCATCAGATGTTGGCTTTGGGTTTCGAGCTCCTCTGTATGTCTCTCCTTCAGCTTCTGTAGAAGGATCTCCTGTTCAGACATAAAATTGTCCATCATCTGTCTGTGCTCTTCCATGAACCTAAAAAGTTAATATGGATGTAAAAACAAAATTGATGTACATTATCTCTAATATACAAAAGTATTCACTTCAATATTTTAAATGAGTTTCCATTTTTAACTCCACCTCCACTGAATGCCACTCGCTTGTACATATTTTGACAGGAATCACAGAATCCCCACAGTGCAGATAGAGGCCATTTCGGCCCATCGAGCCTGCACCGACACACATCCCACCCTATCCCCGTAACACCACGTATTTAATCCCCCTAACACTAAGGGTCAATTTATCATAGCCAAATCAACCTAACCCGCACATCTTTGGACTGTGGGAGGAAACCGGAGCACCCGGAGGAAACCCACGCAGACACGGGGAGAATGTGCAAACTCCACACACACAGTCACCCGAGGCCGGATTCGAACCCGGGTCCCTGGCGCTGTGAGGCAACAGTGCTAACCACTATGCCACCGTGTTGCCCCTACAAGCACAAGTAAAGGACAGCACAATAAAGATGCTCTCAGATGCAAAATAGCACCAAGACCCTGGAGCTTGAATCACAATTCACATAGAATCAGAGAATAGTATATCACAGAAGGAGGCCATTCGGCCCATCGAGTCTGTGCCAGCTCGTATGACGAGCAAACCAGTTAGTCCCAATCCCCTGCTCTTTCCCTGTAATTTTTTCTCTTTCAAGTATTTATCCAATTCCCTTTTGAAGGCTACTATTGATTCTGTATCCACCATCTTAACAGCCAGTGCATTCCAAATCCCCGTAAAAAAGTTTGTCCTCATGTCGCCTCTGGTTCTTTTGCCAATCACCTTAAATCTGTGTCCTCTGGTTACCGACCCTACAGCCATTGGAAACAGTTTCTCTTTATTTACTCTATCAAATCTCCTCTTAGCCTTCTCTGCTCCAAGGAGAACAACTTCAGCTTCTCCAGTCTATCCACGCAGGTCTATTCTCTCATCCCTGGAACCATTCTAGTAAATCTCTTCTGTACCCTCGCCAAAGCCTTCACGTCCTTCCTAAAAAGTGCGGTGCCCAGAATTGGACACAATCCACCAGCTGGGGCCGAACTAGTGTTTTATAAAGGTTTAGCATAACTTCCTGACTTTTGTACTCAGTGCCTCTATTTATAAAGCCCAGGATCCCATATGCTTTATTAACCTGTCCTGCCACCTTCAAAGATTTGTGCATATTTCTGTTTTACCTTCTAGGGCGCGAGGGTAGAAAACACTCCGGAAGGAGCGGATCTGGAGGGAGCACAGCGAGAGCGGAGCAGTTAAAAGGAGTGGCAGCAACTCAACAGAGGAGTTTTTGAAAAAGTGACATTGGCACAAGGGAAGGAGCTGATTGGTGAGCAGCAGGTGAGTGTTTTTGTTAAGTTTTAAGTTTATTTCTGCTGGGTTAATTCTTAGTCTATTAAATAGGGGCATCGCAGGGCAGCTCAGTCCCGTGGAGTGCACATCCTGTGCCATGTGGGAAGTCCTGGACACTTCGCGTAGCCTGGACGACCACATGTGCGGGAAGTGTTGCCAGCTACAGCAACTCGAGCTCTGGGTTTCGGAGCTTGAGTGGTGGCTGGAGTGTCTGCGGTACATCCGCGAGGCTGAGAGTTACGTGGCTAGCATGTTTCTAGATGTGGTCACCCCGCAGCTTAAGAGTTTGCAAGCAGAGAGGGAATGGGTGACCGCCAGATAGAAGAGGAGTCCCCGGAGTGCATCGCGCTCTCCAACCAGCATTCTGTTGAGTACTGGAGAAGCCGACGGTTCCTCTGGCGAGTGCAGCCAGAGTCAAGTCCACAGCACCACGGGTGGCTCAGCTGCACAGGGGGTAGGAAAAAGAGTAGAAGAGCAATAGTGGTAGGGGATTCGATAGTTGGGGGAGCAGACAGGCGTTTCTGCGGCCGTAGACGTGACTCCAGGATGGTATGTTGCCTCCCTGGTGCCAGGGTCAAGGATGTCACTGAGCGGCCGCAGGACACTCTGAGGGGGGAGGGTGAACAGATAGAGGTCGTTGTCCATATCGGTACCAACGACATAGGCAGAAAGAGGGATAAGGTCCTGCAGGCAGAGATATGGGAGCTAGGAGAGAGATTAAAAAGCAGGACCTCAAATGTAGTAATCTCCGGATTACTCCCGGTGCCACGTGCTAGTGAGTACAGGAATAGGAGGATAGAACAGAAGAATGCGTGGCTGGAGAGATGGTGCAGGAGGGAGGGCTTAAGATTCCTGAGGCATTGGGACTGTTTCTGGGGAAGGTGGGACCTGTACAAGCCGGATGGGTTACACCTCAACAGAGCCGGGACCAATATTCTCACGGGGAGGTTTGTTAGTGCTGTTGGGGAGGGTTTAAACTAACTTGACAGGGGGATGGGCACCAGCATATAGGAGTAGAAAAGAGGAATAAGGTGCATAAAAGAGTGAGTGTGTTGGATAGTACTAGAGAAGATAGTACTAGAGGTAGTAATAGTACCATATTAGATAGGAACAGACTAAGAAAGACTATGAAAAATGTACGTAAACGCACAAAGTATGGTGAATAAGGTTGGTGAGCGACAAGCACAATTAGCCATGTGGCAATATGATGTTGTGGCAATAACGGAAACGTGGCTTAAAAACAGTGAGGACTGGGCACTTAATATTCAAGGGTACAAGGTATTCAGAAAAGATAGGGAAGGAAAA
The DNA here is from genome assembly GCA_030390025.1 of Squalus acanthias. NCBI lineage: Eukaryota > Metazoa > Chordata > Chondrichthyes > Squaliformes > Squalidae > Squalus > Squalus acanthias. Next base: position 114,268,557 of record CM059427.1, on the reverse strand, counting down.
AAGGGAGGTGGGGTGGCAGTGCTGATTAAGGAAGACATTGTAGTGTTGGAAAGGGAGGATGTTCTTGAGGGGAGAAGGACAGAATCCATTTGGTTAGAGTTGAGGAGCAAAAAAGGGTATGATCACGCTATTGGGGGTATTCTATAGACCTCCAAATAGTGAGAGGGAGGTAGAGGAGCATATCTGCATAGAAATCGCAGAGATATGCACGAGCTATAGAATGGTGATATTGGGGGACTTTAATTACCCAAATATCAATTGGGATAATGCTAGGGTAAAGGGAAAGGAGGGGGAGGAATTTCTGAAATGTGTTCAGGAGAATTTCCTTGACCAATATGTTCCTGGTCCAAATAGGAAGGAGGCATTGCTGGATCTGGTGCTGGGGAATGAGGTGGGCCAGGTCGACCAAGTGTCTGTGGGAGAACACTTGGGTACGAGTAATCATCGTATCATAAGATTTAGATTAGCAATGGAGAGGAGCAAGGAACAATCCAGAGTGAAACTTCTAAACTGGAATAGGGCTAACTTCAATGGGATGCGAAAGGATCTAGCGAGGGTAAAATGGAACCAAAGACTGACAGGAAAAACTGTAACGGAACAATGGATGATCTTCCCAATCTTCCCTAGATGCGGGGGAGGTGCCCGAGATTGGAAAGTGGCAAATGTGACACCATTGTTCAAGAAAGGGTGTAAGGACAATCCTAGTAACTACAGGCCGGTCAGTTTAACATCAGTGGTGGGTAAAGTTTTAGGAACAATAAGCAAGGAAAAAATGAATGGGCATTTGGAGAGGTTTAAGCTAATTAAGGAGAACCAACATGGGTTTGTAAAAGGAAGATCATGTTTGACTAATCTAATTGAATTTTTTGATGAAGTAACAGGGAGGATTGATGAAGGGAATGCAATGGATGTTGTCCACATGGATTTTCAAAAAGGCGTTTGACAAAGTACCACATAGAAGGCTGGTTAACAAAATTGAGGCTCATGGAATAGGTGGGTCAGTGGCAGCTTGGATAAGGAATTGGCTTAAGGACAAAAACAGCGAGTTGTGGTAAATGGCTGTTTTTCAGACTGGAGGATGGTAGACAGTGGTGTTTCCCAAGGGTTAGTGCTGGGGCCACTGCTTTTTTTGATAAATGACCTGGATATTGGAATACAGAGTAGAATTTCTAAATTTGCCAATGACACCAAACTTGGGGCTGTGGCAAACAGTGAGGATGATACCAATCGACTGCAACAGGACATAGAAAGGCTAGCAGAATGGGCAGACAAGTGGCAGATGGAATTTAATACAGAGAAGTGTGAGGTGATGCATTTTGGCAGAAGGAACAGGGAGAGGCAATATACACTTAATGGCACAGTTTTAAAGAGTGTGCAGGGACAGAGGGACCTGGAAGTTAATGTGCATAGGTCCCTGAAGGTGGCAGGACATACTGAGAGAGTGGTTAACAAAGCATATGGGATCTTGGGCTTCATAAAAAGAGGTACAGTATTGAGTACAAAAGTAGAGAAGTTATGCTGAACCTTTATAAAGCGCTGGTTAGGCCACAACTGGAGTATTGCGTCCAGTTCTGGTCACCACACTTTAGGAAGGATGTGAAGGCCCTTGAGGGGACAGAGGAGATTTACCAGAATGGTTCCAGGGATGGGGGATCTTAGCTACAAGGACAGATTAGAGAAGCTGAATTTGTTTTCATTAGAGCAAAGGAGGTTGAGGGGTGATTTGATAGAGGTGTACAAGATTATGACGGGTTTGGATAGGCTAGACGGGGAAAGGCTGTTCCCACTAGTTGATGGTGCAAGGACTAGAGGACACAGATTTAAGGTTTTGGACAAGAGATACAGGGGGGATGTGAGGAAAAACTTTTTTACACAGCGAGTGGTGATGACCTGGAATTCGCTGCCAACGGAAGTGATGGAAGCGGAGACACTCAATGTTTTCAAGGGGAGACTGGATAGGCACTTGAGGGAAATAAACTGGCAGGGCTACGGGGAAAGAGCTGGGGAATAGGACTGACTGGATTGCTCTACAGAGAGCCGTCACGGACTCAATGGGCCAAATGGCCTCCTTCTGTGCCATTATGACTATGACTATATGACAAAGACCGTAGGAAAACTTTCCTCTGGAGATTAAACGGATTGGGTAGAATCTCTTGTTAGGCAGGACTGCACATGATCTGTAGAAGGCATAGACTTGCTTGGCCGTAAAACCTTTTCTCATGCTTTATGTGCAGATGATGAATATGTTGCAGAATGCAATGGGTACAGTCGTGTTGGGTCCATGGAAACACTGGGGGTAATTTTCACCTTGGGCGCGAGAGGAAAGCTGGCAGTTGCTGATCGGCCGCCTGTTATCAATGGAAAGGAGAATCAGGCGGGTTGTATAATGGGCGACAGCGGATCTGCAACTGCCAGTCTTCTGCCAGTGGCCAAACTGATAATTACCCCATTGTGTCTGGAGTAGAACAACTTGTATTTATATAGCGCCTTTAACGTAGTAAAACGTCCCAAGGCGCTGCACAGGAGTATTTTAAGACAAAAAATTTGACACCGATCCACATAAGGATAAATCAGGGCAGGTGACCAAACGCTTGGTCAAAGAGGTAGGTTTTAAGGAGCGTCTTAAAGGAGGAGAGAGAGGTAACGAGGTGGAGAGGTTTAGGCAGGGAATTCCAGAGCTTGGGGCCTAGGCAACAGAAGGCATGGCCACCAAGGGTTGAGCGATTATAATCAGGGATCTTCAAGAGGGCAGAATTAGAGGAGCGCAGATATCTCGGGGGGTTGTGGGGCTGAAGGAGATTACAGAGATAGGGAGAGGCGAGGCCATGGAGGGATTTGAAAACAAGTATGAGAATTTTGAAATCGAGGCGCTGCTTAACCGGGAGCCAATGTAGGTCAGCGAGCACAAGGGTAATGGGTGAATGGGACTTGGTGCGAGTTAGGACACGGGCAGTCCAGTTTTGGATGACCTCAAGTTTACGTAGGGTGGAATGTGGGAGGCCAGCCAGGAGTGCATTGGAATAGTCGAGTCTAGAGGTAACAAAGGCATGGATGAGGGTTTCAGCAGCGGATGAGCTGAGGCAAGGGCGGAGACGGGCAATGTTACAGGGGTGGAAGTAGGCGGTCTTTGTTATGCTGCGGATATGTGGTCGGAAGCTCATTTCAGGGTCAAATATGACACCAAGGTTGCGAACAGTGTGGTTCAGCCTCAGACAGATGTTAGGGAGAGGGATGGAGTCAGTGGCTAGGGAACGGAGTGGCTAGGGAACGGAGTTTGTGGCGGGGACTGAAAACAATGGCTTCGGTCTTCCCAATGTTTAATTGGAGAAAATTTTTGCTCATCCAGAACTGATTGTCGGACAAGCAGTCTGACAATTTAGACTCCGTGGAGGGGTCGAGAGAAGAGGTAGTGAGGTAGAGCTGGGTGTCGTCAGTGTACATGTGGAAACTGATGCTGTGTTTTCGGATGATGTCGCCAAGGGGCAACATGTAAAAGAGAAATAGGAGGGGGCTAAGGATAGATCCTTGGGGACACCAGAGGTAATGATACGGGAGTGGGAAGAGAACCAACGAACTGAATGACATTTTGAAATGTTAGGCTGATGCTCTCAATTACCTCAAGGTTCATGGAAACATCTCAGTTCTTTGTGCTTTCAACTTGTACTGTCGTTGTTTACCTCTGTCAGAATAAAATAGGTTAGGTAGAGACCAATGTAAATAATATGTGGCGTGTCATGAGGAGCGGGCTTGCTGTGTCAAGTGGTCTTCTCATTGCATACTTCATGTTTTTGCATTCACTAACGCCAATGCACGTTGAATCCAACCTCAGAAGAGTACCCTATACCATTTGCTGTATAATTCTATTCACCCATGCTATTTATAGCTTCTCAGACCACACTGGTAAATTAGTGACTAGTCCACTGAAATTGAGGGAAATCTGTCGTGAGCTCAACAAGAACTGGATTAAGACTGTTACAAAAAAAAAGAAACTCCTTCACTTTTTTTTCCTGTAACTGCCAGCTGTCATTCTATCGGCATTACTTGTACTGGAGCGCAGACCAGTGTTCCAACACACAGCACCATCTACTCCCCATGAGTACTACTGACCTGTTCTGTACCTCCAGGAGTTTCCTAGCTGACTGCTCCTGTACACTGACATGGAGTTTCTCAAGCTCCTCCGCCATCAGAGACTTGGCCATGGCAAGTTCAGCATCAAATTGTGCTTGGATTTTCTGGCGAATCACTATAATTTCCGGTAACTGTTCATTTGCCAGACTATCCTGGAGCTGCTGCAGGTGGCTCTTTTCTTCCTTCAGCTGTGTCTCAAGTTTAGAAATTGTGGCACTCTGTTCTTCTTGAACCTGATTCATTTCTACATTTCTCTGGTCAAACTCCTGATTCAGTGCTCGTCTCTCCCCCTCAAACTCATTGGTGAGCTCCTCACGTAAAGCTGAAAGTTTCTGTTCAGTGCTGGCTTGTAGCTCCTCTCTCAAAATCTTCAGCTCCTGTTCTTTCTCCATTGCACATTCCTGCATTTTAGCCACAACTGCTTCCTTGCTGGCCTTAAGTTTATGATTTGTTTCTTCCAGTAACTGGGCTTTGTCCTGCAGATAAACACACCAAGAAATTACAAAATTATTTCTCTTATACTATTTGAGAGGAGGGGGATTGAAGCATATACAATCAACCTTCACAAACTGCTGTAACAACATTAATGTAAAGGCTTTCATGGAGGCTGTTGAAGGATAACTATTGTTTAAGTGAATGTACTAAATGTACAGTGCGTTGAAGCAATGATGGAAATAACTTACCATAGACATGGTCTTATTGATACTTTGAAATAATTTAATTCTCCACATACAAACTTCTGATCAATCCTGACATTCCCCTCTCGCATGGCTTGAATGTGTTCTACTGCTTTAACTACAAATACTTCCACTTAATAGATTACTTTCATGTTTCAGTGCTCTTGCTTGCTTCTTAAATTGCACTACTGTCCTTCCAGGCCAAGAACTGAAAGTTTGCATCAGGATAAGGTTGTTATACAACAGAGTGACGAAACATCACCTTGCACAATCTGGTGACCTTATTTAAGCTGACCAAATCAAGAGAAGTTTTATTTGAACTCAGGTCCTGGAGATTTAAGGATAAGATGCAAACCCACTGCACAGCCCAAACCCAATACAGTGTCCCAGGTGATATTCCGCCATGGGAGAATAGCATACCCTAATTATACGTGGAGTTTGAACTTCTCAGAGAAACAAGGAAGACTTCAGCCAAGATAACTACAGCTTTCTTTATAATAAAGGGACAAATAGGTGAAGAAGGGAAACCAAGATTTACCTGGTTCAATTCCAGTTTTATTCTTTCCTTGTGCTGTTCAGTAAGCTCCATTATGGCCAAGGCATGATCTCTCTTCAAACATTCAATCTCCTCCTGCAGACAAACAATTCTCTCTCTTTCAGAGTCTATCACAGCCAGATTTGCAGTCTTCTCCTCCTCCAACCTTCGAAGCCACTCTTCCACCTCTACCTCCACCTCCCGGGCAGTCTGCTGTGCACACTGGAGTCGTAACCTGGTAATCTCTACAAAACACATTTTATGCATTTAACAAGTCATTGCCCAAGAGTAAAAAACATTTAATCCTTCTAATTTAAAAAAAAACTATTAACTTCAACAAACGGGTATCAGAAAATGTGTGTTCTTTTGCCTAATTTAAGAAAAACTTTCCAAATTACAATTAGGAAATAGGATGAGAACAGTATACACATAACTGCACAACTTCTAAAACAACTACTGGTGGTCAATACATTCTCAATTTTGATTCAGTTGCAGTAGAACTAAAAAACATTCAGATTCTAAACAATCCACTATACAAGATCTGTACGTGCAACCTATGAAAACACTGCCCATCCAGAGGAGGTCCAACTGCCTGTAGTGCATGGCACCTACAATTAAAATTCCCAGTCAGATTGTTAGGATTCATCATAACACAAGGTTCAAGCTGACTGGCAATGGTGTTGAAATGCAGTATGCGTCAGCTCAGCACAATAAAATTAAACAGAAAGAGAGAAAGTGTAATTAACAGCTTCAAAGTTCCATTGTTGGGGAGGGAGCGGCGAGAAGGAGAGAGAAAGAACAGATGAGATGAAATGACACGAGACAAAAGACAGTCAAATAGGTCAGAAAATGCTGGAAATACTCAGCAGGTCAGGCAGCATCTGTGGAGAGAGAAAGAGAGTTAACATTTCAGGTCGATGACCCTTCGTCAGAACCTGCTGAGTATTTCCAGCATTTTCTGTTTTATTTCAGATTTGCAGCATCCACAGCATTGTGCTTTTGTGTCAATAGGTCAGTTCTGATATTAACAGCAGGGTAACATAGTGTAGTGATTCTGGTCCTGAAAAAGCAATCCAGAGATCATGAGTTCAAATCCCACCACGGCAACTGAATTCAATAATTCCGGTAATTTGGTGGCACCAGAAAAAGAAATAACCATAAAAGCTGTTAGTTTGTCTTTAAAAGTCAAGTGGCGGAAACCTGCCACCCCTACCCATTCTGGCCCACCCCCAACTCCAGTCCCTCACCACATGATTGACTCAAGTGCCCTCTGAAGTGGCCTAGCAAGCCACTCAATGGTAAAAACAGTAAGAAGCCCCTCCAGGGCACCTAGTACTGGGTAATAAATGTGGCCTTGCCAGCATTGCCCACATCCTGGAAGCAAATTAAAAAAAATTAACTTGGGCCACTTTTCTCATTAAATCAAATTTAAACTGTTACTTAGTCATATTATGCCTGTTCATTTCCAGTAAGTTACATGGACCAGTGGGTATTTGCAAGATATTCACTGCGTTTTAGTAAATGATCTATAATTGTTTGCAATTTTTTCCCTGCTCATCTGTTCTAATTGAGATGACCAAGAACAATTTATGACAGTGAAGTGTGCGCTGGAGATTAGCGTGCGCTGGAGATTAGCGTGCGCTGGAGATTAGCGTGCGCTGGAGATTAGTGCAGGTGCTACATGAATAACCTTGCATCCTGCAACAATAAAATGGCTGACACTTTCTAGCCAAGGATACAAATGTAATACTGTGATTGTTCAAGGGATATGGTCACCATGCCCAGTAATATCTAAGAACATACGAAAATGTTGGATAGGAAAAGACCAACTGGTCCATCTAGCCTGTCCTATACAATCGTAATGTCCTACACATGACGATATCAGACATTCCCTACCCAACTGGAGCCATGTAATCTCCTGGGAGCGGCAAAAAACCTACGCCAATTAAGGAATAAAACCTGAAAATTGCCATCTGACCCAGTTATCAAAATTAGTTCAGGAGACCACAGTGACCCTGACTTATATTACAGGGGACCTACCTCTTGTACGAGATGATCACCACCCCAGCCAAAAACAGGTCCAGCTCTATCCAAGATATATAGCAAATCAGCACTCACCTCACAAGCTGGCAACCTGTTCCACAGGTCCACTATTTGCGGGAAAAAGAAACACCTAACATCTAACCTAGTTATCCCCTTATGCAACTTAATGTGAATCCTGGTCCTCCCTAACTTTTCCAGTTGAAATTTGTTCACATCAACACAATCTAGTCCCTTCATTATTTTATAAACCTTGATCAAATCGCCCCGAGCCTACACTTCTCAGTAGTATACAGACCTAGCTCTATAAGGCTATCTGGGTAGCTAAGGAATTAATCTTGTAGACCTCCTCTTTACCCTTTCCAAAGACTCATTATTCCCCCCATTATTGAGGGGACCGAAACGGGACAGTAGCCCAGAAATTAATGGAAAAATAATGAAGAGTTCGCAGCACCCACCACTATTAGTGCATAAAAAACCCAGCAATTTGCGGCGAGGAAGAGATGCGGCAAGTTGTGAAAAAGAACACCGTTAGACTTGCAAAAACAGGAGCTTGCCATCAACCTCCCCATGAGTGTCAAGAAATTGCTGGATTTGCACCATAAATACGAATTAATCTCACCAGTGCCATTTAGGGCTAATATTTCATGTCATAAGGCCCCTATTGATGATGTGAAATTCAACCTTGGAGGCCCAGAAAGGGAACAATTGAAACTGTGGAGTCTCACTCCTACAGGTACTAAATTGTTTCTTTTAATTTTATATTTTTTCTTACTTTTCCGGTGTCTTTTTCTCTCTCTCTCTTAATCCAATCTATTGTCCCCTTTTTTATTTCTCTTTCTGTATCTAATTTGACTAATTCACCCCATTTCCTTCTCCATCATTCGCTCTGGTTCTTTCTCTATCCTTAAATTTTATTGGTTAAGGAGATAGACCATTGGACCCTACGTTCAGGAGGTCCCAAATGCCCCGTTGATGTCACCGCGTCATTATCAGCTCGCACTTCCAGAAAATTGTGGCGCAAAAATATGATCTGAGGAGGGAGGTTAAACAATCCAATTCGTGCCATTCGCTGCGAGATGCACGCCGCTCCACCAATTTCTGGGCCAGTATTTTACGAAGCCTAACCGAGGTCTTGCACAAAGACAAAACGGTATATTTTGTTTTGTAGTAAATTGTCCTGTGGATACAACCAGTTTGCTTTCAATACAGCTTCACAGCATTGGTTGTGAACATTTAAAGAGTGATGCACAATAATATCCAGATCTTTTTCTTTCACCACTGGCTTCAATTTTGTTCCCTGTAAGGTGCAAATATAGTTACCGACACTATACTTTTCTGAGTTAAACATAATTTGCCAAACACAGGCCCATTCCCCCAACACAGTGAGATCTGCTTGCAGTAGGTGAGCATCCTCTACAGTCCTCTCATGCATAGCTTCGTACCATCTGCAAACTTGCAGATCATTCCCCCAACACCTACAGCTAGGTCATGAATGAAGATAGTAAATAGCAACAGTCCGAACACTGATCCCTGTCGGACAACACTGGCAACCGGTCTCCAAGCAGATCCAAATCCATTGACAATAACCTTTTGCCTACGGGCATTCAGCCAATTTGATTCTTAATCCACCGTAGCAAATTACTACCAAATCCACAACCTTGTAGAGTAGCCACTTATGAGGTTCCTTATCAAAGGCTTTCTGAAAGTCCAGGTACCGTGTTTCCCTCATCCATTAACTTAGTAACTTCAAAAAACTTGATGAAATTAGTAAGACACGACCTTCTTTTCAAGAACCCAAGTTATGTTTCCCTGATGATGCATTCTATATTCAAGTGGTCATCCAAGGGACTTGCACAGCATCTGTACCATTTCTTTTGAAAACCTTCATTGGATGTCATTTGGGCCAACAGCCAGATGTATCTTAAGGTTCCTTTATCCTAACACGGTTTCCTCATCGATTTTAATATCAACAATTTTACTGTTAACAGCACATCTTATTGCTGTTAGCTGAGCAGCACCTTCAAGAGTAAAGACTGATGAGTAAAGGCCCTGTGGGTTTACTTTAAGGCAAAAATACTGGTAATGGATCAAAACTAAATTGACCCTTTTAGGTATTTTCTGTGCTCAGGTGAACGGTGGCTAGCCTTCCTGTATGACCTGCAAGGCAGCGGACATCTTGAGCTTTTCCTTCAAGATGAAGATATTCAGAGCCCCTAGGGTCAGAGATCATCCTGTGCTTTGGGAGAGTAAAAAAAAACATTTTTCCTACCTGATGAAAACTTCTCTACAGCCCTAGTGGGTGGCACAGTTTTGGACCTTGCCGTTTAGAAAATCCCTCGTGTCCATCTCCTTGCACCATCCCAAGAAAACCAGCCCTCAGAATTTTCAAGAAAATAGAATACAATTGCCCTCACCCATACTTCTGACAAATCTGCTACCATTCTGAACATTCAGACACCCTGCCCCAATGGAGTTTCCTCCAATAATTATAGGGGAAGGGGTTGGGGTTGTCACAATTGAAGAATGTAGGAAGAGCAGAATGATTTTCTCTAGAGTCCACTGTCTGTCTCAGTGGGGGTCACTTAAATCCCAGATTGAATCCTGCCATAATCTGAAATGACAAGGATGTCTTGACTGAGGAGCTTGGCCTGGTGATGGGCCAACAGAAGTTCCTTTCATGACATAATTGGCATGGATTTCAGGTTTTAGTGGTGCTTTGATTTGTTCTGGCAATCTACATTTTTGAGCCATGCAAAGCAGCATAAGCCAGTGTCTGAGCAAGCTGTCCTAGCACCCTGCCTGACTGCTGTCGGAGGTTCACTGTCTAGCCCATGTTTACGGACCACACCTCCAACTCTCCACACAGTGAGCTTGTGATTTGAATCCAATTGGAAGCTGTGTGCGCGCCAACATGTTTTGGGTAACCAGGCATGCTCCAAAACTAATTCTGGAAGCATTGATAACTGCATCACATAGTCCAATCCAATTCTATTAAATAATGCCCAGTGAAAGCCACATAATGGTGCACATTGATTTAAAAATGTAAGTTATTATATGTGGCTTTGACTGGGTGCTATGCAATAGATTAGATCCCGTCTATGTGAGGAAGTTACAGTTTTTGAGGGTTTGTTACCTTTAAGATGCTCCTCGGAGAGTCGATGTTGCAACTGTTCTAATTCTAGGCAGTGTTTTGTCCTCAGCTCTTCATTCTCTGCCACGTATCTCTGTGACAGTTCTCTTTCAATCTTCTGCAGCTTTTCTTTGTGCATCAGAGAGGTGGCCATTTCTTGTTTGTGTTTCTCCTCTAGCTGCAGCCGAAGCATTTTTATTTCTTCCTGAAAGGAAACCAAAACATGATCACAACCTGTTAATATAAAACATGAAAACCAGCTGCGTGTACCTTTCTCTTCACCCTTTAAAAAAATTCAAAAGAATAACATTTTTACCAGGCTTGTCTTCTTCAACAGGAACACATCTAAAATCCTGCAACCATTTATTCAAATTTTTTTTGAATCTGCTGTCATGGATCTGTACCAAACTCTTAATCCATCAACTTGGAACAGGAAGAGGCCATTCAGCCCCTTGAGCCTGTTCCACTATTCAATGAGATCATGGTTGATCTGTGTCTTAACTCCATCTACCCGCCTTGGTTCTGTAGCCCTCAAAACCCTTACCTAACAAGAATTTATCCAGCTTCGTTTTGAAATTTTCAACTAACCACCAGCCTCAACAGCTTTTTTTTGGCCTTGGGGGTGGGGGTGGGGGGAAGGGTTCCAGATTTCCACTACCCTGTGTGTGAAGAAGTGATTTCTGACATCACCTCTAAACAGCCTGGTTCTAATTTTAAGGTTATGCCCCCTTGTTCTGGACTCCCCCACCAGAGGAAATAGTTTCTCTCCACCTACCATATTAACTCCTTTGATCATCTTACAACTCAATTAGATCACCCCTTAATCTTCTATATTCAAGGGAATACAAGCCTAGTCTATGCAACCTCATAATTTAATCCTTTTAGCCCCGGTATCATTCTGGTGAATCTGCGCTGCTCCCCCTCCAAGGCCAATATCTCCTTCCTGAGATGTGGTGCCCAGAACTGAACTCAGTGTCCAGATGGGGTTTAACCAGAGCTCTGTACAGCTGTAACATCACTTCCACCCCTGTGTGTTCCAGTCCCCGAGATAAAGGCCAACATTCCATTAGCCTTTTTCATTATTTTTTGTCCCTGTCCACTAGTTTTTAGTGATTTCTGTACTTGGACCCCTAAATCTCTCTCTCTCGTCCCCAGTCCTAGCTTCTCACCATTTAGAGAATACTCTGATCTATCTTCCTTGGGTGCAACTCCGTCCACCTGCCTTGGCTCCATATCCTTTTATGTCCTTGTCTAGTAAAAATCTATTGATCTCATATTTAAAATGATTAGTTGAGCTAGTATCTACTGTTTTTTGTGGGAGAGTTTTCCACACTTCCACCACCCTCTGCATGAAAAAGTGTTTCCCAATTTCTCTCCTAAATGGCCTGACTCTGATTTTAAGGTTAAGGTTATGTCATCTTTTCCTAGACCTCCCCCACCAGCGAAAAATGTTTCTCTCTAGCTACCCCATCAATTCCTTTCAAAATCCTAAAAACCCCTTAAGCTTCTATATTCTAGGGAATACAAGCCTAGTTTATGTAATCTTTCGTCCTAATCTAACCCTTGCAGTCCTGGTAACATCCTGTTGAATCCGCCCTACACTCCTTCCAACGCCAATATATCCTTTCAAAAGGTGATAGAGTCATAGAGTTATACAGCACAGAAACAGGCCCTTCGGCCCATCGTGTCCGCGCTGGCCATTCTAATCCCATTTTCCAGCACTTGGTCCGTAGCCTTGTATGCGATGGCGTTTCAAGTGCTCATCTAATTGCTTCCTGAATGTTGAGGGTTCCTGCCTCTACCACCCTTTCAGGCAGTGAGTTCCAGATTCCAACCACCCTCTGGGTGAAAAAGTTTTTCCTCAAATCCCCTCTAAACCTCCTGCCCCTTACCTTGAAACTATGCCCCCTGGTTATTGACCCCTCTACTAAGGGGAAAAGTTCCTTTCTATCTACCCTATCTATGCCCCTCATAATTTTGTACACCTCAATCAGGTCCCCCCTCAGCCTTCTCTGCTCTAAGGAAAACAACCCCAGCCTGTCCAGTCTCTCTTCATAGCTGAAGCGCTCCAGCCCAGGTAACATCCTGGCGAATCTCCTCTGCATCCTCTCCAATGCAATCACATCCCTCCTATAGTGTGGCGACCAGAACTGCACACAGTATTCCAGCTGTGGCCTAACTAGCGTTTTGTACAGCTCCATCATAACCTCCCTGCTCTTATATTCTATGCCTCGGCTAATGAAGGCAAGTATCCCATATGCCTTCTTAACCACCTTATCTACCTGTCCTGCTGCCTTCAGGGATCTATGTACATGCACACCAAGGTCCCTCTGATCCTCTGTCCTTCCTAGGATCCTACCGTTCATTGTGTATTCCCTTGCCTTGTTAGTCCTCCCAAAATGCATCACCTCACACTTTTCAGGGTTAGATTCCATTTGCCACTGTTCTGCCCATCTGACCATCCCATCTATATCGTCCTGTAGCCTGAGACTTCCCTCCTCGCTATTTACCACTCCACCAATTTGTGTGTCATCTGCGAACTTACTGATCATACCTCTTACATTCATATCTAAATCATTAATGTACACTACAAACAGCAAAGGACCCAGCACCAATCCCTGCGGTACACCACTGGACACAGGCTTCCAGTCACAAAAACAACCTTCGACCATCACCCTCTGCCTCCTGCCACTAAGCCAGTGATGTGCCCAGAACTGTAGACAGTACTCCAGGTGTGGTCTAACCAGGGCTTTGTATAGCTGTAGCAAAACTTCCTCCCCTTTATATTCTAGCCCTCTGGTTATAAAGGCTAATGTTCTATTAGCCTTTTTGATTATATTTTTTTTGTACCTGATGACTACATTTTAGTGATCTGTGTACATGGACCCCTAAATCTCTTTGGACCTCCACTGTTCCTAGCTTTTCACCATTTAAATGCAGCATCTGATCAGCAATGTGTGCTGAGCTGGCAGTGGGAGTATAATACAGTATTATAGTACTACAACTTGTCTTTTACTGACGAGGGCTGCCACTTCCAGGTATTATCCAGTGGCCCCTGCTGGAATATACACGTGTGGAAAAGTTCACACTCAGCTGTAATTGCCCTGTATCCAAACAGCCCGCTAAACTCACTGTCCAGACTTGGACATAAAGAATGGCCACTTGGAGGAGATGCTGGAGGGCTGCAGTCATCTGTGAAACAATACCACAGCAGAGCACACCAATTTCAAAAGAGACAGAAGGGAGACTGCAATTGTGGGTAAAAATTACCTTGAAGGAAACTAACAGCTCCACCATTGGTGCAGTTGCTCCACCTGGAGTCTGTGCTTAATAGAACTGGACAATGGAAACCTTCATATCATATTTATCACCCAGCAATGGAAACAACATGGTCTCGTCACAGGTCATCAGAATGCAAGACCCAGGGAAGTTTTCATGAGCAAGTATCAACTAATGAATTGCATGATCAAGAACACACCTAGAAGTGCTGCCACAGAGCACTGAGGCACCATAGAATCATAGAATGGTTAAAGCATGGAAGGCGGCTTTGCATCAGTCTTCACCAAGGAAGAAGATGCTGCCATAGACATAGTAAAGGAGGAGGTAGAGGAGATACTGGATAGGATAAGAATCGATAAAGATGAGGTACTAGAAAGGCTGGCTGTACTTAAAGTACATAAGTCACCAGGACAGGATGGGATGCATCCTAGGATGCTGAGGGAAGTGAAGGAAGAAATTGTGAAGGTACTGGCCATAATCTTCCCATCTTCCTTAGAAATGGGGGTGGTGCCAGAGGATTGGAGAATTGCAAATGTTACACACTTGTTCAAAAAAGGGTGTAAGGATAAACCCAGCAACTACAGGCCTGTCAGTTTAACCTCGGTAGTGGGGAAGCTTTTAGAAACAATAATCAGGGATAAAATGAACAGTCACTTTGACAAGTGTGGATTAATTAAGGAAAGCCAGCTTGGATTTGTTAAAGGCAAATCGTGTTTAACCAACTTGATTGAGTTTTTTGATGAGGTAACAGAAAGGGCAATGCGGTTGACGCGGTGTACATAGACTTCCAAAAGGTGTTCGACAAAGTACCACATAATAGGCTTGCCAGCAAAGTTGAAGCCCATGGAATAAAAGGGACAGTGGCAGCATCGATACGAAATTGGCTAAGTGACAGGAAACAGGGAGTAGTGGTGAACGGTTGTTTTTTGGACTGGAGGAAGGTATACAGTGGTGTTCCCCAGGAGTCGGTTCTAGGACCACTGCTTTTCTTGATATATACTAATGACTTGGATGTGGGTGTACAGGGCACAATTTCAAAATTTGTAGATGACACAAAACTTTGATGTATAGTGAACAGTGAGGAGGATAGTGATAGACTTCAAGAGGACATAGACAGGCTGGTGGAATGGGCGGACACGTGGCAGATGAAATTTAACGCAGAAAATTGTGAAGTGATACATTTTGGTAGAAAGAATGAAGAGAGGAAATATAAACTAAAGGGTACAATCCTAAAGGGGGTGCATGAACAGAGACCTGGGGGTATATGTGCACAAATCGTTGAAGGTGGCAGGGCAGGTTGAGAAAGCAGTTAAAATAGCTTATAGGATCCTGGGCTTCATGAAGAGGTATAGAGTACACAAGCGTGGAGATTATGATGAACTTGTATAAAACACTGGTTCTGCCTCAACTGGAGTACTGTGTCCAATCTAATGTGCTATGTAGTAGTGGATAATAGGCTTTTGCCATAATTCACCAGACAATGAATCCGAGCCACACATCCACGGGTAAGTGGAAATTGGGTCAAGACACTTCCTCAAAGAAAGCCGAGGATGAGGGGAAGGCACTCCTCTCATCACCCAAGCTTACATCAGCTAACTGCAAATCAAGGAACAAACCTGGGACCTTACTGATCTGTACGGCTCAGCTATTCAGTACATTAAATAGGTAGCCATCAGGGGAGCCTTGTAAAGATTACTTGGAAAAAGCACATCAAAACGTTTCCTTATGGAACTGTTGCAGGTTACCTTGTATTGTTCCAGCTTTTGCGCCAACTCTTCCACAATCTGAATCCTGTGCTGGAAGTAATTCTTCTCAGTGAGATCAGAAAACGACAGCAAAGACAAGCTGGCAAGAATAAAGATACAAAAACTTGAAAAACACACCAGTGAAATATTCTATTAAATAATAAGAACATAAGAAATAGGAGCAGGAGTAGGCCAATCGGCCCTTCGAGCCTGCTCTGCCATTCAATTAGATCATGGCTGATCTGATCCTCACCTCAAATCTAAAGAACACAAGAAGTAGGAGCAGGACCTGGCCACTCAGCCCCTGGGCCCGCTACGCCACCCACAGGGCCTTGACCGATCCGAACTCAGCCTCATGTCCAATTTCCTGCCCACTCCCCATAACCCCTAATTCCCTTTACTTCTAGGAAACTATCTATTTCTGTTTTAAATTTATTTAATGATGTAGCTTCCACAGCTTCCTGGGGCAGCAAATTCCACAGACCTACTACCCTCTGAGTGAAGAAGTTTCTCCTCATCTCAGTTTTGAAAGAGCAGCCCCTTATTCTAATACGACACATCTCCTCACTTTAGTAATAAAAATTAGCAACTCTCTGGTTTCCTTCAAAGCATCAAACACAGCAATGTGAAGTTCAAACAAATCACACCATTAACCTCCAAAACATCACAATGAGTGTTGCAGGTCAGCTTACTCAACAACTATTGAGTAGAGCCTCACAATCAAAGCATGAAGCATTGTAGTCTGGCTTCGTCCCTGAATACAAGGCCAGAATGATGAGAAATCAGTACAACATGGATGTTGTGTTTCCCCTCTTCCTGCAAAGTTATCTATGGTAACATACACTCAAGTTACTCTTCAATAACCTATTTGAAATTAAGTAAACTCGCCTCTGAGTCAGGTTGTGGGTTCAAGTACCACTCTAGAGTCATGAGCACATAATCTAGGCTGGCACTCCAATGTAGTACTGAAGGAGTGCTGCACTGTCGGAGGTGCTATCTTTCGGATGAGATATTAAATCAAGGCTCTGTCTACCCCTTCAGGTGGATGCAAAGTATCCCACGCACAATTCGAAGAACAGCAGGGGAGTTCTCCCTGGTGTCCTGTCCAATATTTACACCTCATCCAATATTACTAAAACAGATTATCTGGTCATTATCTCATTGCTGTTTGTGGGTTGTATTCCCTAGAATTTAGAAGGTTAAGGGGTAATCTGATCGAAGTTTTCAAGATATTAAGGGGAACAGATAGGGTAGATAGAGAGAAACTATTTCTGCTGGTTGGGGATTCCAGGACTAGGGGGCATAGTCTAAAAATTAGAGCCAGACCTTTCAGGAGTGAAATTAGGAAACACTTCTACACACACACACACAAAGGATGGTAGAAGTTTGGAACTCTCTTCCGCAAATGGCAATTGATGCTAGATCAATTGTTAATTTTAAATCGCAGATTGATAGCTTTTTGTTAACCAAAGGTATTAAGGGATATGGACCAAAGGCGGGTATATGGAGTTAGGTCGCAGATCAGCCAGGATCTCATTGAATGGCGGAACGTGCTCGAGGGGCTGAATAGCCTACTCCTGTTCCGACGTTCCTAACTTGCTAGGCGCAAATTGGCCGCCGCGTTTGCTACATTACAACAGTGACTACACTTCAAAAGGGTACTTAATTGGCTGTAAAGCACGGAGACGTTCTGAGGTCGTGAAAGGCTTTAGACAATTGCAAGTTCTTTATTTAGATAAGACAGAGATTGAGACAGGCACAGATAGAGCACACAAACAGGCACACTGAGATAGAGAGGGAGGATAGAGCACGACTCCATGCTTCTCCATCTGAACACACAAGCCTCCCTGTCCACTACATTACTGAAGCAGCCGTTTTTCCTCTTTTGCTGGACTGCTCCTCCGAACCAGACCCTTTGCCTGCTGTTTCCCAACCTCCTACTGCTTTTCCCACCACAGCCCCCAATTCACCACTCGCCATGGCTGCTCTGCTCTTCTATGTGCACTGCTAAATTGGCAAGTCACCCCCACAGCTCAGAACTTTGCTGCTCTCCATGCCCATCTCCATTTCTCCATGACGACTGGGCAAATTCCATGGAGAGGAAATGGAGGGGAGAGAGAGAGAGAGAGAGAGAGAGAGAGAGAGAAAGAGGAAGTATGTTTAGTTTAGTCCGTGAGAAAAGGCATTACTATTTTGTTTGCACTGCAAGCAGGTTGGATTGAGTCAGTGATTCTGATTCAACCACGGTTTGAACAGTCGTGAAATAGTAGGCTACTCGGATAGCTCAATCGCGCTGAACCGTGCAAATCAAATCCTAGATTCATTTTCTAGGCTTGTGCTGCATTAGCTGATCTGAGCTGAAGGGGGATAAAACCAGCAGGAGGGGAGATGCGGAAGTACTACAATTGGCTACATCCCAGATTCGGGTGACAGAAATCATTTGTGTATGGGGATGTCCAAGGAGAAGAGAACTGAGCTCAGCTGTGATAGCCCCTTGCCTGCTAGCCCATGGACAAAGGATGAATACTTCGACAAAGTACTGAAACCCTGCCAGGGCCTGTGGAACCAACCCCCAACCATGAGTCACCTTTGGCAGGAGGTGGAGAAGATTGTTTTCAAAAGAAAAAAGAGAAATTATGTATAATACAAATATTGCTGTGGCAACTATACAGCCATTAACAAACAGTCCACCAGGAGTAACAATAGAACGAAAGAAACAAACGAAAGACTTGCATTTCTAAAGCACCTTTCACAACCACCAGACGTCACAAAGTGCTTTACAGCCAATGAAGTACTTCTGAAGTGGAGTCACTGTTGTAATGTGGGAAACAATCAATAAAATGACCACATTTTGATGCAAGCACGTCCTTCATTACTCACTAAACCTGGCTGGCCAGCTGGATAATCAACACAGGGAGGCCTGTGTGTTCAGGTAGTGAGATTGACCTGTATCCTCTAATAAATAGAAGGCGTCGGTCTGTATCAGTTAGAAAAATGAATCATATCACTACTTTTGAAATCAAGGTATGAAGGCACGGTGCTAAATCACAATACACATGGTCAGCAAAGTAAAATAGATTAAATAAATTCTATAAATTAGACACAGCACCATACTTTGGATGTGTTCCAAGTCTCAAGTTGAAGGCACTAATAAACTATCTGTTTACGATATCAAATTTCCAATGTGTAGCTATCACAAAACACACTGCACTTGGTGTGTTCTCTATATTTGTCCTGTTAAACTCGATATTCCAGAATACACAAAAACAATTACATTCTTAATATCACAAACTATTCTGATGTGACAAATTCCTTGTGACATAATGAAGAAACTTACATCCATATCACTACTAATATTATGCCATATAACTTCACAATGAAACACAGACGCTTTGATATAAAAGAGTGGAGAGAAGTGTTTGTGTGAGAGCACACAAGAACACTTAACATTTACTTCTTCAAATTGTTAAAACCAGTGAAGAATCACTTGTTACTAGGTTCAAAATTATAGGCAAAGAAGCTTAACTATCGGGAAGAAATAACTGAGAAAGAAAGTGAAGAGAGCCAACCAAGGTAAAAATAAATGATTTCAGACTGCAAGTAGAATACCAATAAGTAAACACAAAAATTAAGTGGGTAAAAAGTAGTAAAAGTTCTTCAGTAGTTGAAATTTAGTTAAAAAACAGACAAAGGCATTTAGAACTAATACTGGTTGGCAGAGTATGTTTAAAAAAATAATTGACAACTCATTCGCCTGATTACTTGTTTCTTTGCATTGTTCCATACCGGTTGGTATTGTCATTGCTTACAATGGGAAGTGGAGAAAATGTATCACAAATTGGAATCACTCAATTGTCTTGATATACACTTTCAGCAAATGTCAGCATTCCTGCACGAATTGGCATGTCACTGATCTGCCCCATCTCCTCTGTTGTGCCAAGGGGTGGCAGGAAGTGATTAGTGAGGTGCCCCAAGGATCAGTGCCTGAACCTCTTTTATTCATATCGCATATCAGCAATTTAGAAGTCAGAATGGAGACAAAACTGCCAAATTATACCTATGACATCAGGTGGGGTAGTTGCAAACAATCAAGAGCAGGCTGATTCGGTGCCCTATTTCTGTGAGATGAGCTTCCAACCCCATATCCTCTCCGTCACCAAGACCGCCTACTTCCACCTCTGTAGTATCACCTGTTTGCACCCCTGCCTCAACCCATCTGCTGCTGAAACCCTCATCCATGCCTTTGTTACCTCTAGACTCGACTCAACTATTCCAATGCTCCTTCATCGTCACTGGGTCAAAATCCTGGAAATCTCTACCTAACAGCACTGTGGGAGTACCTTCACCACACGGACTGCAGCAGTTCAAGAAAGCGGTTCACCACCACCTTCTCAAGGGCAATTAGGGATGGGCAATGAATGCTGGCCTTGCCAGCGATGCCCCCATCCCATGAATTAATAAATAAATAAAATCCTTTATAAATCACTGGTTAGGCCCCAGCTGGAGTATTGTGTCCAATTCTGGGCACAACACTTTAGGAAGGATGTCAAGGCCTTATAGAGAGGATGCTGAGGAGATTTACTAGAATGGTACCAGGGATGCAGGACTTCAAGAAGCTAGGGTTGTTCTCCTTAGAGCAGAGATGGTTAAGGGACATTTGATAGAGGTGTTCAAAATCATGAAGGATTTCCACTGGCAGAAGGGTCGGTAACCAGGGGACAAAGAAATTAAGTTAATTGGCAAAAGAACCAGAGGCGACTTAGAATTATCTGGAAAACATTGCCTGAAAGGGTGGTGGAAGCAGATTCAATAATAACTTTCAAAAGGGAATTGGATAAATACTTGAAAGGAAAAATTTGCAGTGCTACAGGGAAAGAGCAGCGAGTGGGACTAATTGGATAACTCTTTCAGCGAGCCCGCACAGGCACCACGGTCGAATTCTGTGCTGTATCATTCTATGAGAGTTCAGATAGAACTATTTCATACCATGGGTGGTGAATATGTGGAATGGACTGCCCAGGAAGCTAATTAAGTAATTTTAACAGGGAATTGGACAAGCATATGGTGAAAAATTCAATGGAGGGTTATAGCTTATGAACTGTTCATTCTGTTTCTGAATTCTGGGGCCAGTCAAATGGATTGAGATGGTCTTGTCTGGTCTTATGTATTCCTATGTTCCACACAAGTCAGAGAACAAGAATCAACAAAGTAGAGTAGGAACACTAATTGTGCTGAAATATCTCGTCAATTTTGCTCCTTCATAGGTAGAGAGGAAGATGACTCAAATTGTGACTGGCAATGAAATTGATGCTTCCGGAGGGCAACAATGTGAAGAAAATAATTGCCCAGGTAACATGTGCCATGGTCCATCAATGGCACTTTGACCGAGAGAAATACAATGCTGCAATTCATTGAGGTTTTTAAAATTATAAAGGGATTTCATAGGGTAGATACGGAGAAACTATTTCCTCTGTGGGGAAATCCAGAACAAGGGAGCATAATTGAAAAATTAGAGCTAGGTCATCCAGGAGTGAAATCAGGAAGCACTTTTTCCACACAAAGGGTTATAAAAATCTGGAACTCTCCCAAAAGGCTGTAGATCAATTGAAATTTTCAAGACCGAGATCGATAGATTTTCGTTAGGCAAGAGTGTCAAGGGATATGGAACAAAGGTGGATAAGAACATAAGAAATAGGAGCAGGAGTAGGCCATTCATCCCCTCGAGTCTGCTCCACCATTCAGTAAGATCATGGCTGATCTGATCTTGGCCTCAACTCCACTTTTCTGCCTGTTCCCCATAACCATTGACTCCCCTGTAGTTCAAAAATCTATCTATCTCGGCCTTGAATATATTCAATGACTCAGCCTCCACAACTTTCTGGGGTAGAGAATTCCAAAGATTCACGACCCTCAGAAGAAATTCCTCCTCATCTCTGTCTTAAATGGGCAACCCGTTATTCTGAAACTATGCCCCCTCGTTCTAGATTCCCCCACAAGGGGAAACATCCTCTCAGCATCTACCCTGTCAAGCCCCCTCAGGATCTTATGTGTTTCAATAAGATCACCTCTCATTCTTCTAAACTCCAATGAGTATAGGCCCAACCTGCTCAACCCTTTCTTCATAAGACAACCCCTTCATCCCAGGAATCAACCTAGTGAACCTTCTCTGCACTGCCTCCAATGCAAGTATATCCCCCCTTAAATAAGGAGACCAAAACATTGTATTTAACATTAGGCATTTAACTTAACTTTAACCTTAACTTGTAGTTTCTTTCACAGTGGTAAACAAGCTGCCTGCTAGTGGCAGTTGCACAGTTAATGAGGTAGCTAGCTAGAACTGGCTACCTGGTAATTACTGTCAGCAGGGGCTAACTCAGGGCTTTGGAATTTCTGCTGGTATAAAAACAAGAGCTTTTGCTAACGCACGGAGTCCTGCTTCTACTACAGACAGAGTACTAAACTCGGGAATTCGGTGAGGTGGGGTAAGAGGTGCTGCTTGATACATTAAAAAAATAAACAACTAGGGTTAAATTAGGACTGTGGGCAATAAAGACCTAAAGCATATAACTAAATTTAATAAATTAAACAAGGTTATTACCTAGATTAAAAACTAATAGACAATTGAGTATTTCAAAACTTGACAACCTAATTAGTTAAATAAAATACAATAGAGATGGCAGGGTAGGTGATGTGTTGCAGCTGTAGCATGTGGGAGTTGGTGGACCCCAGTGTGATCCACAACAACCACATCTGCAGCTCGAGAAACTTCGGCTCAGGGTAGATGAGCTGGAGTCCGAGCTTCGGACACTGCGATACATCAAGGAGGGAGAAAGTTACCTGGACACTTTGTACCAGGAGGCAGTCACACCCCTTAGGTTAAATACTTCAAATTTGGTCCGTGGTCAGGGACATAGAAACATAGAAACATAGAATCTAGGAGCAGGAGTAGGCCATTCGGCCCGTCGAGCCTGCTCCGCCATTCAATACGATCATGGCTGATCATCAAAATCCAGTACCCTGTCCCTGCTTTAATCCCCACAGTACACATATCCCACCCTACCCCCGTAACCCCACGTATTTAATTCCCCCTAACATATCCCATCCTATCCCCATAACCCCACATATTTAATCCCCCCTAACACTAAGGGTCAATTTATCATAGCCAAATCAACCTAACCCACACATTTTTGGACTGTGGGAGGAAACCGGAGCACCCGGAGGAAACCCACGCAGACACGGGGAGAATGTGCAAACTCCACACAGACAGTCACCCGAGGTCAGATTTGAACCCGGGTCTCTGGCGCTGTGAGGCACCAGTGCTAACCACTATGCCACCGTGTTGCATAGGACAGGAGGGTGTGACTATGAGTGAGGTAGGTATGGGGATCCAGAAGGTAGCATTGGAGGAGCCTCAGTCCTTGCACTTGTCCAACAGGTACGAGGTTCTTGCAGCCTGTGTGGACAAGAGTAGGGACTGCAGGGAGGATGAGCAAACTGACCACAGCAGCGTGGTATAGGGGGCCATTCAAGTTGGGGGAGTAAAAAGGAATGTAGTAGTGGTGGGGGGCAGTGTAGTTAGGGGGATAGATACTGTTCTCTGCAGCCCAGAGCATAAGTCCCAAAGGCTGTGTTGCCTGCCCAGTGCTAGGGTTAAGGACATCTCCTCGGGGCTGGAGAGGAACTTGGAGTGGGAGGGGAAGGATCCAGTTGCCGTGGTCCATGTAGGTACCAACGACATAAGTAGGGACTAAGAGGTTCTGCTGAGGGAGTATGAGCAGCTAGGGGCTAAATTAAAAAGCAGAACCACAAAGGTAATAATCTCTGGATTATTACTTGAGCCACGAGCAAATTGGCATAGGGTCAATAAGATCAGAGAGTTGAATGCGTGGCTCAAGGATTGGTGTGGGAGAAATGGGTTTTGATTCATGGGGCACTGGCACCAGTATGGGGCAAGAGGGAGCTGTTCCACTGGGATGGGCTTCACTTGAACCGTGCTGGGACCAGTGTCTTGGCGAATCAAATAACTAGGGCTGTAGCTAGGGCTTTAAACTAAATAGTGAGGGGGAGGGTTCAGGTGACGGGAAACTTAGAAAGTTAAAGAGAAAGGACAAGGCAATAGTACAGGGTAGCGATAGAGGTAATGATAACCAGAGTGTGACAGGAAGGGACAAAGCGTACAAGCGTAAGAGTGTACCAGCAAATAGGGTCAGAGTAGGGAAAAATGGTAAGACGACAAAATTAAAGGCACTTTATCTGAATGCATGCAGCATTGGTAACAAGATAGATGAATTGACGGCACAAATAGAAATAAATGGGTATAATCTGATGGTCATTACAGAGATGTGGCTGCAAGGTGACCAAGGCTGGGAACTGAATATTCAGAGGTATTTGACATTTCGGAAGGATAGGCAGAAAGGAAAAGGAGGTGGGGTAGCTGTTAATAAAGGATAAGATCAGTACAGCAGTGAGACATGATCTTGGCTCGTAAGATCAAGATATAGAATCAGTTTGGGTGGAGATATGATAAGAAATAGTATGGGAAAGTCGTCACTGGTGGGTGTAGTCTATAGACCCCTTAACAGTAGCTACACTGTGGGACAGAGTATAAATCAAGAAATAATGGGGGCTTGTAAGAAAGGTAATGCAATAATTGTGAGCGATTTTAATCTTCATATAGATTGGACAAATCAAATTGGCAAGGGTAGCCTTGAGGACGAGTTCATAGTGTATTCAGGACATTTTCTTAGAACAATACATTGTGGAACCAACCAGGGATCAGGCTATTTTAGATCTGGTAATGTGTAATGAAACAGGATTAATGATCTCATTGTAAAGGATCCTCTAGGGAGAGTGATCATAACATGATAGAATTTCACATTCAGTTTGAGGGTGAGAAACTTGGGTCTGAAACTAGTGTCTTAAACTTAAATAAAGGCAATTACAAGGGTATGAAGACAGAGTTGGCTAGAGTGGATTGGGAAAATAGATTAAAAGGTAAGATGGTAGATAAGCAGTGGCAGACTTTTAAGGAGATATTTCATAACTCTCAACAAAGATATATTCCAGTGAGATAAAAAGACTCTACGAGAAGGATAAACCATCCATGGCTTACTAAGGAAGTTAAGGATGGTATCAAATTGAAAGAAAAGGCATACAATGTTGCGAAGATTAGTGGTAGGCCAGAGGATTAGGAAATTTTTAGAAACTTGCAAAGGATGACTAAAAAAATGAAGGAGAAAATAGATTGAGAGTAAACTAGTAAGACATATAAAAACAGACAGTAAGAGCTTCTACAAGTATATAAAAAGGAAGAGAGTAGCTAAAGTAAACGTTGGTCCCTTAGAGGATGAGACTGGGGAATTAATAATGGGGAACAAGGAAATGGCAGAGATTTTGAACAAATATTTTGTATCTGTCTTCACGGCAGAAGACACTAAAAGCATCCTAATAATAGTGGAAAATCAAGGGGCAAAAAGGAGGGAGGAACTTAAAACAATCACCATCATTGGAGAAAAAGTGCTAGGCAAACTAATGGGACTAAAGGCTGACAAGTCCCCTGAACCTGATGGCCTGCATCCTAGGGTCTTAAAAGAAGTGGCTGCAGAGATAGTGGATGCATTGGTTGTAATCTTCCAAAATTCCCTAGACTCTGGAAAGGACCCAGCGGATTAGAAAACCGCAAATGTAACGCCCATATTCAAGAAAGAAAGGAGGGAGACAGAAAGCAGGAAACTATAGGCCGGTTAGCCTAGCATCTGTCATTGGGGAAAATGCTGGAATCCATTATTAATGAAGTAGTAGCAGGACATTTAGGAAATCATAATAAAACCATGTTGACTCTGCTTGATTGTATGAAAGGGAAATCGTGTTTGACAAATTTATTAGAGTTCTTTGAGGATGTAACAAGCAGGGTGGATAAAGGGGAACCAGTAGATGTAGTGTATTTGGATTTCCAAAAGACATTTGATAAGGTGCCACATAAAAGGTTACTGCACCAGATAAGAGCTCATGGTGTTGGGGGTAATGGGGGCATGGATAGAGGATTGGCTAACTAACAGAAAACAGAGAGGTGGGATAAATGGGTCATTTTCAGGATGGCAAACTGTAACCAGTGGGGTGCCACAGAGATCAGTGCTGGGGCCTCAACTATTTTCAATCTATATTAATGACTTGGATGAAGGGACTGAGTGTACTGTAGCCAAATTTGCTGACGATACATAGATAGGTGGGAAAGCAAGTTGTGAGGAGGACACAAAGAGTCTGCAAAGAGATATAGATAGGTTAAGTGAGTGGGCAAAAAATTGGCAGATGAAGTATAATGTGGGAAAATGTGAGGTTATCCACTTTGGTAGGAATAGAAAAGCAAAATATTTTTTAAATGGAGAGAGACTACAGAATGCTGCGGTACAGAGGGATCTGGGTGTCCTCATACATGAAACACAAAAATTTAGCATGCAGGTACAGCAAGTAATTAGGAAGGCAAATGGAATGTTGGCCTTTATGGCAAGGAAGATGGAGTATAAAAGTAGGGAAGTCTTGCTACAACTATACAGGGCGCTGGTGAGACCACACCTAGAGTACTCCGTACAGTTTGGAGTTGATGGACAGATCAGCTCTCTTTCTTTCTCTGTTTCTTTCTCTTATTGTGATATTTCTGTGTGACAGAAACTGGGATCAGTTCTGTTTCAAGTTATAAAACTTCTATTGTCCCCTTTTCATTGAAGTTGCAGCAAGACCAGGGCTCTCCTGGTGTCAAATTTTCTTTTGCCTTTTTAGCCTAAGGGTCTGTAAGCAAGGCTCTGCCTGGAAACCCTATATATCGAGGACAAATTTAAACTGATCTGTTAACTACTCTCTGCAAAAACCTTCTACTGTGAATGTTGATGTCCGTGATGAGTGAATACCTGCATTGTTATCGTATGGAAGCCCAACAGCTTTGGGACTCAGTGAACCAAGTTATGGATCCTTTATGGAACAATGGATGTTTTATTTTGCATGTTCCTGTAAGGCAGATATCAAAGGATGTGATTTTTCAGACAGTTATTTTGCATAATGGCTGGGCAATCGACAAATTGAGGTTTATATTTTGAAAACCAGCCAAAGTGATTGATCTGGTATTCAAGCAGATAGGGTTTGGGGTGGCAATTCATATTGTATTTGCCTGGAAGATATTGATTTTAGAAACCTGTTCACCATCTGATGTAGAAAGTTATGGGGCTTCTTTAAAGAAACTTACTTAGAGGAAGGAAGAGGTTTCTTTGTGTTCTGAGTGAGAAGCAGCCTGCTTCAGATATATTGCAGCAACAGCCTGAAGTTCTTGAATACAATTGTGTTTAGGTCAGTGTGAAAGGGAAGAACTCCATGAGCGCTAAAGTGTGAGCTTATGTAAAAAGCTTGTGTTAAAAAAAAGAACTATATGATTCTTGAAATGCTCTATTTTGGTCTCAAATAGTTAAAAGTAACAGAATTATGTCTTGTGTTGTCTGCTGATTTAATTTGCTTCTGTGAATATATTGTTGCTATGACTAGCAATTCATGGCTTAGCTTGAATGATCTGGTCTGGCAGCGTGGTGTTTTTCTGACCATCAGAAAGCAGGTTTATACTGTGAGTATCCTGTACTATTGTCAGTACAACCCAGCAGCAGAAGTGTAAGTTGTTAGTCCTAAGATATACTGTCCCATTCACCACACTCTATTTCTTTACTTCAAAGTCACTCCTTGCGCAAAAAGAATCCATTGATTTGAATCTTAAGCAAAGGACATTTACCTCAAATCTTAAATTGAAATAATTAACGGGGGTTACAAGGAGTTAACTTTTGGTTCAGAAGAGGCACAGGTCTGCTTCTGAAAGCTGTCTTTGCAATGAAGAGGAGTCAACTGTTGGGAGACGACTTCAGTTGTAACATCCATCATGATATTTCTTTCGAAGATGTCCCAAATAATTAGATTGTTACTAATGTTTTGGTATATTGATTCACGAGACAAACTCCAGTAAAAATGACCATTTTCACTTTAGATATTACTGTATGTATTGTATGCCATATGCAGCCTTATCTATATCATCACTGGACAGAAAATACTAGTGAGATGATACATAGGAACAGGAGCAGAGCCCTGGTCTTGCTGCAACTTCAATGAAAAGGGGACAATAGAAGTTTTATAACTTGAAACAGAACTGATCCCAGTTTCTGTCACACAGAAATATTATGTGAGAGAGAAAGAAAAAGAGAGAGGAGAGAGAGGAGAGAAAAAAAAACTTGCATTTATATAGCGCCTTTCACGACCACCGGACGTCCCAAAGCGCTTTACAGCCAATGAACCACTTTTTTTTTTGAAGTGTAGTCACTGCTGTAATGTAGGAAACGCGGCAGCCAATTTGCTCAAAATAAGCTTCCACAAACAGCAATTTGATAATGACCAGATAATCTGTTTTTTAGTGAACATACGAATTAGGAGCAGGAGTAGGCCACTCGGCCCCTCGAGCCTGCTCCGCCATTCAATAAGATCATGGCTGATCTGATTACTCCACATTCCCGCCTACCCCCCGATAACCTTTCACCCCCTTGCTTACCAAGAATCTATCTACCTCCGCCTTAAAAATATTCAAAGACTCTGCTTCTACCGCCCTCTGAGGAAGAGTTCCAAAGACTGACGACCCTGAGAAAAAATTTCTCCTCCTCTGTCTTAAATGGGCGACCCCTTATTTTTAAACAGTGACCCCTAGTTCTAGATTCTCCCACAAGAGGAAACGTCCTCTCCACATCCACCCTGTCCAGACCCCTCAAGATCTTATATGTTTCAATCAAGTCACCTCTTACTCTTCTAAATTCCAGCAGATACAAGCCGAGCCTGTCCAACCTTTCCTCATAAGACAACCCGCCCATTCCAGGTATTAGTCTAGTAAACCTTCTCTGAACTGCTTCCAACGCATTTACATCCTTCCTTAAATAAGGAGACCAATACTGTACACAGTACTCCAGATGTGGTCTCACCAATGCCCTGTATAACTGAAGCATAATCTCCCTACTTTTGTATTCAATTCCCCTCGCAATAAACAATAACATTCTATTAGCTTTCCTAATTACTTGCTGTACCTGCACACTAACCTTTTGCGATTCATGCACTAGGACACCCAGATCCCTCTGCATCTCAGAGCTCTGCAATCTCTCACCATTTAGAGAATATGCTTCTTTTTTATTCTTCCTGCCAAAATGGACAATTTCCCATTTTCCCATATTATACTCTATTTGCCAGATCTTTGCCCACTCACTTAACCTATCTATATCCCTTTGGAGCCTCCTTATGTCCTCTTCACAATTTACTTTCCTACCTATCTTTGTGTCATCAGTAAATTTAGCAACCATACCTTCGGTCCCTTCATCCAAGTCATTTATATAAATTGTAAAAAGTGGAGGCCCCAGCACTGATCCCGGTGACACACCACTCGTTACATCTTGCCAATCAGAAAATGACCTATTTATGCCTACTCTCTGTTTCCTGTTAGCGAGCCAATCTTCTAGCCATGCCAATATGTTACCTCCTTCACCATGAGCTTTTATTTTCCACAATAACCTTTGATGTGGCACCTTATCAAATGCCTTCTGGAAATCTAAGTACAGTGCATCCACTGGTTCCCCTTTATCCACAGCACATGTTACTTCCTCAAAGAACTCCAATAAATTGGTTAAACATGATTTCCCTTTCACAAAACCATGTTGACTCTGCCTGATTACCTTAAACTTTTCTAAGTGCCCTGCTATAACATCTTTAATAATAGCTTCTAACATCTTCCCTATGACAGATGTTAAGCTAACTGGCCTGTAGTTCCCTGCTTTCTGTCTCCCTCCCTTTTTGAATAAAGGAGTTACATTCGGTATTTTCCAATCTAATGGAACCTTCCCCGAATCGAGGGAATTTTGGAAAATTAAAATCAACACATCAACTATCTCACTAGCCACTTCTTTTAAGACCCGAGGATGAAGTCCATCAGGACCCAGGGACTTGTCAGCCCGCAGCTCCAACAATTTGCTCAGTACCACTTCCCTGGTGATTATAATTTTCTTGAGTTCCTCCCTCCCTTCCATTTCCTAATTTACAGCTATTTCTGGGATGTTACTTGTATCCTCTATAGTGAAGACCGATGCAAAATACCTGTTCAATTCAACTGCCATCTCCTTATTTTCCATTATTAATTCCCCAGACTCACTTTTTATAGGACCAACGCTCACTTTGTTAACTCTTTCTTTTTTAAATATCTATCGAAACTCTTGCTATCTGTTTTTATATTTCTAGCTAGCTTTCTCTCGTACTCTAATTTTTCTCTCCTTATTAATCTTTTAGTTATTCTTTGCTGTTTTTTATATTCTGTCCAATCTTCTGACCTGCCACCCATCTTTGTGCAATTATATGCTTTTTCTTTAAGTTTGATACTATCTTTAACTTTTTTAGTTAACCACGGATGAACATAACATAACATAAGAACATAAGAAATAGGAGCAGGAGAAGGCCAATTGGCCCCTCGAGCCTGCTCCGCCATTCAATAAGATCATGGCTGATTTAATCCTAACCGCCAATCTACTATCACAGAACCATCTCCTGAACCTAACAGAATTGGACACACGAAATAGGAGCAGGATCAGGCTACACGGCCCCTGGGCCCGCTACGCTACCCACAGGGCCATGACCGATCCGAACCTAGACTCATGTCCAAATTCTTGCCCGCTCCCCGTAACCCTTGATTCCCTTTACTTCTAGGAAACTGTCTATTTCTGTTTTAAATTTATGTAATGATGTAGCTTCTACAGTTTTTTGGGGCAGCATATTCCATAGACCTACCACCCTCTGAGTGAAGTAGTTCCTTCTCATCTCAGTTTTGAAAGAGCAGCCCCTTATTCTAAGACTATGCCCCCTAGTTCTAGTTTCACCCATCATCGGGAACATCCTCCCCGCATCCACCCGATCCAACCCCTTCACAATCTTATATGTTTCAATAAGATCGCCTCTCATTCTTCTGAACTCCAATGAGTAGAGTCCCAATCTACCCAACCTCTCCTCATATGTCCATCCCCTCATCCCCGGGATTAACCGAGTGAGCGGCGGCAGACCTGCGGGGAACCAGGCGGCGGTGGCAGCGAGGTTTAAGAGGCGGCAGAGACCAGGAAGGCCTCAGAGCGGCGGCGGACCTGCGGGGAACCAGGCGGTGGTGGCGAGGTTTAAGAGGTGGCAGAGACCAGGTAGGCGTACCAATCTCCGAGCTCGGAGGGAGAGAAGTAAAAAGTAATCGAAGTGTGACGTCACCAGAAAGCAGGTAAGTGATTATTGGTGAGTATTTCTCTCTTTTTAAGCTTAAACTCTGTGGTTTATAGTTTCTAAGCTCTCTGTGGAGTAGCGGGGACTGTTGGTAAACCAGGGCCCTTAAGTATATCATTTAACTGTAATGCAATTGGTGGGATTGATTTGTTTTAATTTAATTTGAATTAATTAAAGGGTAAGTCATGGCAGGAGAGCTCGGCCCCGTGGTATGTTCCTCCTGTGCTATGTGGGAAATCAGGGACCCTTCCGGTGTCCTTGACAACCATGTGTGCGGGAAGTGTATCCAGCTACAGCTACTGGCAGACCGCATTATGGCGCTGGAGCTGCGATTGGATGCGTATTGGAGCATTCGCGATGCTGAGAACCTCGTGAATAGCACGTTTAGCGAGTTGGTCACACCGCAGGCAAAGGGTGTACAGGCAGGAAGTAAATGGGTGACCACCAGGCAGAGTAAGAGGTGCAGGCAGGTAGTGCAGGGGTCCCCTGTGGCCATCCCCCTCTCAAACAGATATACCACTTTGAATACTGTTGGGGGGGATGACTTATCAGGGGAAGGCAGCAGCAGCCTTCCTGGCACCATGGGTGGCTCTGCTGCACAGGCTGGGAGGAAAAAGAGTGGAAGAGCTATAGTGATAGGGGACTCAATTGTAAGGGAATAGATAGGCGTTTCTGCGGCCGCAACCGAGACTCCAGGATGGTGTGTTGCCTCCCTGGTGCAAGGGTCAAGGACGTCTCGGAGCGGCTACAGAACATTTTGGAGGGGGAGGGCGAACAGCCAGCTGTCGTGGCGCACATAGGCACCAACGATATAGGTAAAAAACGGGATGAGGTCCAAAAAGCAGAATATAGGGAGTTAGGAGGTAAATTAAAAAATAGGACCTCAAAGGTAGTAATCTCAGGATTGCTACCAGTGCCATGTGCTAGTCAGAGTAGAAATAGGAGGATATTTCAAATGAATACGTGGCTAGAGGAATGGTGCAAGGGGGAGGGATTCAAATTCCTGGGACATTGGAACCGGTTCTGGGGGAGGTGGGACCAGTACAAACCAGACGGTCTGCACCTGGGCAGGGCCGGGACCGCTGTCCTAGGGGGAGTGTTTGCTAGTGCTGTTGGGGAGGGTTTAAACTAAAGTGGCAGGGGGTTGGGCACCTGAGCAGGGAGACAGAGGAAAGCGTGTCAGGAAGGGACAGAAGGTATGGAGTAAAAGGTAAAGTGTTAAAAAAAGAAAAAGCAGGAACTAAGTGTCACAAAACATATTTGAAAGTTCTTTATCTGAATGCACGTAGCATTCGTAACAAAATGGAAGAGTTAACGGCACAAATAACTACGTATGGGTATGATCTTGTGGCCATTACAGAAACATGGCTGCAGGGTGACAACGACTGGGAACTAAATATGCCAGGGTATTTAACAATCAGGAAGGAAGGAGAGGTGGGGTGGCTAGGTTAATAAAGGAAGGAATCACTGTAATACAGAGAAATGATATTGGTCAAAGGATCAGGATAATGAAACAGTTTGGGTAGAGATAAGGAATAATAAGGGGAAAAAAACTAGTGGGAGTAGTATATAGGCCTCCTAATAGTTGCAACTCTGCTGGAAGTAGTATTAATCAGGAAATAGTTGGGGCATGTAATAAGGGAACAGCTATAATTATGGGGGATTTTAACTATCATATTAACTGGACAAATCAAATTGGGCAGGGCAGCCTTGAGGAAGAGTTTATTGAGTGTATTACGGATGGATTTCTTGAGCAGTATGTAACTGATCCTACAAGGGTGCAAGCAACCTTGGACCTGGTCCTGTGTAATGAGTCAGGATTAATTAATAATGTCCTAGTTAAGGATCCCCTTGGAATGAGTGACCATAACATGGTTGAATTCCATATCCAATTAGAGGGTGAGAAGGTTGGTTCTCAAACAAGCGTACTGAGCTTGAATAAAGGAGACTATGATGGTATGAGAGCGGAATTGATTAAAGTGGACTGGGAAAATAGATTAAAGGGTAAGACGGTACATGAGCAGTGGTGTTCATTCAAGGAGTTATTTTACAACTTTCAAAAGAAATATATTCCACTGAGGAAAAAAGGGTGTAAAAGAAATGACAGCCATCCGTGGCTAAGTAAAGAAATTAAGGATAGTATCCGACTAAAAACAAGGACATATAAAGTAGCCAAACTTAGTGGGAGGATAGAAGATTGGGAAGTCTTCAAAAGACAGCAAAAAGTAACTAAAGGATTGATTAAGAAAGGGAAGATAGATTATGAAAATAAATTAGCAAAAAATATAAAAACAGATAGCAAGAGTTTCTATAGTTAAATAAAAAGAAAAAGGGTGGCTAAGGCAAACGTAGGTCCCTTAGAGGATGAGACCGGGAAATTAATGGTGGGAAACATGGAGATGGCAAAAATGCTGAACAAATATTTTGTTTCAGTCTTTACGGTAGAGGACACTAAGAATATCCCAACACTGGACAAACAGGGGGCTCTAGTGGGGGAGGAGCTAAATACGATTAAAATCACTAAGGAATTGGTACTCAGTAAAATAATGGGACTCAAGGCGGATAAATCCCCTGGACCTGATGGCTTACATCCTAGGGTCTTGAGGGAAGTGGCAGTTGGGATTGTGGATGCTTTGGTAATAATTTTCCAAAATTCCCTGGACTCAGCAAAGGTCCCGGCAGATTGGAAAACTGCTAATGTAACACCCTTATTTAAAAAGGGTAGTAGGCAGAAGGCTGGAAATTATAGACCAGTTAGCCTAACATCTGTGGTGGGTAAAATTTTGGAGTCTATTATTAAGGAGACAGTAACGGAACATTTAGATAAACATAATTTAATAGGACAAAGTCAGCATGGCTTTATGAAGGGGAAGTCATGTCTGACAAATTTGCTTGAGTTCTTTGAGGACATAACGTACAGGGTGGATAAAGGGGAACCAGTGGACGTAGTGTATTTAGACTTCCAGAAGGCATTCGACAAGGTGCCACAGAAAAGATTATTGCTCAAGATAAAAAAATCACTGGATTGGGGGTAATATTCTGGCATGGGTGGAGGATTGGTTATCTAACAGGAAGCAGAGAGTTGGGATAAATGGTTCATTCTCGGACTGGCAACCAGTAGCCAGTGGTGTTCCGCAGGGGTCGGTGCTGGGTCCCCAACTCTTTACAATCTATATTAACGATTTGGAGGAGGGGACCGAGTGTAACATATCAAAGTTTGCAGATGATACAAAGATGGGAGGGAAAGTAGAAAGTGAGGAGGACATAAAAAACCTACAAGGGGATATAGACAGGCTGGATGAGTGGGCGGAGATTTGGCAGATGCAATACAATATTGGAAAATGTGAGGTTATGCACTTTGGCAGGAAAAATCAGAGAGCAAGTTATTATCTTAATGGCGAGAAACTGGAAAGTACTGCAGTACAAAGGGATCTGGGGGTCCTAGTGCAAGAAAATCAAAAAGTTAGTATGCAGGTGCAGCAGGTGATCAAGAAGGCCAACGGAATGTTGGCTTTTATTGCTAGGGGGATAGATTATAAAAACAGGGAGGTATTGCTGCAGTTATATAAGGTATTGGTGAGACCGCACCTGGAATACTGCATACAGTTTTGGTGTCCATACTTAAGAAAAGACATACTTGCTCTCGAGGCAGTACAAAGAAGGTTCACTCGGTTAATCCCGGGTATGAGGGGGTGGACATATGAGGAGAGGTTGAGCAGATTGGGACTCTACTCATTGGAGTTCAGAAGAATGAGAGGCGATCTTATTGAAACATATAAGATTGTGAAGGGGCTTGATCGGGTGGATGCGGTAAGGATGTTCCCAAGGATGGGTGAAACTAGAACTAGGGGGCATAATCTTAGAATAAGGGGCTGCTCTTTCAAAACTGAGATGAGGAGAAACTTCTTCACTCAGAGGGTAGTAGGTCTGTGGAATTTGCTGCCCCAGGAAGCTGTGGAAGCTACATCATTAAATAAATTTAAAACAGAAATAGATAGTTTCCTAGAGGTAAAGGGAATTAGGGGTTACGGTGAGCGGGCAGCAAATTGGACATGAGGCCGAGTTCGGATCAGTCAGGGCCCTGTGGGTGGCGGAGCTGGGCCCAGGGGCTGAGTGGCCGGGTCCTGCTCCTACTTCTTGTGTTCTTTAGATTTGAGGTAGGATCAGATCAGCCATGATCTTATTGAATGGCGGAGCAGGCTCAAGGGGCCGATTGGCCTACTCCTGCTCCTATTTCTTATGTTCTTATGAACCTTCTTTGTACTGACTCGAGAGCAAGTATGTCTTTTCTTAAGTATGGACACCAAAACTGCATGCAGTATTCCAGGTGCGGTCTCACCAATACCCTGTACAACTGAAGCAATACCTCCCTATTTTTATATTCTATCCCCCTAGCAATGAAAGCCAACATTCCATTGGCCTTCTTAATCACTTGCTGCACCTGCATACTAATTTTTTTGAGTTTCGTGCACCAGGACCCCCAGATCCCTTTGTACTTCAGTACTTTCCAGTTTCTTGCCATTAAGATAATAACTTGCTCTACTATTTTTCCTGCCAAAGTGCATAACCTCACACTTTCCAGTATTGTATTCCATCTGCCAAATCTCTGCCCACTTACTTAGCCTGTCTATGTCCCCTTGCAGATTTTTTATGTCCTCCTCACTCACTACTTTCCCTCCCATCTTAGTATCATCTGCAAACTTTGATATGTTACACTCGGTCCCCTCCTCCAAATCATTAATACAGATTGTAAAGAGTTGGGGACCCAGCACTGACCCCTGCGGAACACCACTAGTTACTGATTGCCAGTCTGAGAATGAACCATTTATCCCAACTCTCTGCCTTCTGTCAGATAGCCAAGTTCTGCACTCATGAAGACGGTCTCAATCGGGATCTTGGGTTTATGTCACGATACATGACGTGATCCGGACTCGAGTCGTCGTTAGCTTGTTCACAGATGTGATTCCCAGTAAAAAAGTAAAAATTTTCCCAGTAAAAAAGTAAATTTTTTTTTAAAGCTTTTCGTTTTACATACAGACGGCAGCTTTTGACACGTTAGAACCCCTGCGACTTCACCTCATTGTCTCAGTTGTATCTTGCTATGTCTTTTGATGTGGTACCTTCCTGGCTGACTTAATTAACTTTATCACACCTCGGCAGATAGTCAGGATGATTTAATTTATTGGTCTGCAATTGTAAAGTACACATGCTTTTTTTTCCATCTATATATGCTCTGACGATTCTGTATCCAATTTACTTCACCTGAGGAAGGAGCGATAGTTCCGAAAGCTTGTGATTTCAAATAAAACTGTTGGACTATAACCTGGTGTTGTGCGACCTCTCAATTCTGTCAGATAGCCAATCCTCTATCCATGCCAGAATATTACCCCCAATCCCGTGATTTTTTATCTTAAGCAATAATCTTTGGTGGGTCCTCCCCTTAAATTTTTCTTTCTCGTTGGAATGTATATATTCTGTGTATTCTGAAATATCCCCTTAAATGTCTGCCACTGCAACTCTATTGACCTATCCCTTAATCTAATTTGCCAGTTCACTTTAGCTAGCTCTGCTTTCCTGCCCTCATTATTGCATTTATTTCAGTTTAAAATACAGGAAACTCTTTATTAACCGGCACCCAAATATCCGGAAATCTCTCTTAACCGGCAAAATTCTTGAGTAGGTAACCGGGGTTTTCCTTCATCTCTCGTTTAAAATTAACTTTAAAAAACACCCCGAGGCGTTTGCCTTGTATCGGAGCGTGTAGATTGGGAGGGAATGTGCAGCCCGGGTAGGCAGCGGACACGACAGATGGTCAGCTGGCGGTCCCCGGGGAGACGGAGCTCCGAATGCAGGCGCATATCAATGTGTACGGGGCTCTCGTACGTTGGGAGATATAACTCTCCGTTATCCAGACTTTTTGATTAACCGGCACCCGGTTAATAAAGAGTTTCCTGTACTAGTCTTGGACCCACTCTTCTCTCCCTCAAACTGAATGTAAAATCCAATCATATTATGATCACTGCTACCTAGGGGCGCCTTCACTATGAGGTCATTAACTAATCCTATCTCGTTGCACAATACCAGGTCTAGTATAGCCTGCTCTCTGGTTGGCTCCAGAATGAGCTGTTTTAAGAAACTATCCTGAAAACATTCTATGAACTCCTCATCTAGGCTACCTTTGCCCATCTGATTTTTCCAGTCTATATGTAGATTAAAATCCCCCATGATTATTGCCGTACCTTTCTGACATGTTTCTGATGTTGATTGAGGGATAAATATTAGCCAGGACACCGGGGATAACTCCCCTGCTCTTCTTTGAAATAGTGCCATTGGATCTTTTACGTCCACCTGAGAGAGCAGACGGGGCCTCGGATTAACGTCTCAACCAAAAGACGGCACCTCCAACAGTGCAGCATTCCTTCAGCACTGCACTGGAGTGTCAGCCTAGATTTTTGTGCTAAAGTCTCTGGAGCGAAAGCACAAACCTAACCTGCATATTATTGCTGTTTAACCTCTGCTGCTCCCTGCCTGCCAAGTATCACTGGCAGCTAGCCATTGCAGGCCGGGAGCCCCG
This sequence comes from Squalus acanthias, assembly GCA_030390025.1. Taxonomy (NCBI): domain Eukaryota; kingdom Metazoa; phylum Chordata; class Chondrichthyes; order Squaliformes; family Squalidae; genus Squalus; species Squalus acanthias. The sequence continues at coordinate 114,231,137 of CM059427.1, read as the reverse complement.
CTTACACCTTCCACTTGCGACTAGGCCTGTGTCATCCCGCCACTCAGCTACTCAAGACTATTCCCTGCCATTAATCCCAATGCCCCTCTCCTGAGTGTTCCCAATAAAACCTTAAGAGTTGTTCTCTGCTTTGCTTTCCCTGTTCTCCTGTGTCAGCAAAATCTGAAGCACCTAGTCCTGAATGAAGTACAAGCAAATTTTGAGCCCAAAACCCCTCCCCCACCACACCCGCACAGTGCTGCTGGACAGTAGCTCCGATGAATGCTGCCAGGCCCAAGCCTCTCTCCAGGTACTGGCACCCCCAGTAATCCACTATCCCTGAGCAGACTTTACCGTCCCAAATGCTGCCAGACTTCAGGCTTCTTTCCCCACTACCTCCCAGACCCTAACCCATCTAGTGTCCAAGAGCCCAGCTCCCCTAACCCCTTTCTCCCATACGCTCCAGATCCTAACTTCCCCTTCCAAACCCAGGTCTCTACAGGCAGTAATCCGACCAATAAATGTGTGGCATGCAGGAACAAAAACCACCAATTGAGAAGTTCCAAGGAGGTACAAATTACAACTCAGCACCCATCAAACAGCTACCAATAAAATAACTAGTAAGGAGAAAGAGAAGGAGAACCAGTGAAATCACTTTAGCAAGGAAATACATAGAAGTTACAACATGGAAGCAGGCCATTTAGCCCAACCAGTCTATGTCAGCGTTAACCCGCTACATGGACAAATAGAACAGGAGGAGAGGCAATGAAGCCACTTAATATTTTCAGCAGCCATGATGTTTCCTCAGTCAGCTGACCATACACAGATAAATACATAATACAACATGTAAACGATTAAATCATTTGCAAAATAAAAATTCAACTCAAAGTTTCCCGATTCCTGTTGGAAACACACACATTAAGCGTAGCCCACCCCCACGGCTTAACCTCCAACAAGGGTCTTGGCCAGAATTTGGCTCCGAGGCTGCTGTCTGTACTCCTACTGCAGCTGCAGCCGTTTTATGACCCCGTGCTATGAACAACACAGGAGAAGCATTAGCAATTAATAAGGAAGTTGTTCCTACTCTGCATTTATAGGACTCCACTGAAAACAAGTTACTCCCACTGATAAGTTTTGGGATCAACTGGTTAACTGTGGAAATCCTGCTGTAAGCAAGCGTGTCTTCTTGTCAAATTCATGCAGAAATGAATAGTTATTCAAATTAAGTATTACATCTTAAAAGCAACATCACATTGGTTGCAGCATGAAATGTGGAATTGTAGAACTGTTTTGATGTTCTCTTTTACCTTGGCTCTACAGTCTGGTTTAGACTGAGATCGGATTCAAGGCCAAGAGGCAGCCTCGTGTCTTCATGGAGGCGCTGTTCAAGTTGTGCAACTTCCTCATCGTTTTTCTCTTTCATGTCTTTCAGTTTCTCTTCAAAGTAACTCTTTAATTGTTGCAGCTCATAAACATGCTGCTTCTGTAATTGCTCCTGCTGTTGAGCAAGTTCCTGCTTTAGACGTTCCATGTCTTCTACTCGAGACGTACGAGCCAGCAAATGTTCCTTAAACTCTACATGGGGATTATAAAAATAATCACATCATTTGCGATAAACGCTAGAACCGTATTAGTATAAATAAATTTTTAAAAAGACTTGCATTTATATAGCGCCTTTCACGACCTCAGGACATCTCAAAGCGCTTTACAACCAATGACTACAGTGTAGTCACTGTTGTAATGTAGGAAACACGGCAGCCAATTTGCACACAGCAAGCTCCCACAAACAATGATGCAATAATTACCAGATAATCTGGTTTTTGGTGATGTTGATTGAGGGATAAATACTGGTCAAGACACTGGGGCAAACTCCCCCGAGCTTCTTCGAATAGTGCCATGGGATCTTTTATATCCACCTGAGAGGGAAGACTGGGCCTCAGTTTAACATCTCATCAGACAGTGTAGCACTCTCTCAGCACTGTACTGGAGTGTCAGCCTAGAGTTCTGTGCTCAAGTCTCTGGAGTGGGACTTGAGCCCACAGCCTTCTTACTCAGAGGTGAGAGTGCTACCAACTGAGCCACAGTTGACACTGTCCTAAAAGGACTCCCTATTGACCAACCTTAGTTGTGTGAGATTAGGATGCAAGTCGAACCCAAGAGACAGGCCTCACCATTGGGATGTGGCTAATCAAGCTTTTCTAAACAGGAGCATCAAATTTAGGATCACAATACTAGTTATATTACAACTTCGCTTGTAAAAAAACGGCCAAAATTTGCATTTCACTTCCAAATACACCCAGTCATCAAAATTCATGACGTTTGTCACACTTAATGTAAGGCTGCCTCTTTGGCCGCACAGTTCAGATTAGGAGCTGCAGGCGCAAACCTTCCTTCAAACACTCCCCAACAGGGTTCGGTCCCCCTGCTGGGATATAATTCCGCAGAAATCACTCGCTCTCCAGTTCTTCCCCAAGGTCATTCTTCTATATGAACCAAGAGTGATTGCTAGCTGGATATTCAAACAACTAAGTTAAATTTTGTCCGCATAACGCACTTTGCAATGCAATAGGAACTCTGACCGGTTCTTTCCTCTCTACCCCAAGGACACTGTGGCTAATTGTAGCACCCACACTGCCACTCTGGTTGAGATCAACTAACTCAACACACATTGAGAATCAAATTGTTCTCCTACATCACACCAGCAGGAGCAGAAATTCCGTTCAATAATAGATGAACATACAGCTTCAAATATAAATGGCAGAACAAGATATGCAGCACAATTGGACTGCCAAAAACTTGTGTGGCGATGACTAGGGAGAATAGATGATCCTCTCCGACTGGGTTGTTTTCCAATATCTTTCAATTTAGACGGTGTGTATAGGCGACAGTGTGGTACTGCAGAATGAAGATGCAATGACATACCACTATCAGGTTGCTGGTAAATTGGGCAATGTTGGAGTCCAGATGGACCTCACCACATTGAAGTGGGTTGTGATCTTCGAGATACATCACTTCCATTGTTTAGTAGGCAGATCCGCATTACGTGCCTGAGGATTTCTTTGCACCCCACACATCACAACGCAGGAAGTTCAGCGTGCCATAAGTCTAAGGAGAAGCTTGAACTGGCCCTCCAAGAGAGACAGCTACTAGTGTACATATGGAGTTAGGTTCCTATGAGCAGTGCCACTGAGGTGCAGCATTTTTGGACCAGGTGAAAGGTCAGAGTCAATAACACACTAGGTTTGGTGTTATCAACCTTCACCTGGATTATTGCCTGGAGCCCATGTATGTTGATCATGTAGTTAGAGAGAGTTTATCAGGAGGTGTCATGCTTGGCTACTTGGAAATAAATGTACCTGCCTTGGTACTCAGTAGGTAAATGCTCCCAAAATTTGGTGCAGTTCTTGAAGTCAGATTTGGTCGGCAAAATATAAAATCGGTGAAAAATATTTCACATTCCAAGAAGTTGAAAGCGGGAAAAAAAAGCACTTGAGAATATTAACCTACATGAGTGCAAGGGCTGATTATTTAATTGGGTGGAAAAACAAACTGGAATCTTACAGATGCAACTTTCCTTATATAGTCTAACTTCACTACAACGAACCCTGCTTATAGCGAACACCCCGTTTTAATGATCCCAACGGCAAGACCCGATTTTCTCAATGGAAATCAATCCTACTACAACAAACACAAGCAGGACTGACCTGGATACAAGGATAGGATTCAAGCTGAGGCTAAGTGAAAGATCACCTATTGTGGTGCGAAATCCACATGACACATGCGTTTGCTGTCTGATAAAACGGTCCGCCATCCGTACACAAACTGCAACAAGCCAACTACAGCCAGGCAACATGCATGAAGATAGCGAGTAAGAGACATTCTTTGTCTCTGAAAACAAAACCGCAAATCATCGATCATTAGGACCATACAGGAAAATTGCAAGCTACAATCTGCAAAGAACTCGGCTTAGCAAAGAGCACTGTTGTAGCTGTATGGGCCACGAGGAAAAATCAAGTGCTATCGTCAAAGATGAAATGCCAATTCAGAGTGAACGAATCCGTACATCGGCTCGTGAAGATCTTGATGAAGGAGTCTATCGCTGGTTTAAAACAGCCAGAGATTAACATTCCACTGTCAGGTGATATTTTACCATCAAAGACCGAAATTTTTTCCTGTTCTTTAGGCATTGAAAACTTCAAATGGCTGGATCGCTTTAAGCAGCGGCTGAGTAAAAATTTAAGATAGTTGTCAATGTAAAGGGCGGGGCTAACCCAGAGGTGGGAGGATATTTTGCCATCTTTAATAGGAACAGGACTAGGCCATTCAGCCATTTAATTAGATCATGGCTGATTTGTATCTCAACTCCATTTACCCGCCTTGGTTCCAAAACCCTTACCTAACAAACATCTATTAATCTCAGTTTTGACATTTTCATTCGACCTAGCCTCAACTACCCTTTGTGTGAAGAAGTGCTTCCTGACATTACCCCTGAACGGCCTAGCTCTAATTTTAAGGTTATGGCCCCCTTGTTCTGGACTCCCCCATAAGAAATAGTTTCTCGCTCTCTCCCCTATCAAATCCTATAATCATCTTAAACACTTCAATAAGATCACCCCTTAATCTTCTATATTCAAGGACATACAAGCCTAGTCCATGCAAACTATCCTCATAATTTAACACTTTTAGCCCCAATACAGAACTACAGTCCAAGAAACAGTTCTAACGTCGATGAAACTGGATGTTTTTTAAAATCAGCTCTTTCCCACAATCACCAAACCCTACTATAAAAAACACCCTGCAATAGCAATCTTTTCTGTCGATCCCGAGTATCAGCCATGATCTTATTGAATGGCAGAGCAGGCTCCAAGGGCTGAATGGCCTACTGCTGTTCCTATTTCTTATGTTTGTTATAGTGAAGTTGTATACAGCGCAGAAGAGGGAAGCTCACAAGAGTCAACAATCTGACATTGTGACGTTGCAGCTTGCCAAACGCTTTGAAGTTAAGGCTTTCTTTTTGATCCTCTTTTGTGACTCCTTCCCCTTCCTCTCCCCACAACAAGTACATGGTTGTGGGTGCACTTCGCTAGTGTGTGCAGGATGCAATGACGATTGAACTTTGAGGCATTCAAAATGAATTAAAAGATGCAAAATCCCTCAAGCTCTTTAGGACTCTTAATGATATGCAGCCTCTCTGGGTCAGGACATCACGGCCAAGTCGGATTTTTGTACAGTATAGCACGAGATGAACAACTTCACAATTTGTAAATCTATAACTTCTTTAAAGAAAAAACATGATATAAATGCATTTTCAGTGTCTTGTCAAACATTTATCTTCTGTTGCACACGTTTCAATCAAATGCAATTATATTATTGCATTTTTAAATTTAATGTTTGTCTCTCAGCACTCATTGAAACAGAACCATACATAAAAGATTTACCACTGAGTTCTTCACGACTGGTCCTCGTACTCTCGAGCTGAGACCACAGGTGTTCAAGCTCTTGCTCAGAATGCAATTTAAATTCATCATAGTTCACCTGCAATTTCTCCATCTGTCAAATAAAAAAGTGTCAGTGTGTTTGAACAGTGATTGACTCCTACTCTTATATACTCTTTACATTACAGACCACTTCAAGAACAAACATCTCTGTAATACCCAAAGCTACTGGTGCTATGAAATCTGCCCCGGATATACTGCAGGTTAGATTCAATTGCACCAGAGTAACATCTAATGGTAAATACGCAGTTGTTTCAAATTTGAGATTCCTGACCTTATTTCAGGCTGCTGGAGTTTCACCAACGGCTGGAAAAGCCCCAGAAATAGGGGAACACCCGCAGCCAGAAAAGATGGTGGCCATGTTTTTATTTAATGTTGAGAGTGATATGGCCTTTGGGGACATCGGCAAAAACCACTCCTTTAGATGGATCCAGACCTCTCAAATACCACAGGGACCCGGAGTTCTCCCACTCCAGCCATACAAATTAGAGCTGATGGGGCACATAAGAATTTGAGGCCAAATATCCGGTCGTAGCCAGAGAATCACCTGCAACGGCTTCTCTTCCTGCTCCCGCACCGTTATCTCTGGTGTCCCCCAAGGATCTATCCTTGGACCCCTCCTATTTCTCAACGACATGCTCCCTCGGCGGTATCATCCGAAAACACAGCGTCAGGTTCCGCATGTACGCTGACGGCACTCCGCTCTACCTGGCCACCACCTCTCTCAACCCATTGTCTTTGGTCACTGTCACAAACCCCGTTCCCTAACCATTGACTCCATCCCTCTCCCTGGCCACTGTCTCAGGGTGAACCAGACCGTTCACAACTTGGACATCTTATTTGACTGAGATGAGCTTCCGACCCCATATCCTCTCCACCACCGAGACTGCCTACTTCCAACTCCATAACATCGCCCATCTCCATCCCCTGCCTCAGCTCATCTGCTGCTGAAACCCTCATCCATGACTGTTACCTCTAGACTCAACTATTCCAATGCTCTCCTGGCCGGCCTCGCACTATGCACCGTACGTAAACTTGAGCTCATCCAAAACTCTGCTGCCCATATTCCAACTCACACCGAGTCCCATTCACCCATCACCCCTGTGCTCGCTGACCTACATTGGCTCCCGGTTCGGAAACACCTCGATTTTAAAATTCTCATCCTTGTTTTCAATTCTCTCCAGTTCTGGAATTCCCTCCCTAAAGCTCTCCGACTCTCTTATTCTCCTCCTTTAAGACGCTCCTTGAAACCTACCTCTTTGACCAAGCTTTTGGTCACCTGTCCCAATACCTCATGTGGCTCGGTGTCAAATTATGTTTGATAACACTCCTGTGAAGCACCTTCAGATGTTATACTACGCTAAAGGTGCTATATAAATGCAAGTTGTTGTTGTAATGTCACGAGGGAGGATCTCACCTTGCCTTCTGGTGAAATCCGGAATTGTGTCCCGAGGCATGTGGAACAGGAGGTGTCAAAAAATCTACACTAAAGTTAAAACAATGTTACCAAGCACCATTAATTAAATCTACTCACCTCTGCATGATGGTCCTTCTCTTTTTTATCATGTTCTCGCATCAGCTCCTCCTGCTTCTGTTGATATTCTAATTGAATCTGTTCCTGAAGTTTTGTCAGATTGGACTGGTGGAGGCGCTCCAAGTTCTGACGCTCATCTAGAACAGAGAGTGATACAGGAAATTTCTTAACGTTTTTACAGATGCACAAGTTTGGTTGGCGTTGAGAAACAATAAAGGAGCTATTACGCTACTTGGTGTATTTTATAGGCCACCAAACAGTGAGAAGGAGATCGAGGGGCAGATTTGCAAAGAAATTAGAGAGGTGCAAACACTATAGAACAGTGATAATGGGAGATTTTAACCACCCAATATTGAATGGGACAGTGATTGTGTAAAGGGCAGAGAAGGGGAGGAATTTCTGAAGTGTGTTCAGGAGAATTTTCTTGATCAGTATGTTTCCTGTCCAACGAGGCGGCAGGAGGCATTGCTGGATCTAGTCCTGCGGAATGAAGTGGGTCAAGTGGAGAATGTCACAGTCGGAGGTTTAGATTAGTTATGGAGAAGGACAAGGAGCAATCCAGACTAAAAAATACTTAACTGGAGGAGGGCTAATTTCAGCGAATTGAGGAGGGATCTGGCCCCAAGGAAATTGGAGTCAAAGACTGGCAGGCAGAAATGCAATGGACAGCCTTTAAATAGGAGATGGTTCGAGTACCATCTAGGTACATTCCTACAAGGGGGAAAGGGAAGGCAACCAAAGCCAGAGCTCCCTGGATGACAAAGGAGTTAGAGAGTAAGATGACGCAGAAAAAGGGGGCGTATGACAGATGTCAGCTTGATAATACAAGGGAGAATCAGGCTGAATATGAAAAGTACAGTGTACATGTGAAGAAGGAAATAAGAGAGGCAAAGAGACAGTACGAAAATAGTTTGGCATCTAACATAAAAGGGAATCCAAAGGTCTTCAATAGGCATATCAACAGCAAAAGGGTTGCCAGAGCAGCGGTGAGGCCGAATAGGAACCAAAATGGAAATCTATTGGTGGAGGCAGAAGGCATGGCTGAGGTACTAAATGAGTACTTTGCATCAATGTTTACCAAGGAAGAGGGCTTTGCCAAAGCTATGGTAAACGAGGAGGTTGCCAATGCTCTGGATAAGATAAAAATAGATAAAGAGGTACTAGGAAGGCTAGTGGTACTTAAAGTAGATAAGCCACTTGGTTCGGGTGGGATGCATCCTAGGTTGTTGAGGGAAGTAAGGGTAGAAAATTGCAGAGGTGGTGGCCACAATCTTCCAAACCTCCTTAGATATAGGAGTGGTGCCAAAGGCCTGGTGAATTGCAAATGTTATACCCTTGTTCAAAAAAAAAGGGAGAAGGATAAACCTGGGGTCAGTTTAATGTCGGTGGTGGGGAAGTTTTTGGAAACAATAATTTGGGAGAAAATTAACAGCTACTTCGACAAGCATGGACTAATAAAGGAGAGCCTGCACAGATCTGTTACGGGCAAATCATGTTTGACTAACTTGATTGAGTTTTTTGATGAGGTAACAGAGAGGGTGGTTGAGGGCAGTGTAGTTGATGTTGTGTATATGGACTTTCAAAAGGTGCTTGATAGAGTACAACGTATTACGCTTGCTAGCAAAATTGGTGAATGGCTGTTTTTCTGATTGGAGGGAGGTATACAGTGGAGCTCCCCAGGGTTCAGTACTAGGACCACTGCTGTTTTTGATATACATTAATGACTTTGACTTGGTGGTTACAGGGCACAATTTCAAAATTTGCAGATGACAAGGAGGGCTAACAAGGTAAGGGAATACACAATAAATGGTAGGATACTGAGAAGCGGAGAGGAACAGAGGGACCTTGGAGTGCATGTCCACAGATCCCTGACGGTAGCAGGGCAGGTGGTTTAAGAAGGCATTCGGGGTACTTTCCTTTATTAGCCGAGGCACAGAATATAAGAGCAGGGGGGGTTATGCTTCAACTGTATAAAACACGAGTTAGGCCACAGCTAGAGTACTGCGTGCAGTTCTGGTCACCACATTACAGGAAAGATGTGATTGCACTAGAGAGGGTACAGAGGAGGATTTACAAAGATGTTGCCGAGAGTAGAGAATCTTAGCTATGAGAAAAGATTGGCTAGGCTGGGGTTGTTTTCTTTGGAACAGAGGAGGCGGAGGTGAGACTTAATCGAGGTGTATAAAATTATGAGGGGCCTAGATAGAGTGGATAGGAAGGACCTATTTCCCTTAGCAGAGAGGTCAATAACCAGGGGGCATACATTTAAAGTAATTGGTAGAAGGATTAGAGGGGAGTTGAAAGGATGGAAGAGGCAGAAACCCTCATCGCATAGACAGGCTGGTGGAATGGTCGAACACACGGCAGATGAAATTCAACGCAGAAAAGTGTGAGGCGATACATTTTGGTAGGAAAAATGAGGAGAGAAAATATGTGGCTCAGTGTCAAATTTTGTTTGTTAATGCTCCTGTGAAGCGCCTTGGGACGTTTTACTACATTAATGCTGCTATATAAATACAAGTTGTTGTTGTAGTGAATGGTACAATTTTAAAGAGGGTGCAAGAACAGCTGGGGTGTTTGTACACAAATCTTTGAAGGTGGCAGGACAGGTTAACAAAGTAGTTAATAAAGCATATGGAATCCTGGGCTTTATAAATAGAGGCACTAGAGTACAAAAGCTAGGAAGTTATGCTGAACCAAATAAAACAATAGTTCGGCCCCAGCTGGAGGATTGTGTCTAATTCTGGGCACCACACTTTAGGAAGGACGTGAAGGCTTTGGAAAGAGTACAGAAGAGATTTACTAGAATGATTCCAGGGATGAGGGACTTCAGTTACATGGAAAAACTGAGAAGCTGGGGTTGTTCTCCTGAGAGCAGAGGAGGCCAAGAGAAGATTTGATAGATGTGTTTAAAATCATGAACGGTTTTGATAGAGTAAATAAAGAGAAACTGTTTCCAATGGCTGAAGGGTCGATAACCAGAAAGCAGGTTTAGGGTGATTGGCAAAAGAACCAGAGGCGACATGAAAAACTTTAAGCAATGGGTGGTTATGATTTGGAATGCACTGCCTGATAAGACTGGAGGATACAGATTCAATAGTAGCCTTCAAAGGGGAATTGGATAAATACTTGAAGGAGAAAGAGCGGAGGAGTGTGTGGAAGTATATTTTCAGTTGGACACAAAATGGCTTCTTGGACACAAAATGGCTTCCTAAGACACAGAATATAAAATCTAAGACTCTGGTTTTAGATTTGAGTTGAATCCTGTAACTTTTGCTTCTTTTATTTCTAATGTTAAGAGAAGGAGGAGGATAGTGACGGCTCAGGTTTCAAAACTATCGGGCAGAGGAGGTAAGGGAAAAAGTCGGCAGGGTTGTGTCCCGGACGGATAAAGGTACCAGGTTGTGAGAAAGCGCTAAAAGATTAAAACTGCAGTATCAAGGGTGGGTCCCTTGAGCCGGAGAAAAGAGTCTCGCGGCAGAAAGGTTTAGATAAGAAACCTTCATATAGAGTATAAGTTAAATGTTAAGGACTCAAGTTTGTAGTGGCGTACAACGCAAACTGGGAATTGACTATTTGTTTAGCTTAAAGTATAAGGTTAAATGTTTGATTACTTGATTTGTTTGCCTGTTTGAGCTTTTGCGTTACTTATCATTGTCTTTATTGTTGTTAATTCTTGTTATTGTTTGTCACTTGTGGAGGTCCGGAGGGTCAATAATAATCGTAAAGGGGTAAAGGGGTAAATTTGCGATTCAGAAGAAGAGTGCCTAGTATAACTAAACTTTACTAAGATGGGAGCTTCACAGAGTAAGATCCCAGAAAAAGGAACTCCAGCCTTTTACATCTTCCAGAACTGTGGTTGGATGTCCACAAGGGATTTGCCTGATTGGTCTAAATGGACCAAGAATGGCAGACACCCGTTCCCCATTGACGGAACCTTTAACGTGGATAGAATTACATGTCTGGAGGACTGTCTCACAAATAGAGACCCACAAAGAAAAGGTAAAAAGTCAGTAAATTGGTCAGCCTTTTCAGACTGGAAAAAGGAAGCAGAAAGGCGTAAGGACCGTAGTATACAAGCCAGTAGATCTGAAATTAAAAATAAGAGAAAAGAGCAAGAGCCCAGTGGTAAATTGGCTAAACAAGATGAAGTTAGACAAATGACTTTAAGACAAACCCCGAAGCCTATCATTCATACCTCTCTTTACCCACGTCTCACTCAAGTGATGACGAGGATCAGGGATGGTACAGAAAACCTCCCGCATATGAAGAGCGACTACAGAGTACAGCGACTGGTGAAGTAAGCGACCTCCGAAATGGAGATCAGGGATCCAGCCCAGATCACACCACCGTTAACGGAGGTCCAAGTCAAAATACCAGATCCCACACAGTCCGCAATATACATCCGCTCAGACGGTTTCCCAACGTCCACGAGTCTGACGGAGATCCAGTTGTTGTCCATCGCCCATGGACAGCTTCCGAGCTACAGACAATAATCCACGAGTTACCGAACCCCTCAGGAGGACTTAGAAAAAGCAATTAGTGAGCTCAAAAGCACCATTATTTGCCATCAGCCCACTATTGTGGACATTGACCAGCTACTCAGGGCTTGGTTAAAAGATTCCAGATACCACCTTTTAACAGAAGGCGAAGATAGTTTCAAAGATATTAACGATCATAAAACAAACGGGGGATGGAATCCAGAAACACTACCAAATGATCAATTCTGGACCGAATTCTATAGAGTAATGCATATTAAATTCCCAAAACAAACTAATTGGACAAAAATAATTGAGACAACTCAGAAAAAGGACGAAGACGTTGAGGATTATATAGAAAGAATAGAAGCAGTTATGGGGCAGCATTCTGGAATGACCAAAGAAAATTACCAGATTCCTTTAATCAATGCCCTTGTAAATGGTCTCAGAGCGGAACTTAAAGAACCATTGACTCTAGTCTGCCTAGATTGGAGACATAAAACAACTCCTGAGTTAACACAAATTCTAAAAGGAATTCAGGAGAGAAATAGAGACCAAAAAAACAAGGTTTCCCTCTTAATGGAACAAGCAGCTTTTGCAGCCCCGACTGCCCAGACAACCATTTATTATCAGGGTCAATACAGAGGACAAGGCAGAGGGAATAACAGAGGTAGATTTAGAGGAAGAGGTAGAGGAGGGACAGGCAGAGGCCAGTGGAACGGAGGAGGTGCAAACTCTCCATATTTTAACTGCTGTCAGATCGGACTCTGGAAGGCTAACTGCCCGTTCCCCAAGCAGCAAAGTCAAGGCTGGGGAGGTGCACCAAACGATGTAGATACCCAAGCCCAGGTTTACACTCGTCCGCAGGCAGGTTTTACAACAGGGAACCCTTGGGGAGGTCAAAATATGGAAGGACAATTTGGATCCCCATGGCAAAATTATTCAAAATGACGCAGAGAAACAGCCCCGAATGTTACCCACATTCTTCAGTTACCTTCAGTATCAGTAAATTCTAAAGATGAGCCATACTTATCCATAAAAATGCAGGGCAAGAAAGTTCCTTTTCTTGTTGACACAGGAGCCACAAGCTCACTAGAAACAAAGCAATATGCTGGAGGAGCCCCATGTATAGAAAAGAATGTCACATGTGTAGGACTCTCCGGCGTGTCTCAGACTAGGACGTGGTCACAACCATTAGCAATACAAAGACAATTTTTCTGGCCAGCACGCCTTTCTCCTATCAGACGACGCCCCTATGAACCTTTTAGAAAGAGATTTGCTATGCAAAATGCAAGCAACAATAATATGTTCCGAAAAAGGACTACAGGTGTACATCCCTACTGATAGATGCACTGTGTGTCCTTTACAAGAATGCTCCCCTCCAGTTATTGCACGGGAAACGGAGCAACTGCTGGATCAAATTCCGCCACAAGTATGGTCTAGCCATTCAAACGAGGTTGGCAAAATCCTAACTGCTCAGCCATGCAAAGTTACGTTAAGACCATCCGTCCGATTGCCCCGTAGACCTCAGTACCCGCTTTCAACAGCAGCCGAACAAGGAATTCAGCCTATCATTAACTCTTTGTTACAGCAAGGAATAATCATTCCAACCCAGAGCCCATGCAACACTCCAATTTTGCCAGTCGAAAAGAAGGAAAGTGGGAAATGGAGACTAGTGCAAGATCTCAGAGCAGTTAACGAATCAGTACTACCAGTTTATCCAGTTGTGCCAAATCCTGCTACCATTCTAACTAGTATTCCCTCTGGATCAAAGTATTACACTGTCATCGATTTATGTTCAGCTTTCTTCAGTATCCCTATCCACCAAGATTCACAGTTCCTATTCGCTTTCACATTTAAAGGGACACAGTACACTTGGACAAGACTTCCACAAGGTTACACAGAGTCCCACAATCTTTTCTCAAAGCCTCAAACGTGATTTAGAGGACATTCTCTTCACTGGAGGGTCCACACTTATCCAATATGTCGATGATTTGCTGATAGCTTCGCCTGATAAACAGTCATGTCAAACTGACTCGCTTATTATGCTTCATGCCTTAGCTGTAAAGGGACATGAAGTATCACGTTCCAAGATGCAGTTCGTGTCAGAGAAAGTACAGTATTTGGGACATGAACTCCGTGGTGATAGCCGCTGCCTGTCGCAGGGGAGAATCAGAGCAATTTGTGAAGCACCGTTACCTACCACTAAACAGCAATTAAAACATTTTCTTGGCATGTCAGGATACTGTAGACAATGGATCATGGGGTATTCAGACCTGGTGCGCCCATTGCTTGTTATCTCCATGCCTATGGAGGAAGACCCTCTTGCTTGGAATCAGAAGGCAACGGACGCCTTTGAGAATGTCAAGCAAGCCCTTATATCGGCTCCAGCATTAGGGCTGTCAGACTATCAGAAGCAGTTCAATCTTTTTGTCCATCATAAATTGGGCTTTGCTCAATCCGTTTTGACTCAAACCCATGGTGATAAACAAAGACCTTTAGCCTATTTCAGTACTCAATTAGATCCTGTTGCACGTGGCCTGCCTGGATGCCTGCCAATTCTAGCCGCCGCCTATTATGCTGTACAACAGGCTCAAAGTATCACGCTCAATCACCGGACTATTTTATTTGTGCCACATTCAGTCGAAGTACTGTTGACAAAATGCGCCACTCAACATTTGACATCAGCTCGCAGCAGTAAATATGAGGTTGAATTATTGTCCAACCCTAATCTCCTAATTCAAAGATGTTCGGTTTTGAATCCAGCCACACTGCTGCCCACGGAAGATGATGGAATCCCACATTGCTGCGAGACGGTCACCCAATTGGTGACCAAGCCTCGAATAGATCTATCTGAAACTCCTATTTCTAATAGTGACTTAATATACTACGTAGACAGGTCAGCTCTTAGGGATGACAAAGGATCACCCAGAGCTGGGTATGCCATATCAGATGATCATTCAGTTGTAGAAGCGTTCTCATTACCTCAATCTTTTTCAGCACAACAAGCAGAACTTTTCGCTCTTACAAGGGCTTGTATACTGGCTACTGATCAATCTGTTAACATTTATACCGACTCCCGGTACGCTTTCGGGGTCGCCCATGATTACGGACAGATCTGGAAACTAAGGGGATTTCTAACTTCTTCAGGATCGACTATTAAAAATGCCGAACAAATTGACAATCTTTTAAAGGCTCTATTGTGTCCCGCTAGAATTTCAGTTATCAAATGTCAGTCAGTCAGGATCAAATAGCACTGGGTAACGAACGGTCAGATAGAGCTGCCAAATCAGCCGCTCTGTCTGATACAGGGCCACAAGTTTCAGCCTTTGTTTTGCGTCAACAAAAATTGGACAATGACCCGCCTTCTATTAATGATGTTTTAGCCTTTCAGTCACAGGCTAACTCGGACGAAGTGTTAAGTTGGGCAAGGGATTCTTGTTTTAAAACGCCTGAAGGGATATGGGTTCACCATGACGGCCGCATGGTGGCTCCGAAATCTTTACTCCCGTGGATTGCCCGATGCGTTCATGTTTTCACGCATGCGGGCAAAGGGGGGATGGCAGACTATATTAATCAAACATGGTATGCACCAGGTATTTCGGCAATTGCAAAACAAATCAGTGAAAGGTGCACCACTTGCCAGGAAATGAATCCAGGCAAGACAGAGAAAGTACAGTCTGCCTCCCACCCAAATCCATCAGGCCCTTTTGTAAATTTGCAAATGGATTTTATTGAATTACCTGTATGTTTAGGATTCAAATACGTGTTAGTAATTATAGATATGTTTTCAAGATGGATTGAAGCCTTTCCATGTAAAAAAAAAATGCTGTAACAGTTGCAAAGTGTTTGCTAAAAGAAATCATACCAAGGTTTGGAATACCTATGCAGCTTTCATGCGACAATGGATCGCACTTTACTGGAATGATCGTAAAGGAACTATGTAAAGCTTTGCAGATTAATCAGCATTTTCACTGCAGTTATCATCCACAGTCCACAGGACTGGTAGAAAGATATAACGGAGTACTGAAGAATAAACTTTCTAAACTTTGCAATGAAACCGGACTTAAATGGGTCGAACTATTACCTTTAGCATTAATGATAATGCGAGCAGCAACTAACAGGATAACTGGACTGTCGCCACATGAGATTGTTATGGGACGACCCCAAAGACTGCCATTCTCAGCACCCTTTACGGTCAAACAAATGGACATTCATAAAATGGATGAAAATATGCTAAACTATTGCATTGCACTAACTAGATGTATTTCCAGCTTTCACCGACAGGTAAAGGAAGCTCAAACGGAACCAGCAGAAGGAAAGTGCCATAACTTGGAACCAGGAGACGACGTCTATGTAAAAGTCTTCAAAAGAAAGAACAGTCTGCAGCCACGCTTTGAAGGGCCATATCAAGTACTCTTGGCAACAAATACAGCTGTAAAGGTCAAGGAAAGACCTACCTGGATCCACGCATCCCACTGCAAGAAAGCACCGAACAAGGACAATTGAATCTTAAAGGACTTAAACAATGAAGCTGTTACTTATACTTTGCATATCAATCGGACTAATACGCATGACGTGCCAAAGAGGTGGGGAAGGATCCCGAAAGAAACGAGAATTACATGTTAACACTTTCTTGTATATGACTTACGAACATGCTAAAACTAGTGACAGAACTAGTTGTTGGGTCTGTGCCCATATACCTACTCACACAAAGGGGTTAATCCCTCTAAGATCAATTCCCTTTAATACTTCCGAAACAGCAGAATGGGTAATAAGGCGAAACAGTTCAAGGGACCCGGATAAGACCTCGGATGTAACACAGTGGAGATCAGCAGGGTATAACCTAACCACCTTTCAGGGGTGGTATCAGCCCAATTATAATCATACTCGAACACCCCCGTTTCTTGTATTAACCAATACCTCAGGAGTTGGTAGGCCACAGGGGGCATTATGTTTTAAAAAGCAGGCTGAAGTAAGCAGGATGCAGGATGAAAAGGAAGTCAGAGAGAGCTCTTGTAATCAAACAGTCGTGTGGCAACCACCAATTCCTGGCCTGTTTGAGCAGGGATTTTTTCAGTTTGACTGGACTAAGGTAAATAATAAAACCAGCAGGTCCCCCTGGACCGGCGACCCTATCCGAATATGGATGGGAGGAGAGGGTAATCTGACAGCCTATAACTGTACCTATTTTATATGCGGGAACAAGGCTTACCCATGGTTGCCACATAACTGGATAGGATCCTGCTATTTAGGTTATGTAGTACCTTATATCCATATTTTAGATGAGATAGGAAAACATTATGAATTCCAAAGAACTAAAAGAGAGGTAGAAACTTATGAAAGAGTCTTTGGAGTATTAATAGCCCCATACGGAGTAAGGAAGTTAATGGGAGAAGTAACCGAGCTAGCGGACCTGATAGAAAAAGTAGCAAATGAAACTGAGGAAGGATTGTCCGAAATGAGTGCGGAAATGGTAGCTATGAGAGTAATGACATTACAGAATCGAATGGCATTAGATTATCTGTTGGCAGATAAAGGAGGAACTTGTGCTTTGATAGGGAGTGAATGTTGTACCTATATCCCAGACAGTTCAGAAAATATAACTAACATTGTCAAACACATAAGAGATGCAGTGAGTCAGTATAAGAATCCAAAGAGCCAAGGATGGTTTGACTGGATGCTGGGAGGATGGCTGGGATCAATGGGACAAATATTATTGCATGGACTTGTAGTAGTAGTAGCAGTAATTGTATGTATCAGTCTGTTTGTCAAAATGGCCAAGTGCTGTTGTGATAGGCTAGGTAAGGCAGTTATACCCAAAGGAAGTATGATGGTGCAGAGGGAACTAAATGAAGAAGACGACGACCCTCTAGGAGAAGAACTAAGGCGATTGAATAAGATAATTTTTTAAGGATTAGATGGCCAAGATGATGCTGGTCACAGTGGGTTCGGGGACCGAGAAGAAGGACAAGGGACTGAAAGGGTCAATTTCAGCTAGATTTTGTCCTAGTAAGGACAAAAAGGGGGGAATGTGGAAGTGTATTTTTAGTTGGACACAAAATGGCTTCCTAAGACACAGAATATAAAATATAAAATGGCCTCTTCGAAAGATTAGCCAATTGTTTATAGTTTCAACCTAATGAAGGAATTTCAGTTTGTAGACTGTTTTAATTGCCCCCCAATAAATAACTTAGGTTTGTAGATCAAAGAAGTCTCCAAGGCCATAGCGTGAATTACTATCTCCCTTGAATTCTAGATGGTGTGGTGGGAGAAATCACACGTCCCCCTTTAGAAGGGATTTCTGCTGTTTTAAATCTTTATGACCTTTAGAAAGTCCTTTTATGTACAGTATACACAAATACTCTTAACTTGTTTTATAGGCATTATGCTGTCAATTAATGATTTATTACCATGTCATGTGATATAGGAAGCTTGTATTTTTCTGTGTATAAATTTCTAGCAGTTTTTGTATTTGCAGGGTGTCATCATAGCTGAATTTGACTATGGTTGCACCCTCCTTGCAGCAAGTAAAATAATAAACCTTCCTTTGACGATACTTTATGTTTAAAGAGTCTTACTCGGAAGTCGAAACTTCGACAAGTGGGACTAACTGGATTGCACTTCAAAAGAGCCAGTGCAGACTCGATGGGCCGAATGGCCTCCTTCTATGCTGTACTATTCTATGATTTGCACTTACTTTTCTCATACTCTTGGCGTTCGTCTCCTTCATTACGGATTGCTTCGAGTTCGTTCTGCAGCTTCTCCATCTTCCTGCCCCATTCTTCCAGCTCGGTTTGATGCTGTGCAGTCATACGCTGCTCCTGGTTCTCAATGCGCTGCCTGGACTCTTTCTCCCACTCCTTTTGCACGTTCTGTTGGAATAGAACAGGTTGCTGCTGCTGTTCACCATTACACAACTTACATAAAATAAATGCAATCAGATCAAAAGTTGTTCTATTTTTACTGTGAATTATTTATACCCACCAGTTGACCTTGTGTAATGTTAGACAAAAATATTAAAACTGTCATACTTTTTCATTTATTTTTCTCTAGTAATGAATTTTTACTTTAAAATTTCTTCTTACACTTGGATTATAATCTTCAGTGGATCTTCGCAGTCAACTTAATTAGCCTGCTTTTGGGATTCTTGCTTTTGATTTTGATTAAAAATAGGTTTACTTGTGAAAAGTGTGTGCATGTTTCTAAATTATGTACTTACCCTTCACTGCATAACTTGTGATTAAACTTGAGGGTTTTTTTGTGATGCAATGTGCCTCCTACTGCCTGGTCCACATGGTTATTTTTTAATTTTCCAGGATTTGCTAGTGTTTTCTGTTGCTTGATAATGCTACCAAACTCTTTTAGGAAACCGGACAATGCAGCCTCTACAGTTAGGAACACAGGAACAGGAGGCCATTGAGCCCCTCGAGCCTGTTCCGCCATTCAATGAGATCATGGCTGATCTGCGACCTAACTCCATTTACCCGCCTTTGCCCTATATCCCTTAATACCTTTGGTTAACAAAAATCTCCGATTTAAAATTAACAATCGATCTAGCATCAGCTGCTGTTTGCGGAAGAGAGTTCCAAACTTCTACCACCCTGTGTGTGTAGAAGTGTTTCCTAACTTCACTCCTGAAAGGCCTGGCTCTAATTTTTAGACTATGCCCCCTAGTCCTAGACCCCCAATCAGCGGAAATAGTTTCTCTCTATCTACCCTATCAGTTTCCCTTAATATCAGTAGCAGTGTAAAGACTACAGCTGCTGTTATTGGCTTTGTGTTTTAGTACTGCTAGTGATGCTTGATGCACGGGCCTTATGCAGCCAACAGCAACTTTTATATAGCGCCTTTAACATAAAACATTCCAAGGTGCTTCATAGGGGTGTAATCGGACAAAAACTGACACGGAGCCACATAGAGATATTATGGCAGGTAACTAAAAGCTTGGTCAAAGAGATAGGTTTTAAGGAGCACCTTAAAGGAGAGAGAGGTGGAGAAATTTAGGGAGGGACAAGGCGGTGGCGAAGGAATTGGCGGAATGCAGAGTTCTCAGAGGGGTGCAGGACTGGAGGCAGGAACATCAAAGTATATTTGCCAGATATGCTAAGGCCAGTGGTCGGGAAGTTTAAAAAAAATAATCTGAGTCTTCGCAGTTGCCGGCTTAGCCTATCAAGCAAGTTTACTTTGGTGATTCCACCAGATGCACAATGCCCGTATATTGACAACCAGCAGCACTACCACAACACAAAACCAATACATAATAAACTTGCTTGATGAGGCTATGACAGTTTTTTTTTAAATTGGAATTTCAAGGAAGTACATTCACACATATATTTAATGCCACCACTGTATGTGAATGTACATTCACACATAGCCACTGTATATTTAAGTATACATTCAGATATATATTTTTTGAGGCCACATCAATATTTAAGAATAGGCACAGGCACTATACGATGTGTATGATAGGTTAGATCGTTAAAGGGAAATGAAGGGATATGGGAACTCAGCGGATACATGAGTTAGGACGACTGTTCATGTGGAGCATAAACACCAACATGGACTCGTTCAGCTGTACAGCCAGATTCCATGTTGTCATTTTTATGTAATTTTATTTAATTCACATTTTATGAAAATGTATATTCCCATACAGATTTTATTAGCTCACCACACCTTTTGATTGCACGGGGCTTGTGGGAGGAATACATTGTTGCATTCAGGTTTCTTAGCATGACTGTGCTTGCACTGGAAGCAACGTGGGTTTGGGGGGGGTGGGGAGGGAGGCGCGTTGAAGCAGCTCGTTTGGTCCAGGTTCTGCGTAGTGGTGGTCATGTCAGTTGTGGTCAATGTCCCTCATGCCCGGTGAGTGGGATGGTGTTGTTCCAATAGCAGCACCTTAACATCTCCACTGCAAAGGAGCACAGCGCGGAGTCCTAGTAACATTTAACGTCTTTACTGTAATAAAACCTCCCAAAGTGCTTCACAAAGATGGAAAATAACTGGAGACTGAGAAACAGGGGAAGGAAAAGGGCTAGTGGACAAAAGCAAGATTGAGGCAACAGATTTTGAGGAGGCTTAAGGAGGGGAAATAGTTAGTTAAGGCAAATTCAGATCATATTTCTTTCACCAGAACACACATTCAACCAGAAATTTAAGAAAAATATTGAAGAAATGTTTTTATTAAACATATAAATCATGTTTAATAATTAATTTTGGAGCAAAAATATTACAAAACAATTGAACTGTTTTCAAAAGGAGAATCAGTCAATTGCTGAGAGCACCCCACCTCCATTGCAAAGGAGGCACAACATCAAACCAGCCAGCTGGTCATGCGGGGTGGGTCAACCCCAGGGAATCATACCACAGGCTGGAAATGCAAATCTCCCACTGTCACAGTTGGGGATACTTTGATCTTTTCCCCACAGGAAGACTTGGACATAGCTATTTTAAAATGAATTCTAAGCAAAAGCTGTCAAAAAGGTGCTAGCTTTTTAGGACAGCCCCATGCAGAGTTGCAATTCCGTAGACACATGAATGGTAATTAATATACGAGATGGGAAGTGCTTCCTTTCAGAAACCAAGAAGGGTCAATTCCTGAACAACGTCTGGTCATTGAGCAAGACATCTAGTACCTTGGTGTTGGAAAATTCTTTTGATCTCTATTAGTCTTTGAAGACAGGCCTTTTAAAATCAAGACACCGACACTAGAAAGGTCAAGCAGCAGAGAGATTGTATTTTTTAAGTTGAATTAGATTAGCGTACGTGTTCTTCATTTTTGTAATAGCATGCAAACATGATCTACCGAGTGTCTCTCACCAAACTCAATGTTCTGTATGTTTTGACTACTGTGGAATAAAACAGCTTAACGAATGTTGTCTCACCTAGTGTTAACTTGGTTTGCTTTCAGAGGGATTGACGGAGTGCGTAAACCACAAAGATCTGATCCAGAAGATATTATTACACTCCCAGGTCCCACTAGTAGATATAGGGCAGTGGGAATCAACTTCCACAAGAAGCAGGCAGCCTGACTATTTAAGGGAGCAGCTGACACCAATGAACCCAAAGAAATATCTGCGGAAGACCCGAATTTCTAACACCTGGCATGGTTTTCTGAAGTTAGGTGACTCCAAAGCGATGAGCATATCGGTATGAAGTCACGGTGCTCAGTGTTTGTAATGGACTAGGTCATGTGGAGGATAAACAACATACACAGGGACAGTCCCCGTAATGGACATCACTTGAGCGTCCTAACAGGACAGAAGAGCCTACTCGAGAACCCTTTAATTATTTCTGGTTGTCCTAGATCAGAAGGTTCCCCAGCTGGACTGTATCAGACTGAACTTTACACCCAAACATGAATCTATTTTTCCCAGAACAATCTACTGTGCATTTCCAGCATTTTGGGTTCTATTTCTGTTGAATATCACTGGATGCATGTAAAAAACATCCCCAGCTATACACGAGATGCACTTATTTTCGTCTCCAAAAAATAACTTATAATCCTGAAAACCTGAAGCACTGAATCATAATTATGTTCCTATCAATAATATTTTGGGATACTGAATCAGTAATTTGAGACATTACATAAGCTATTGAAGTCTATGGGATTAAAGGGACAGTGGCAGCGTGGATACAAAATTTGCAGAGAGACAGAAAGCAGAGATTAGCAGTTAACAATTGTTTTTCAGATTGGAGGGAAGTATACAGTGATGTCCTTAAAGTGAAGTACTTAAAGTAGATAAGTCAACCAGTCCAGATGGGATGCATCCTAGGTTGCTGAGGGAGGTAAGGGTAGAAATTGCAGAGGTGGTGGGCACAACCTTCCAATCCTCCTTAGATACAGGAGTGGTGCCAGAGGACTGCAAATGTTATACCCTTGTTTAAAAAAGGAGAGAAGGATAAACCCGGCAACTGCAGGCCAGTCAGTTTGTCAGTGGCGGGGAAACTTTTAGAAACAATAATCCGGGAGAAAATTAACATCCACTTGGACAAGCATGGGCTAATAAAGGAGCCAGCACGGATTTAAGGGCAAATCGTGGTTGACTAACTTGATTGAGTTTTTTGATGAGGTAGCAGGGAGGGTGGTTGAGGGCAGTGCAGTTGTGTATTTGGACTTTCAAAAAGGCATCTGATAAAGTGCCATATATTAGGCTTGTTAGCAAAATTGAAAGTCCATAGGATAAAAGAGGCAGTAGCAGCATGGATACAAAATTGGCTAAGGGATAGAAAAGAGAGTTGTGGTGAATAGCTGTTTTTTGGACTAGAAGTAGGTATACAATGGTGTTCCCCAGGGTTCAGTACTAGGACCACTGCTGTTTTTGATATACATTAATGACTTGGACTTGGGGGTACAGGGCACAATTTCAAAATTTGCAGATGACACGAAACTTGGAATTATAGTGAACAGAGAGGAAGATAGTAATAGACTTCAAGAGGACATAGGTGGAATGGTCGAACACATGGCAGATGAAATTTAACGCAGAAAAGTGTGAGGTGATACATTTTGGTAGTCAGAATGAGAGAAAATATGTGGCTCGGTGTCAAATTTTGTTTGTTAATGCTCCTGTGAAGCGCCTTGGGACGTTTCACTTCATTAAAAGGTGCTATATAAATACAAGTTGTTTTTGTTGTAGTGAATGGTACAATTTTAAAGAGGGTGCAAGAACAGAGAGACCTGGGGGTGTTTGTACACAAATCTTTGAAGGTGGCAGGACAGGTTAACAAAGCTGTTAATAAAGCATATGGGATCCTGGGATTTATAAATAGAGGCATAGAGTACAAAAGCCAAGATTATGCTGAGCCTTTATAAAACACTAGATCGGCCCCAGCTGGAGTATTGTGTCCAATTCTGGGCACTGCACTTTAGGAAGGACGTGAACACTTTGGAGAGGGTACAGAAGAGATTTACTAGACTGGTTCCAGGGATGAGGGATTACAGTTACGTGGATAGACTGGAGAAGCTGGGGTTGTTCTCCTTGGAGCAAAGAAGGCTAAGAGGAGATTTGATAGAGGTGTTTAAAATCATGAAGGATTCAGATAGAGTAAATAAAGAGAAACTGTTTCCAATAGCTGATGGGTCGATAACCAGAGGGCACAGATTTGGTAACACAAACTGCAAAAGAAGCAGAGGCGACATGAGGAAAACTTTTTTAGGCAACGAGTGGTTAGGATTTGGAATGCATTGCCTAATAGGGTGGTGGATACAGATTCAATAGTAGCCTTCAAGTATTCATTCCATAACCTTTAGAAGGAGAAAGAGCGGGTGAAGTGGGACTAACTGGATTGCTCTCTAAAAAGCTGAAACAGACTCGATGAGCCAAATCATAGAAAGTTACAGCACGGAAGGAGGCCATTTTGGCCCATCGTGTCCGCACCGGCCAACAAAGAGCTATCCAGCCTAATCCCACTTCCCAGCTCTTGGTCCGTAGCCCTGCAGGTTAGAGCATCCCAAGTGCACATCCAAGTACTTTTTAAATGTGGTTAGGGTTCCTGCCTCCACCATCCTTTCAGGCAGTGCGTTCCAGACCCCCACAACCCTCTGGGTGAAGAAATTTCCCCTCAAATCCCTCTAAACCTTCCACCAATTACTTTAAATCTGTGCCCCCTGGTTTTTGACCCCTCTGCTAAGGGAAATAGGTCCTTTCTATCCACTTTATCTATGCCCCTCAGAATTTTATACACCTCAATAAGGTCTCCCCTTAGCCTCCTCTGTTCCAAGGAAAACAGACCCAGCCTATCCAGTCTTTCCTCATAGCAAAGATTCTCTACTCCCGGCAACATCCTTGTAAATCTCCTCTGTACCCTCTCTAGTGCAATCACATCTTTCCTGTAATGTGGTAACCAGAACTGCATGCAGTACTCTAGCTGAGGCCTAACTAGTGTTTTATACAGTTGAAGCATAACCTCCCTGCTCTTGTATTCTATGCCATGGCTAATAAAAGCAAGCATTCCGTATGCATTCTTAACCACCTTATCTACCTGGCCTGCTACCTTCAGGGATCTGTGGACATGCACTCCAAGGTCCCTTTGTTCCTCTACACTATTCAGTGTCCTACCATTTAATGTGTATTCCCTTTCCTTGTTAGCCCTCCCCAAATGCATTACCTGACACTTCTCCAGATTGAATACCATTTGCCACTGTTCTGCCCACCTGACCAATTTATTGATATCTCCTGCAGTCTACAGCTTCCTTCTTCAGTATCAACCACACAGCCAATTTTAGTATCATCTGCAAACTTCTTAATCATACCCCCTATATTCAAGTCTAGATCATTGATATATACCACAAAAAGCAAGGGACCTAGTACTGAGCCCTGCGGAACCCCACTGGGAACAGCCTTCCAGTCACAAAAACACCCATCAACCATTACCCTCTGCTTCCTGTCTCCGAGCCAGTTTTGAATCCAACTTGACACTTTGCCCTGGATCCCATGGGCTTTTAACTTCGTGAGCAGTCTGCCATGTGGAGCCTTATCAGAAGCCTTGCTAAAGTCCATATAAACTACGTCAAACGCAATACCCTCATCTACCCTAGTTACCTCCTCAAAAAATTCAATCAAGTTTGTCAGGCACGACCTTCCCTTAACAAATCCATGCTGACTATCCTTGATTAATCCGTGTCTTTCTAAATGAAGATAAATGGCCTCTTTCTGTGCTGTACTATTGTATGATTGTCCAAGGGATCAGTACTAAGCTCTTTTTGATATATGTGACCTGGACTTCTGTATGGGCGGCATCATTTCAAAGGTTGCAGATGACACAAAGCTTGGAAATCTAGTGAACAGTGAGGCGGATAGTAACAAACTTCAGGAGGACATAGACAGACTGGTGAAACGGGTAGACATAGCAGATTAAATTTAATGCACGGAAGTGTGAGGTGATGCATTTTGGAAGGAAAAATGAGGAGAGGCAATATAAACTCAATGATACAATTTTAAAGGGGCTGCAGGAAGAGAGAGACATGGGGTACACATACACAACTCGTTGAAGGTACAGAACAAGTCGATAAAGCTGTTAAAAAATATGGGACACTTGGCTTTATAAATAGAGGAAGAGTACAAAAGCATGGAAGTGATGGTAAATTTTATAAATCACTGGTTAGACCTCAGCTAGAGTGATGTGTCCAATTCTGGACACAACACTTTAGAAAGCATGTCAAGGTCTTGGCGAGGGTGCAGAGATTTACCAGAATTATACCAAAAATTAGGGAATTCAGTTTTGTGGAGACTAGAGAAGCTGGGATTGTTCTCCTTAGAGCAAAGGGGAGATTTATTAGAGATGTTCAAAATTATGAGGGGCTTTGATAGAGTAGATAGGGAGAAACTGTTTCCACTGGCAGGAGGGTCAGTAACCAGAGGGCACAGATTCAAGATACTGTAATTAGCAAAAGAAAGCTAGTGGGAAGATGAGTCGTCATTTTTTTTTAATCGAGCAAATTATGATCTGGAATGCTCTGCCTGAAAGGGTGGCGTAAGCAGATTCAATAATAACTTTCAAAAGGGAAGTGAATATATACTTAAAAAGTAAAAATTTGCAGGTCTATGGGGAAAAGAGCAGGGGAGTGGGACTAATTAGAAAGCTCTTTCAAAGATCCGTCATAGGTACGATGGCCCGAATGGCCTCCTTCTATGTTGTATTATTCTATGATTCTATGGTAAGTGCAGCATTCTTGGGAGGAACAGATGACTTTGGACCTATGGTTTCCATGAGTAATGAACAACTGCATTATCAACTTCACGACAACCAGGATGGTAAGAGGCAAACTAGATGGACCGTGGTCTTTTTTCAGCTAGCAATTCCTAATTGAAACCTTTACAATTCTGATCAAACTTCATGAGGTGGTCTAAAGCCTTTTGTTTCAGTGTATTGTTGAGATAGATGTTAACTGGTTGCCAAAGAACAAAACTTTCCTAAAATTTAAATAAACAAACTGGTTTTCATACTTGCAGTTTCTTTGTTTCCTCTGCTACCATTGTGGTCTTCAAAAGAGCTGCTTCTTCTTCCAATGCCTTCCCTAAATCCTCTGAAAACAAAAGTATGGTTATGGAATGTCAGTTGACCTACTATGGCTTTCCCTTTCTCACTTCAATTCTACAACATGGTTTCATGCATCAGTTGTGACTCAGTGGTAGCACTCTCACCTCTGAGTCAGAAGGTTGTCGGTTGAAGTCTCACTTCAGAGACTTAATCTAGGCGGACACGTCAGTGCAATACTGAGGGAGTGCTGCACTGTTGGAGGCGCCGTCTTTTCGGATGAGACATTAAACCGAGGCCCCGTCTGCCCTCTCAGATGCATGTAAAAGATCCTCAGGCATTATTTGGAGAAGAGCAGTGGCGTTCTCCCCTATGTCCTGGCCAATATTTAATCCTCAACCAACATCACTAAAATAGATTATTTGCCCATTATCACATTGCTGTTTGTGGGACCTTGCTGTGTGCAAAATTGGCTGCTGCGTTTTGTAATTACCACAGTGACTACACTTCAAAAGTACTTTATTGGCTGTAAAGTGCTTTGGGATGTGCTGAGGTTGTGAAAGATGCTACAGAGATGCAAGTTTTTTTTTCTTTTACTTGTCATCTATATGTTTTGCAAACATCAAATTTTGACTACCTCCAAATTCAAGTAACCGGATTGAGGAAGCTGTGGGATTGGTCTAGAATCTAAATAATGATAACGTAATGGTTGTAATTTTGTTCTATGCAAGTAGCATTTTCTTGTACTACTTAACAATAACACAAGGTAATGCCACTTCACTAAACTGTGAAATGCTACCATTGCGGCCTTCACTAAACCGTGAAATGTGAAATGCACTGGCCTTGAGCTGACTTTCTTGCACTTACTGCACTTGTCTATTTTGCTCTGGATAATGTGGGAACAATGAGCAGCAATTCCTTGCAAGTGTGTTTCAAAGTAAATTTAGACGGTATGGCATCATGTTTAGGTGAAAGGATTTTATGAAAACAACCAAGTATCAGCAATCACAAATGGACTATTGCATTCTGCACAGAATTTAAAGCCTTTGACAGACGTTGGTGCAGACATGCTGATCGAAGAGGGGAAGCATTTAGTTACGATAGCAAAATACTGCGGATGCTGGAAATCCGAAGCATTTAGTTAGTTTTGATGCACATGAAATTTGGAGGGGCTAACAGACCGACCAGCTGGGGCACATTCTACTGTATGTGCTCAGTGTTGTGCCTTAGCCGTCTTATATGTTAATGCTGGTTTGCTTTTCCACATAGATGTACATAAAAGCTACAACACAGGAACAGGCCATTCAGCCCACATCGACATTTACACTCCATGCGAGCGAACAGTCCTAATCACACTTACCTGTCCCTGTTCCCATATCCCTTTTTCTTAATCCACCTATCCAATCTTATCTTGAATGTTGACATAATTTCTGCCTCAACCACTAACTCTGGAAGTCCACAGCCTCACAACTCTTAGTGTAAAGAAGTTTTTTCCTGCCCTCTGTTCCAAAGTTCTTATATTTAATCTTATATCTCTGCCTGCTTATTCTTGATCCCTCAACCACCAGAAACAGCCATCTTCTATCTACCCTGTTACATCCTTTCAACACTTCTATCACATCGCCCCCTAATCTGCATTGTTCTCACACAAAAGACCCAGTATTTCCAAGTCTTTCTGCCTACTTATATTTCCTCATACCAGACAGCATGCCTAGTGAATATGCATAGTGAATTCCAGTTAAGTTCTAAACTTAAATTTCAGTTCAATGAAACAATGCACACGTTCTATAGTACTCACCTACAGCTTATCTCCGACTCACCACTGAATCCCTACTCTCACCAAATTCCCGTTTTAGAAGTCCTTATTCTCACTCAGTTACCAGCTCACTCCGTGATGTGCTCTCCACTCCAGCTGCAGCTCTCACAACTCATTTATTTACCAAACAACATAAAGAGCACAGCTTTTGTATACCTTGCATGCTTATCCTGGAAATGGCATCCTGGTGTGATGTTTTTCTGGAGGATTGCCACCCAATGCCAACACCACAATTCCCTGAGAAACACAAACACCCATACAGACCTGATAAACAGACAGCACGCTTGAAGCTCCGTCTGACTAACCTAACTTGTGTCTGTAGAGAGGCTGGAGACATTGTCAACAAGAGGTCAATATGAGAAAGGAGGAAAGACTTGCATTTATATAGCGCCTTTCACGACCACCAGACTTCCCAAAGCGTTTTAAGAACATAAGAAATAAGAGCAGGAGTAGTCCATACGGCCCCTCGAGCCTGCCCCACCATTCAATAAGATCATGGCTGATCATCGACCTCAACTCCACTTTCCCGCCCGATCTCCATATCCCTGGATTCCCCATGAGTCCAAAAATCTATCTATCTCAGACTTGAATATACTCAAAGACTCAGCATTCACAGCCCTCTGGGGCAGAGAATTCCAAAGATCCACAACCCTCTGAGTGAAGAAATTCCTCCTCATCTCGGTCTTAAATGGCCGACCCCTTATCCTGAGACTATGCCCCCTAGTTCTAGACACTCCAGCCAAGGGAAACAACCTCTCAGCATCTACCCTGTCAATCCCCTTTAGAATCTTGTATGTTTCAATGAGATCACCGCTCATTCTTCTAAACTCCAGAGTATTGGCCCATTCTACACAATCTCTCCTCACAGGACAGCCCTCTCATCCCAGGAATCAATCTAGTGAACCTTCGTTGCACCGCCTCCAAGGCAAGTATATCCTTCCTTAGATAAGGAGACCAAAACGGTGTACAGTACTCCAGGTGTGGTCTCACCAAGGCCCTGTACAATTGCAGCAAAACTTCCTAACTCTTATACTCCAACCCCCTTGCAATAAAGGCCAACAAGCCATTTGCCTTCCTTATTGCTTGCTGTACCTGCATGCTAGTTTTCTGTGTTTCTTGCACGAGGACACCCAAATCTCTCTGAACACCAACATTTGAAAGTTTCTCACCATTTAAAAAATATTCTTTTTCTACTCTTCCTACCAAAGTGAATAACCTCACATTTCCCTACATTATACTCCATCTGCCACCTTACTGCCCACTCACTTAGTCTATCTATATCCCTTTACAGACTCTGTGTTCTCCTCACAGCTTACTGTCCCACCTAGCTTTGTATCATCAGCAATATTGGATACATTACACTCAGTCCCTTCATCTAGGTCATTAATATAGATTGTAAATAGCTGAGGCCCCAACACTGACCTTGCGGCACCCCACTAGTTACAGCCTGCCAACCTGAAAAAGATCAGTTTATCCCTACTCTCTGTTTTCTGTCCGTTAACTAATCCTCTATCCATGCTACTATATTACCCTCAACCCCGTGAGCCCTAATCTTGTGTAATAACCTTTTATGTGGCACCTTATCGAATATCCAAATATACTACATCCACTGGTTCCCCTTTATCTACCCTGCTAGTTACATCCTCAAAAAACTCCAACAAATTTGTCAAACACAAATTCCCTTTTTAGAGCAAATTAAGTACGTTTTGAAGTATAGTCACTGTTGTAATGTAGGAAACGCGGCAGCCAATTTGCACAAAGCAAGCTCCACAAACAACAATGTGATAACGACCAGATAATCTGTTTAGTGATGTTGATGGAGCGATAAATATTAGCTAGGACACCGGGGATAACTCCCCTGCTCTTAGAAATAGTGTCGCGGGATCTTTTACGTCCACCTGAGAGAGCAGACAGGGCCTCGGTTTAACGTCTCATCCAAAAGACGGCACCTCTGACACTGCAGCGCTCCCTCAGTACTGCACTGGAGTGTCAGCCTAGATTTTTGCGCTCAAGTCTCTGGAGTGGGACCTGAACCCACAACCTTCTGACTCAAAGACGAGGGTGCTACCCACTGAGACACATGCTGACACACATAGGAGGAGCAAAGAAAACTCAGCTGGGAAAATTAAATGGTGCAACAACACTGGGGCTTTACACAACACATTACAGGAAACTCTTTATTAACCGGCACCGACGGGACCGGCGTGGTGCCGGTTAATCAAAAAGTCCGGATAACGGAGAGTTATATCTCCCAACGTACGAGAGCCCCGTACACACTGACATGCGCCTGCATTCGGAGCTCCGTCTCCCCGGGGACCGCCAGCTGACCATCTGTCGTGTCCGCTGCCTACCCGGGCTGCACATTCCCCTCCCAATCTACATGCTCCGATACCAGGCAAACACCTCGGGGTCTTTTTTAAAGTTATTTTTAAAGGAGAGATGAAGGAAAACCCCGGTTACCTACTCAAGAATTTTGCCGGTTAAGAGAGATTTCCAGTTATTTGGGTGCCGGTTAAAAGAGAGTTTCCTGTATTAGGAGACCATGTGCAGCACCATCTATCTAAGTATTAGCTTGATACACGAGCGCAGTACATGGCTTCTTTAGAACCTACCAAGATAGGCCAAACTCCTACAGTGAAGAAGTTGTTTTCAAAATTACGATGGGGCTGACAAAAGATGGTTCCACTTAAGGAAGGGTTCAAAAGCTACGCAATACGATTTTATAATGAGTACATTTTGGCAGATCTATTAAAGTGCAAGGCACATGTAATAAGTTACTAGGAAGGTCAATTAAGCAAACAGTGTAAGTAGGTTCAAGAGACATCTGAATGAGTTTCAGGAAAGGGGAATAGGATTGGGGGAAAAAATTGAGATCAATCAAAAACAAGCACATTTGTTGGGTCAAAAGGAATTTTCCTGTTGTAAAGTTTTCTATGCTTTTCATCATACAAGTCTTCACTGATCAGCACACCACACCTAACAGGAACTGCACCTTTCCTTTAAAATCTTAATGAAAATCACTTAACCTCTTGCATTTACATAGCACCTTTAACGTAGTAAAACCCCCCCAAGCGTGTCACAGGAGCATTATCAGACAAAAATTGACACTGAGCCAAAGGAGGAGATATTAGGATGGGTGATTAAAAGCTTGGTCAAAGAGGTAGATTTTAAGGAGGGTCTTAAAGGAGGAGAGAGAGTTGGAGAGGTGGAAATATTTAGAATTCCAGAGTTTAGGGCCTAGATAGCTGAAGGTACAGCCACCAATGGTGGAGCCAAGGAAATCAGGGATGCACAAGAGTTGGAGGAACGCAGAGTTCTCGGATTGTAGGACTGGAGGACGTTAGAGATAGGGAAGGTCGAGTTCAGAGAGAGATTTGAACACGAGGACGACAATTTTAAAA
Source organism: Squalus acanthias (assembly GCA_030390025.1). Classification (NCBI taxonomy): domain Eukaryota; kingdom Metazoa; phylum Chordata; class Chondrichthyes; order Squaliformes; family Squalidae; genus Squalus; species Squalus acanthias. The sequence goes on along the minus strand of CM059427.1, from coordinate 114,199,458 downwards.
TCAAGGCGTGATGGACTGGGAACCAATGTAAGTCAGGGAGCACAGGGGTGATGGATGAATAGGACTTAGTATGAGTTAAGATATGGGTAGCAGAGTTTTGGATGAGCTGAAGTTTATGGAGGGTAGAAGATGGGTGGGAGACCGTCCAGGAAAACACTGGAACTGTCGAGTCTGGTGGCAACAAAAGCATGGATGAGGGTTTCAGCAGCAGATGAGCGGAGTCAGGCAATGTTATGGAGGTGGACGTAGGCGGTCTTTGTGTGGAGAGGAAATGGCGTCAGATGCTCAGCTCAGGGTCAAATAGGACGCTAAGGTTGTGAACAGTCTTGGTTCAGCCCGAGACAGCCTGAGTCAGAAGGTTGTGGGTTCAAGATCCACTCCAGAGACTTGAGCACAAAAATCTAGGCTGACACTCCAGTGCAGTACTGAAGCAGTCTTTCAGATGAAACATTAAACCGAGGCCCCGTCTGCTCTCTCAGGTGGACGTAAAAGGTTCCATGGCACTATTTCAAAGAAGAGCAGGGGAGTTCTCCCCGGTGTCCTGGCCAATATTTATGCCTCAATCAACATAACAAAAACCAGATGATCTGGTCATTATCACATTGCTGTTTGTGGGAGCTTGCTGAGCACAAATTGGCTGCCGCGTTTCCTACATTACAACAGTGACTACACTTCAAAAGTACATTGGGGGAGACCAAACGCAGATTGGGTGACCGCTTTGCGGAACACCTCCGTTCAGTTCGTAAGGGGGACCCCGAGCTCCCGGTGGCCTGTCACTTTAATTCTCCGCTCCACTCCCACCTCACCGTCCTCGGCCTATTACACTGTTCCACGGAAGCTCAGCGTAAGCTCGAGGAACAGCACTTCATCTTTCGTTTAGGCACCCTACAGCCCTCTGGACTCAATATCAAGTTCAACAATTTTAGATCATAACCTCAGCCCCTATCACATTTATATTTTATTTTTTCATCCACCCTTTTGTTTGGCCCCCCCTTTTTTTTCCCTCCCAGAAGCTGGCAGCTGTCCTTCATTCTGCCAGTGCATTTCACACTTCATCTAGCCTCAACCTGTCACATTAACACCTCCTCTTGCCTTGATTATCTCTTAATGTCTCTCAATGTCTCTTAATCTCTCCTTTTGTTCTTTCATCCCCTCCCCCTTTTCCCAGCTTTATACTTGCTTTAAATCTATTTCATTTCCTGCTAACTCTGTTTCTCTCTCCACGGATGCTGCCTGGCCTGCTGAGTTTTTCCAGCGTTTTCTATTGTTATTTCAAAAGTACTTCATTGTCTGTAAAATGCTTTGGGACGATCCGAGGTTGTGAAAGGCGCTATAGAAATGCAAGTCTTTCTTTTTTTTGGCAGGGGCCAAAGACAATGGCTTCGGTCGTCCCAATCTTTAATTGGAGGAAATTTCGGCTCATCCAGAACCGGATGTCGGATAAGTAGTCTGACACAGAGGAAGTGGAGGGTAGATAAGTTTTTTCATTTAATAGGCATTTAATTTGACGTATGATGTAACAAATACTGCAAAATACATTGCATGCAGTCTTAAAACCAGGGATGTCACAATTTTGTCCCAAGGCACATTTAGATTAGCTAAGGAAATGTATGCAGAATTAAACAGTAAATTAGGGCAACCCTTCCTCAAACAAATGGCATGTAGTGATGGCCATTCTGTACAAATGCAGCATTTGCTTGGAATTTCCACTATGGTACATAATGTGCAATCCCAGAATACAGAATCTGAGCGCACCTCACCCTACAATATACTCTACCCATTTCCCGTTGGTGCTTCTCCAGAGATTGCTTCATCTGCTGCTGGTTTTGTTCCCTAATATTCTCCAATTCGATGTGCTGTCGGTTCTGCAGCACTGCCACCTCCTGGCGTCGTTTATCATTCAGCACCTCTCGCAGCTCAGCAAGGGACTCCTCCTTCTCACGCTGCAGGTTAGACTGCATAAGCTCAAGTTGGGCCCTGTGCATGTTGTTCAGGCTTAGACGTAGGGATTCCAACTCCAGGTGGTGTTCTGTCTGCAGGAAAGGAACAGCTTTTCTCAGAATATGGACACCACACAAACTGGCCAGGGTAATTCAATAGTAACTCAGGAACATTCTTGCTTCTTTAGCTGAATTATATACATCTTAAATTCCATAAATGTGGAGATTTAGCTTGTGAAGTGACCCCATAACTCTGACAGATTTTCCATTTTGGATACTGATGGGGGAGATGGTTTCTCAGGGGAATGCAGCAAGAGCCAAGTCCATGGCACTACGAGTGGCTCAGCTGCACAGGAGGGGAGGAAAGAGTGGGAGAGCAATAGTGATAGGGGATTCTATCGTAAGGGGAACAGATAGACGTTTCTGTGGCCGCAGACGTGACTCCAGGAGGGTATGTTGCCTCCCTGGTGCCAGGGTCAAGGAAGTCACTGAACGGCTGCAGGGCATTCTGAAGGGGAAGGGCGAACAGTCAGAGGTCGTGGTTCACATTGGTACCAACGACATGGGTAGAAAGAGGGATGAGGTCCTGCAAAAAGAATTTAGGGAGCTAGGTAGCAGATTAAAAAGCAGGACCTCAAAGGTTGTAATCTCTGGATTACTCCCGGTGCCACGTGCTAGTGAGTAAAGGAAGAAGAGGATAGAGCAGATGAATGCGTGGCTAAAGAGTTGGTGCAGGAGGGAGGGCTTTAGTTTCCTGGATCACTGGGTCTGCTTCTGGGGTAGGTGGGACCTGTACAAGTCAGACGGGTTGCACCTGAACCGGAACGGGACCAACATCCTTGCGGGGAGGTTTGCTAGTACTGTTGGGGGGGGGTTTAAACTAACTTGGCAGGGGGATGGGATACAGAGTGGAGCGAGAGTAGGGGGTGATGCACAGCCAAATATAGAGGAAAAAACAAGTCAGCCTGGAAGGCAGAGCAAATATGTAATGGCACAAGGGAGTATGGCAAGGCTGGATGGCATTTATTTTAATGCAAGGAGTCTTGCGAGTAAGGCAGATGAATTGAAGGTGTTGATGAACACATGGGAGTATGATATTGTTGCTATCACAGAGACATGATTGAGGGGCAGGACTGGCAGCTCAATATTCCGGGGTATAGAATCTCCAGGCGAGACAGAGGTGGGTGTAAAAGAGGAGGGGGTGTCGCAATATTAATCAAGGAGTCAATTACTGCTGTAAGGAGGGATGATATCTTAGCAGGTTCCTCTAATGAGGCCATATGGGTAGAACTTAAAAACAAAAAGGGGGCAAGCACTTTGCTGGGAGTGTACTATAGGCCCCCAAACAGTCAGGGGGAGATAGAGGAACAGATATGTAGGCAAATCTCAGAAAAGTGTAGAATTAATAGTAGGGGATTTCAACTTCCCCAATATTAACTGGGATAGTCAGAGTGTGAAAGGCTTAGAGGGTGCGGAATTCTTAAACTGCATCCAGGAGAGCTTTTTGAGCCAGCATGTAGAAAGTCCTACAAGAGAGGGGGCGGTACGGGACCTAATTCTAGGGAATGTAGCCGGGCAAGTGGTAGAAGTGTCAGTAGGGGAGCATTTTGGTGACAGTGACTATAATTTAGTGAGATTTAAGGTAGTCATGGAAAAGGACAAAGATGGACCGGAAATAAAGGTTCTAAATTGGGGGAAGGTCGATTTTAATATGATAAGGCAGGATCTGGCCAAAGTGGACTGGGATCAGCTACTTGTCGGAAAATCCACATCAGAGCAATGGGAGTCTTTCAGAAAGGAAATAGAGAGAGTACAACGGCAACATGTTCCCGTAAAGGTCAAGGGTGGGACCAACAAGCCCAGGGAACCCTGGATGTCAAGGGATATACGAGAATGGATAAGGAAAAAAAGGGAGGCTTTTGGCAGATACAAAGGATTAAAAACAGTGGAAGCCCTAGAGGAGTATAGAAAGTGCAGGGGGGTACTTCAAAAAGAAATTAGGAGAGCGAAGAGGGGGCATGAAATAACACTGGTGGGCAAAATAAAGGAAAATCCCAAGGTCTTTTATAAGTATATTAAGGGCAAAAGGATAACCAGGGAAAGAGTAGGGCCCATTAGGGACCAAAGTGGCAATCTGTGTGTAGAGCCAGAAGATGTAGGTGGGGTTTTAAATGAATATTTTGCATCTGTGTTCACTGTGGAGAAGGACGATGTTGGCATAGAAATCAGGCAGGGGGATTGTGATATACTTAAACAAATTAGTATTGAGAGGGAGGAGGTACAAGCGGTTTTAGCAGGCTTAAAAGTGGATAAATCCCCAGGCCCAGATGAGATGTATCCCAGGCTGCTGTGTGAGGCAAGGGAGGAGATTGCAGGGGCTCTGACACAAATTTTCAGAACCTCTCTGGCCACAGGGGAGGTTCCAGAGGACTGGAGAACAGCTAACGTAGTACCATTATTCAAGAAGGGTAGTAGGGAGAAACCAGGGAATTACAGGCCAGTGAGCCTAACATCAGTGGTAGGGCAATTATTGGAAAAAATTCTGGAGGGACAGAATTAGTCTCCACTTGGAGAGGCAAGGATTAATCAAGGATAGTCAGCATGGCTTTGTCAGGGGGAGATCATGTCTGACCAATTTGATTGAATTTTGAGAGGGGGTGACTAGGTGTGTGGATGAGGGTAGTGCAGTTGATGTGGTCTACATGGACTTCAGTAAGGCTTTTGACAAAGTCCCGCATGGGAGACTGGTCAAGAAGGTAAGAGCCCATGGGATCCAGGGCAACTTGGCACATTGGATCCAAAATTGGCTTAGTGGCAGGAGGCAGAGGGTGATGGTCGAAGGTTGTTTTTGTGACTGGAAGCCTGTGTCCAGTGGTGTACCGCAGGGATCGGTGCTGGGTCCTTTGCTGTTTGTAGTGTACATTCATGATTTACATATGAATGTAGGAGGTATGATCAGTAAGTTCGCAGATGACATGAAAATTGGTGGGTTGGTAAATAGCGAGGAGGGAAGCCTCAGGCTACAGGACGATATAGACGGGTTGGTCAGATAGGCAGAACAGTGGCAAATGGAATTTAACCCTGAAAAGTGAGGGTGATGCATTTTGGGAGGACTAACAAGGCAAGGGAATACACAATGAATGGTAGGACCCTAGGAAGGACAGAGGATCAGAAGGACCTTGGTGTGCAGGTACATAGATCCCTGAAGGCAGCAGGACAGGTAGATAAGGTGGTTAAAAAGGCATATGGGATACTTATATTCTATGCCTCGGCTAATGAAGGCAAGAGCAGGGAGGTTATGATGGAGCTGTAGAAAACGCTAGTTAGGCCACAGCTGGAATACTGTGTGCAGTTCTGGTCGCCACACTATAGGAAGGGTGTGATTGCATTGGAGAGGGTGCAGAGGAGATTCACCAGGATGTTACCTGGGCTGGAGCGCTTCAGCTATGAAGAGAGACTGGACAGGCTGGGGTTGTTTTCCGTAGAGCAGAGAAGGCTGAGGGGGGACCTGATTGAGGTGTACAAAATTATGAGGGGCATAGATAGGGTAGATAGAAAGGAACTTTTCCCCTTAGTAGAGGGGTCAATAACCAGGGGGCATAGTTTCAAGGTAAGGGGCAGGAGGTTTAGAGGGGATTTGAGGAAAAACTTTTTCACCCAGAGGGTGGTTGGAATGTGGAACTCACTGCCTGAAAGGGTGGCAGAGGCAGGAACCCTCACAACATTCAAGAAGCATTTGGATGAGCACTTGAAACGCCATAGCATACAAGGCTACGGACTAAGTGCTGGAAAATGGGATTAGAATAGACAGGGCTTGATGGCCGGCGCAGACACGATGGGCTGAAGGGCCTCTTTCTGTTCTGTATAACTCTATGACTCTAAATTGAGAGTCAGGTCACGAGTTTAAATGTTTCCAATTCTTTAGAATATTCTACTTATACTGTGAAACTATTAATATATTAGATTTGTGAAATTAAATAACTGGATTAACCTTTACATGGCTAATTGTTTCAGTGGGAACAAGGTCGCATTGACTGGTTTGACAGGTTCCAGTAGCGATGCAGCACTTGGAGCAAGTGTACTGTGGAGATCGCCACAAACATAAACAGGGATATTAAGAAGAGTGTTACTGATTCACGACTAGAATTGAAAGACACTGGCCGAGAAAGTCCCAAGAAAAGAGAGAACTAAAATGTTGGTTCCTTTTATCAAAGCAGTCCTCTGTCTCTTTGCCATTCTGTTGGACTCTGCCTTGCTTTTAAAACTTCACTCAAAGTTCGACAGATTATCCTGTACTATTCATTTCTTGCGACTTGAAGGCAATAAGGTACAGCCACAGCCAGTCACTGCCACTGGCCGGGGGGAGGGGCAAGATAACGGAGCTGCGAGAATTAGGAACAGCAACATGATGCGTTTCAATGCAGAAAATAACTTGTTAGCCAAAAAATTAAATTCTGGGTAAAATCAGATTTTTTTTTTAAATCTTAGCCTCGTGAGTTGAAACCAATAATTGCAGAACGCAAAGCAGAAAAGCTGAATGGCTTCAACACCAAAAGGTCACTGCTACTAGAATTAAGCCTCAGTTTAATTATACGTACAATTGAAGCAACACCATACAGACCAACATACAGGATAATATATACTGAGCTCCCCTGATAGACGCAAGGGTAAAAGCAGTACTCGGCGAAACACTAACACAAACTTCAAATCTCTTCAGTATCTGGTGCACTACTTTTGACAAAAATACATTCAACTTTGTGTATAACTTGAGATGAATACATTAGTACAGAACACATCTTTCTATTCAACTTCATCTACAAAAATGGCATCAAAGACAATCCCATTTCATTCTGAAAGTGAAGGAAAAAACCTTGCTCCGTAAATCTGTGCAGTTAGCTGATCTCAGCTGAGGCAGCTGTTGAGGCACGACTTTAGGCCTCAGCACCATCTGAGGGGGAAGGAAAATCAGTCAGGACTTAGGACACGGGCAGCCGGGTTTTGGATGACCTCAAGTGTACGTAGGGTGGAATGTGGGAGGCCAGCCAGGAGAGCATTGGAATAGTCAAGTCTAGAGATAACAAAGGCATGGATGAGGGTTTCAGCAGCAGGGGAGCTGAGGCAGGGGCGGAGACAGGTGATGTTACGGGGGTGGAAGCAGGCGGTCTTTGTTATGCTGCGGATATGTGGTCGGAAGCTCATTTCAGGGTCAAATATGACACCAAGGTTGTGAACAGTGTGGTTCAGCCTCAGACATATCTTAGGGAGAGGGATGGAGTCAGTGGCTAGGGAACGGGGTTTGTGGCAGGGACTGAAAACAATGGCTTCGGTCTTCCCAATATTTAATTGGAGAAAATTTTTGCTCATCCAGAACTGTATGTCGGACAAGCAGTCTGACAATTTAGAGACTGTGGAGGGGTCGAGAGAAGAGGTAGTGAGGTAGAGCTGGGTGTCATCAGTGTACATGTGGAAACTGACGCTGTGTTTTTGGATGATGTGCCTCGATGGGCCCTTCGTAGGATGCAAGAGAGGCACAGAGGGAAGCTGTGGGCTTATCTAAGAGGGAGTCAAGCCTGGGACGGCGGCAGGACAGTAGGAAGGTCGAAGAGTAATGAAGGATTGGGATAGGGATTTGGGAGGGCAGTGTATCTGAGAGAGGAGAGATGAAAGGAGGCATGACGACAGGAGAGAGTGGTGAGGGAGGGATAAAGAGAAAAAGGAAAATAGGGGGAAAAAGTGGAATGGCTCAGGTCTGGAGCAGTAGCCAAAGGGCGCACGCAAATGGACACAGGAAAAGCTCAGGTTACATAGGCCTGTTTAAATGTAATAATTAATGGAATACATATTTCCTGGTAGCAGGGAATAGGTTGGGGACAATAATCGGGAGACCAGGGTCAAAGTCAGAGGTCCCATGGAGGGACAAGCTGACATGAGCAGGATGGGGCCGGCCCGGAGCATCGACGAACCGCTGTCCAGAGCAGGTGAGTGAAGTCCAGAAGCTATTTGAATGGTAGAGAGTTCGAGGATGGAGGTTGTTGCTGTAAGAATGAGAGTTGGGAGCGATGCAGAAAGATGATGGCAAAATTGACGCAAGTTGGAGGTCAAAGTGGCGGAGAAAAAGTAAAACCACAAGCCAGTGACCAGCAAAGCTGAAAACCGGTAGAACGAGTCACCAGGCAGCAAGTGGAGCAGCAGCTGCTAGCTGGAAGCCAGCAGAGCTGAAAAACCAGTAGAACCAGTTCAGCAGAGACACAGCCAGAAGTTTAAAGGTAAAACACTTTTTGCAGCATAGATAAACACAAAGCAGGTAAGTCTTACAGTGTAATCCAGTGTAGAAACGTAGTGTAATCCAATGTAGTTCAATCCAATTACCCCCATCAGCCTACACTCAATCAGCAAAGTGATGGAAGGTGTCATCGACAGTGCTATCATGCGGCACTTACTCACCAATAACCTGCTCACTGATGCTCAGTTTGGGTTCCGCCAAGATTACGCGGCTCCAGATCTCATTACAGCCTTGGTCCAAACATGGACAAAAGAGCTGAATTTCAGAGGGGAGGTGAGGTGAGAGTGACTGACCCTGACATCAAGACAGCATTTGACTAAGTGTGGCATCAAGGAGCCCTAGTAAAATTGAAGTCAATGGGAATCAGGGGGAAAACTCTCCACTGGCTGGAGTCAGGACCAATGCTCCCTGTAATTTTGTTTGGTGCCGCATGGCCCCTTTAAGGGGTTGCTCGGGCCATTCAAAATACCGCACATGCGAGGTTTTTGCATTGAAAAGCCGGCTACACGGATTCCCTGGAACACTGGTTAGCAGTGTGATGGAATACTCTCCACTTGCCTGGATGAGTGCAGCTCCAACAACACTCAAGAAGCTCGACACCATCCAGGACAAAGCAGCCCGCTTGATTGGCACCCCATCCACCACCTTAAACATTCACTCCCTCCACCACCGGCATACTGTGGCTGCAGTGTGTACTATCTACAAGATGCACTGCAGCAACTCGCCAAGGCTTCCTTGACAGCACCTCCCAAACCTGCGACCTGTATCACCGAGAAGGACAAGGACAGCAGGCGCATGGGAACACCACCACCTCCAAGTTCCCCTCCAAGTCACACACCGATCCTTCATCGTCGCTGGGTCAAAATCCTGGAACTGCCTCCCTAACAGCACTGTGGGAGTACCTTCACTACATGGACTGCAGCAGTTCAAGGCGGCAATTACCACCGCCTTCCCAAGGGCAATTAGGGATGGGCAATAAATGCTGGCCTTGCCAGGGACGCCCAAATCCCATGAATAAAAAAAATGTATTTTGCAGATGCAAGAGCAGGCATCATACGAATTAGTAAATATGGTAAAACTTAGCTATTCACTCTTAAACTTCAATAGCTACGTCAGCAATGTTTTACTATTTTGAACTTAGTGATAATGTCTTTAAATTACTGTGCAAATCTGTTTCTCCCCCTCTATAAATAAATTTGTTGATGTTCAACTATTTAAAGTCCCGACACCCCCAAAGGATGACCACACGTACAAGCAAATGCTGAGACTAGAAGGTAACCATATACAAGATAAAAGAACTGTAAGTGTTTGATAGAAATTGTATTTCGTGCTGAAGACCTCCATGCCAGAACTCGCCGCTCCTAGCCAAGCAAGTCCAGTGCAGCTATTACACGAGCATCTACCCAACCATGTGGAAAATTGCCCAGCTACGTCCTATCACAAAGAACAGGACAGTTCTCCTCCCAATCATTGGCAAAGTGATTGATGGAGTAATCAATCAAGAGTGCAATCAAGTGACAGCTACTCACCAATAACCTGCTGGTCAATCTTCAGCTTGGGTTCCAATAGAACCATTCAGCTTCAGACCTCCTCATAGCCTTGATCAAGACATGGATGCAGGAGCTGAAGACCAGAGAAGAGGCGAGAGTAGCTGCCCTCAATATTCACCAAGTATGGCACCAAGGAGCCCAGCAAAACTGAGGTCACTGGGGGTCAAGGGCAAAACCTTCCAGTGACTGGAATCATACCGGACACAAAAGAAAGATGGTTATAGCTGTTGGAGGCAAATCATCACAACCCCAGGCCATAGCTGCAGGAGTTCCTCAGGGAAGTGTCCTCAACCCAGCCATCTTCAACTGCTTCAATGACCTTCCCTCTGTTGTAAAGTCAGAAATGGGGCTGTTGGCAGATGATTCGATGCTGCTGAACTCCATTCACAACGGCTGATAACGGAGTAACCCAAGCCAGACTACAGCAGGATCTGGACAACATCCAGGCTTGAGCTGACTGATAGCAAATAACATTTGCTCCACAACTGTCAGGCATCCTGGGAGGTCACCATTGAGCAAAAGTTTAGTTCGACCATATCAAAAATGTGATCAAACAGCAGGAGAGGCTGGGTACTCTGGAAAATTTGGCTCACCAAGTGACCCCTCAAAGCCTCTACACTATCTACAAGGCTCAAGGAGGGGATTGCTCACAACTCACCTAGATGGGTTCAGTTGCAACAACATTCAAGAAGCTTGACATCATCTAGAACAGAGCAGTCGGCATGCTGCTACTGGATTCCATGTCCACCCTCCCCCACCATCAGCACACTTCAGGTGCAGTACGTTAAAATCCACAGGATGCACTGCAGCAATTATAAGGTAAGAGCAGGAGTAGGCCATACAGCCCCTCAAGCCTGCTCCGCCATTCAATAAGATCATGGCTGATCATCGACCTCAACTCCACTTTCCCACCCGATCTCCATATCCCTTGATTAGAGTCCAAAAATCCATCTATTTCAGCCTTGAATATACTCAAAGACTCAGCATTCACAGCCCTCTGAGGTAGAGAATTCCAAAGATTCACAACCCTGAGTGAAGAAATTCCTCCTCATCTCAATCTTAAATGGCCGACCCCATATCCTGAGACTATGCCCCCTAGTTCTAGACACTCCAGCCAGGGAAAACAACCTCTCAGCATCTACGATAGCAAAATACTGCGGATGCTGGAAATCTGAAATAACAACAGAAAACGCTGGAAAAACTCAGCAGGCCAGGCAGCATCCGTGGAGAGAGAAACAGAGTTAACGTTTCAGGTCGATGACCTTTCGTCAGAACTGGGAAGAGCCGGAAATCAAATAGATTTAAGGCCAGGGTAAAGCTGGGAAAAGGGGGAGGGGATAAAAGAACAAAGGGAGAGATGAAGAGACATTAGGAGACATTAAGAGATATGCAAGGCAAGAGGTGGTGTTAATGTGACAGATTAAGGCTGAAGAAGTGTGAAATCCACTGGCAGAATGAAGGACAGCTGCCAGCTTCTAGGAGGAAAAAAAAAGTGGGGGGGGGGGGGCAAATAAAAGGGTGGAAAAAATAAAATATAAATGTGATTGGAGCTAAGGTTATGATCTAAAATTGTTGAACTCGATATTGAGTCCAGAGGGCTGTAGCGTGTCTAAACGAAAGATGAGGTGCTGTTCCTCGAGCTTACGCTGCGCTTCCGTGGAACAGTGTAATAGGCCGAGGACGGTGAGGTCAGAGTGGGAGTGAAGCGGTGAATTAAAGTGACAGGCGACCGGGAGCTCGGGGTCCCCCTTACGGACTGAACGGAGGTGTTCCGCAAAGCGGTCACCCAATCTGCGTTTGGTCTCCCCAATGTAGAGGAGACCACATCGTGAGCAGCGAATACAGTATACTAAATTGCAGGAAGTACAAGTAAATCGCTGTTTCACCTGGAAGGGGTGTTTGGGGCCCTGGACAGTGGGAAGAGGGGAGGTGTAAGGGCATGTGTTGCATCTCCTGCGCGTGCACGGGAAGGTGCCGGGCGAAGGGGAAGGGGTGCTGGGGGTGGTAGAGGAGTGGACTAGGGTGTCGCATCTACCCTGTCAATCCCCTTCAGAATCTTGTATGTTTCAATGAGATCACCTCTCATTCTTCTAAACTCCAGAGAGTATAGGCCCATTCTACACAACCTATCATTGGACAGCCCTCTCATCCCAGGAATCAATCTAGTGAACCTTTGTTGCACCGCCTCCAAGGCAAGTACAGGAAACTCTTTATTAACCGGCACCGACGAGACCGGCGTGGTGCCGGTTAATCAAAAAGTCCGGATAATGGAGAGTTATATCTCCCAACGTACGCGAGCCCCGTACAAACTGACATGCGCCTGCATTCGGAGCTCCGTCTCCCCGGGGACCGCCAGCTGACCATCTGTCGTGTCCGCTGCCTACCCGGGCTGCACATTCCCCTCCCAATCTACATGCTCCGATACAAGGCAAACGCCTCGGGGTTTTTTTTTAAAGTTATTTTTAAAGGAGAGATGAAGGAAAACCCCGGTTACCTACTCAAGAATTTTGCCGGTTAAGAGAGATTTCCGGTTATTTGGGTGCCGGTTAAAAGAGAGTTTCCTGTATATCCTTCCTTAGATAAGGAGACCAAAACTGAGGAAAAAATTCATCAAACATACTGTGACAGCTGTAGTTAAAAATACATCTGATAAGCAAAAGCTTGATATTAAATCGGCTCCAACAGGCTGAAGAAAAAGGACTCTTAAAAAGGCTGAACGATTGTTAAAAGGATTGTTAATTTACATGTCGTAAAAGACCACACAGAGAAGGACAAATCACCATAGAACCAGCTCAGGGTCAGCTGGAGATCATTTGAACACCTGCCGACTTAACTTGATTACGTTGTGGACATTGAGAGAAAATAAATGAAGTGTCAATCAGTCGTGGATTGTATTTGTAGGAACCTACAAGCCTGCCCAGAGCTGTGGTTCAAAGTAAAAGACTAAGCAGAAGTTAGAGTTGAGGAGTCACTGCTCCAACCTCGCCTTTCGTTTCCTGGCAGCGCCACCTCACCTGGCTTCATGACTACTCTCTACCTCACAGCTTCAAGCCTTGATGCCGACTTGCAGATTGCTTCTGAAATGGCTGAACAGACTACAAGAGAAAGCCATGTTACACTACAACTGTGTCCATCAAGATATTCGGAGATCTTCTCAGTAAGCCTGAGCCAACCAAGATTTAAAAATTTTGTTACGGGTTTAGTCTAAGATAGACAATTGATTTCCAAAAGGTGATGCATTTTGGGAATTCAGGTGTTGTTTTCTTGTTGTTAAAGCAATTCTAAACCATGTCTGAACCCAAGATGTTATTTAATTCTAATGTCGATTTTTCTAGTGTATAATAAATGATTACTATCTTTATGAAGCCATGGTTTGTGCCGGAAGTTTCTTTAGGGAAAAAGGTCATTAAGTTAAATTCAGAATTAAACCGTAGGGATAAAAAGGCATTTCCCCAAATTTAAGTGTCAAATCACTGTGCGCTTTTGCTCCTACACAGCACCTCCCAGCCCTGTAACCTCTAACACTTAACAAGAGCAGCAAGATCACGGGTACAGAGTCACCTCATGTGCTTTCCAAGTCACACACTAACTTGACTTAAACCGATACCACCATTCTCTCTTTCATGAATCCCTGCTTAATACCATTGTGGAAGCACCATGAACACAAAAACTACAGCGGTTCAAGGAGAAACTCCATCACCACCTTCTTGGGGAACTAGATATTGCCAATTTTGGCCATATCACACATCCGAAGAACAAAATAAAAGTACATACATCAGTAGTTACCGTCTTTCACCAACGACAACTAACCTGCATCTGAAGCCGAGCTTGGCATAGCTCTGCTTCATGTGTCGAGTCCATCTGTGTCCGGATATCATCAAACAGATCTTGCTGTTCTTGAGTCAATCCTGCTCGCTGCTGCTCCATTTCCTCTTTGTGCTTAGTAATCAGTGTACTCATCTCTCGGTTATGCTCCCTTTCATGAACCTGTCAGTGAAGGTAACAAATGTAAATAATAGATATCAAAGCTCCCAAAATTGCTCAGATGTGGTATTCAGCCACAAAGACCAGGAAAATTCCAGTTGCAGGGGGAGCTTTTCTAGTGTCCTGGCCAATATTTATCTACCACCACCAGAACAGATTAACTGTGTCATTCATCTCATTGCTATTTGCTGTACCTTGCTACATGTAAATTGCCTGCCATGATTGCCTACAAAACAAGTGATCACACTTCAAAAGTAATTAATTGGCTGTGAAGGTCTTTGGGCTATCCTGAGAATATAAATACAAGTTCTTGTTTACTTCAGTCTCTGGTCTGCACCAAATTGGTTGATCTCGGGGGCAGAGCAGAATGGATATTGTTCTGCAACTTTCTTTAGACACAAAATAGGATTTCAACCAAGTTTAGTGGACATTTTTGAGAGCTGTTCTCCATAGACAGCGTTTTGGAAAAAAAGAACTTGCATTTATATAGCATCTTTCACCACCCAAAGGACATCTCAAAATGCTTTACAGCCAATGAAGTACTTTGGAAGTGTTATCCTCAATGACTATTGTCTCCAAATCTTTTGTGCTGTTAGAGGATACATGTGTCAAGTTTTTGTCTTAATAATACTCCTGTGCGGCGCCTTGGGACGTTTCACTACATCCAAAGCTGTTGTTGTTTTCTCATACAATGGCCCAGAAATTAGGCTCCCTGGCTTCCCGCAGGTGCAAGGATCCCGCGCGCACCTACCTACCGCGCCTGCCGTTGACCTCTGGGCCCACGGGGACTTCAGCTCCTGGGCCTCCTGCAGCTGCCGGCGCACAGTGCTTGTGTATCCCAGGGGCGTAGTTAGTGCGATGCGTCCCCTGGGATCACGTGGGCCATGGAGAGCCAATGGCAGCAGACCATCTTTCATTCATAGATTTGACAGGAATCTATGAATTGAAATCAGCCCCAAAACTTCAAATAAATTTTTAAAAACCATCACATTATTAAAATAACTATAAGTTAAATAAATTAACTACTTTAAACAAAAATTTAAATTTTTGAAAAAATTAAAATACTTTTAAACAGTGCTAAAAATAAACTTACCTTTCTTTAAAGTATCTAAAAAAGATAAACATGTTGAAAATGTTTTAAAATTGTAATTAATTAACCACTTACCTTGTTAAAAACGGGTCTTGCGCCTCCTTTTTAAAAGTGCAGCTTCTTCCATACTTACCTTCCCAGAGAAACCTGAAAAAAAACCTAAGTTCGCTGCGTGCACGCAGCCTCTCCCGCGCACGCGGTTCACCTCTCAACCCCTCCCTTCACGAGACCGAAGTTCCGGTTTCCCGCGCATGCAGGAAACTGGCACTTCAGGAGGCCTTATGGGTGAGTACATAGCGCGTACTCACCCGGCAAGTGCCGAATTTTTGGCCCATAATTTCTCTTATTTACCCTCATGTTGAGCTACTGGTGTTTACAGTTCGGGATGTACAGGACATTTACTGGTTTCAAGCAGCAACGCACCAGAATAACATTTCCCTTAAAGTAGAAAATATCCCATTGCATCTCCTAGATTCCATTGCCGAATACAAAATCAAATTGCATCAAAACTGTTGCAGTTATTTACTGATCTATTGGCTGAAGAGGTAGTGTATGTACTTTATATAGATTTCAAATACTCCCAAGTCTGTCTTCCTATCGGACAGTCAGATTTCTCAATTTAATTGGAGCACAAAGTGGCTGCACATCCATTTTGTCCTTTTGGTTGTTTTTAGCTTCCTAGCTTTCCAGAGCAGTGATCTGACACTCCGTCTATTTCTTCTGGTCTGCTGAGTTGCAATGATGCAGGAATAGAAACATAGAAGATAGGAGCAGGAGTAGGCCATTCGGCCCCTCGAGCCTGCTCCACCATTCAATGAGATCATGGCTGATCATCCAAACTCAGTACCCTGTACCTGCCTTCTCCCCATATCCCTCGATCCCTTTAGCTTTAAGAAATATATCTAACTCATTCTTGAATCTATTTAATGACTTGGCCTCAACTACCTTCTGTGGTAGAGAATTCCACAGGTTCACCACTCTCTGGGTGAAGAAATTCTTCTTCATTTCTGTCCAAAATGGCTTACCCCCTATCCTTAGATTATGATCCCTGGTTCTGGACTCTCCGACCATCGGGAACATTCTTCCTGCATCTAGTTTGTCCAGACCGGTCAGAATTTTATATGTTTCGATGAGATCCCCTCTCATTCTTCTATACTCCAGCGAGTATAAGCCCAATCGACCCAATCTCTCCTCATATGTCATTCCTGCCATCCCAGGTATCAGCCTTGTGAATCTTCGCTGAACTCCTTCCATGGCAAGAACATCCTTCCTCAAATAAGGCGACCAAAACTGCACACAATACTCAAGGTGTGGTCTCACCAAGGCCCTGTACAACTGCAGCAGGACATCCCTGTTCCTATACTCAAACCCTTTCGCTATGAAGGCCAACATACCATTTGCCTTCTTCACCGCCTGCTGCACCTGCATGCTTACCTTCAGCGACTGGTGCACAAGGACACCCAGGTCTCGTTGCACTTCCCCTTCTCCCAATCTATTGCCATTCAGATAATAGTCTGCCTTTCTGTTTTTGACACCAAAGTGGATAACCTCGCATTTATCCACGTTATATTGCATCTGCCACGCTTCTGCCCAATCACCCAACCTGTCCAAATCATCCTGGAGTTTCTCGGCATCCTCCTCGCAGCACACACTCCCACCCAGCTTTGTGTCATCTGCAAGCTTGGAGATATTACATTTAGTTCCCTTATCTAGATCATTAATGTATATTGTGAATAGCTGGGGTCCAAGGACCGATCCCTGCGGTACCCCACTAGTCACTGCTTGCCACTCGGAAAATGACCCATTAATTCGTACTCTCTGCTTTCTGTCCGCCAACCAGTTCTCTATCCAAGTCAATACCTTGCCCCCAATCCCATGTGCCTTAACTTTACATGCTAATCTCTTATGCGGGACCTTATCGAAAGCCTTTTGAAAGTCCAAATACACCACATCTACTGGTTCTCCCTTATCTATTTTCCCAGTTACATCCTCAAAAAATTCCAGTAGATTAGTCGAGCACGATTTACCTTTTGTAAATCCATGTTGACTTTGTCCGATCCTGTCACTGTTTTTCAAGTGCTCAGCTATTACATCCTTTATAATGGACTCTAGCATTTTCCCCACTACCGATGTCAGGCTTACCGGTCTGTAATTCCCCGCTTTCTCTCTACCACCCTTTTTGAATAGTGGGGCAACATTAGCTACCCTCCAATCCATGGGTACAGTTCCAGATTCCATCGAATGTTGGAAGATGATCAGCAATGTATCTACTATTTCTAGGGCCACTTCCTTAAGTACCCTAGGATGTAGATTATCAGGCCCTGGGGATTTATCGGCCTTCAATCCCGTCAATTTCCCTAACAACATTTCCCTGCAAATGCTGATTTCTTTCAGTTCCTCTCTTTCATCAGACCGTATGTTCTCCAACATCTCTGGGAGGTTATTTGTGTCCTCCTTTGTGAAGACAGAACCAAAATATGCATTTAATTGGTCTGCCATTTCTTTGTTCCCCATTATAACTTCCCCCGCTTCTGACTGCAAGGGACCTACACTTGATTTCACTAATCATTTTCTCTTCACATATCTATAAAAGCTCTTAGTCAGTTTTTATGTTCTCTGCAAGCTTACTTTCATATTCTATTTTCCCCTTCTTTGTTGAATCCTAAACTGCTCCCAATCCTCAGGGTTACCGCTTTTTCTGGCCAATTTATATGCCCTCTCCTTGGATCTTACGCTATCCCTAATTTCCCTTGTTAGCCACGGTTGAGTCACCCTTTTTGTTTTATTCTTATGCCACACTGGGATGAACAAATTCTGTAGTTCATCCATGCCATCTTTGAATGTTTGCCATTGCCTATCCACCGTCAACCCCTTGAGTGACATTCCCCAATCAATCCTACCCAATTCGCGCCTCATACCATCGTAGTTTCCTTTATTTAAATTCAGGACCCTAGTCTCTGATTCAACTACTTCACTCTCCATCCTAATGAAGAATTCTATCATATTATGATCACTCTGACACAAGGGGCCTCGTACAACAAGATTGCTAATTAATCCTTTCTCGTTACATAATACCCAGTCTAAGATGGCCTGATCTCTGGTTGGTTCCTCGACACATTGTTCCAGAAAACCATCCCGTAAACATTCTAGGAATTCCTCCTCCACAGTATTTTTACTAATTTGGTTAGCCCAATCTATATGTAAATTGAAGTCACCCATGATGACTGCTGTGCCCTTACTGCATGCTTCTCTAATTTCCCTTTTAATGCCGTCCCCAACCTCCGTATTATGTGGAAGTCTTTTGTAAGAACACCTTGAGTAGGTATGGAACAGAACTGTTCTTTGTCTACCTCATAGTAGATCTTATCTTTCTTAGATACACACTTACTGGCAGCTGAATGGTATCATCTGTTGGTTGAAACAAACCTGCAAATTTGCTAAGACATCCAACCCTTCCTGCTGTGTTTACTCTGGGTTATCTGCTAGCTTGACTCTTTATAGCAATGCAGACATCTTCCCTCCTGCATAGCAGGCACTCGATTTCGTGTCTTCCTGATTTTGGAGATAGACTCAAAATAAGGCTTTCTTCAGGTCCAGCTATATTGGGCCATGAAATTTCAAAAGATCCTAGTTAGGAATCACCAACAAAATTATTTCAATACTTTGTACCTTTGGACTGCCAATAAACACCCTGCTGGATTCACAGGTGGGTCATTTAATTTATAATCTTCCCACTGCTATACATAGTGGCATCCTAACAAATGGTGCCAGGTGAGATGCTGATCTAATCCACCTATATTCAGATGCTGTGGAATGCAGGTCTATCACAAGATGATTATGTATTCCCTTCTAAAGTTTTCTATGTTTGTGCTCCCTTTCTGTGTACTGTGAGCAAGAATGTGTAGGTGCTCTTAGCTTTGACCTCAGCTCTTGGGGCCCATGAGCTGAAAAGAGCAGCAGCAAGAGTAGTTAACTGATAGTTGGACATCTTCATCTTCCCCCAGTCCAGCCAGACCTCAAGTTGCCCCTGTCCTTTTTCTTCTATACTAGTAACCCTTTCCTTCTCATGCTCAAAATTCTTGCCTACGAATCAGAGGATTTCAGCAGGGACAATTAGTCTCATGTTGCTCAGATATCTGCACTACCTATTGACACTCAAGTTTTCCAATGTATGTCTATTTGCATATTTAATTGTTACGATTGGTTGGCATGCACACAAAATGATAATTAAGGACACTCCACTCCCAGCCAAGTTCCCCCAAAACTTCAATACTTCAGTCTAATTCTCAGATACTTAGCTTCAGCAACAGACACTATGGTCAACATTCAGAAATTGCAACTGAACAGCAACATTTATCAAGGTAATCAAGAGTGAGAATTGTACCAGTTTAGAAGAAAGCTCTACTTAAACAAAGATTCTCAACTTCCATTTGTGACAATAGTGTACTTCATCTATGGTCTACATAGAACAAAACATACATCTCAAGATGACAAAATAAGAGAAATTAAATTGGACATGCTTTTCGTGCCTGAGACCATGATTACATAGGATATCCAGCACAGAAACAGGCCATTCGGCCCAACCAGTCCATGCTCCACTGGAGCCTCCTCCCATCTTTCCTCATCTAAATCTATCAACATAACTCTCTATTCCCTTCTCCCTCATATGCTTGTCTAGCTTCCCCTTAAAGGCATCTATACTATTCACTTCAACCACTCCCTGTGGTAGAGAGTTCCACATTCTCTCCACTCTTTGGGTAAAGAAGTTTCTTTTGAATTCCCTATTTGATTTCTTGGTGACTATCTTATATCGATGGTCTCTAGTTATGCTCTTCCCCCACAAGTGGAAACTCTGCATCTACTCTGTCAAAACCTTTCATAATTTTAAAGACCTCTATTAGGTCACCCCTCAGCCTTCTCTTTTCAAGAGAAAAGAGACCCAGCCTGTTCATCCTTTCCTGATATGTATACCCTCGCATTTCTGGTATCATCCTTGTAAATCTTCTCCACACCCTCTCCAGTGGCTCTGTACTAAAGGAGAGAATAGAAGAACATCTAGAAACAAAAAAAAATAATTAATAGTCAGCATGGATTTCAAAAGGGAAAATCTTGCTTGACTAACCTTATTGACTTTTTGAAGAGGTAACAGAGAGTAGACAATGGCAATCCATTGATGGAATTTATCTAGATTTTCAAAAGGCCTGTGGCGCAACTTTTAGTGATTTGTGTATTTGTACTCCGAGATCCCTTTGCTCCTCTACCCCACCTAGACTCTCACCCTCCAAGTGGTAAGTGATCTCCCTATTCTTCCTACCAAAATGTAATACCTCACACTTCTGTGTTGAACTTCATTTGCCAATTATATGCCCATTCTGCAAGTTTATTAATGTCCTCCTGTAATTTGTTGCAGTTTTTTCAGTATTGACTAGCCCCCCGATTTGGCATCATCTGCAAATTTAGAAATTGTGTTTTTGATTCCAAAGTCTAAATCGTTAATGTAAATTGTGAACAAGTGGTCCCAGCACTGATCCTTGTGGAACACCACTACCCACCTTCTGCCACTGTGAATAGCTACCCTTTACCCCTACTCTCTGCTTTCTGTCTTGAAGCCAGCTAGCAATCCATTCTGCTACTTGTCCCCTGACTCTGTTCATCAGTCTATTATGGGTACCTTATCGAAGGCCTTTTGAAAATCTAGATAAATTACATCTACTGCATTACCATTGTCTGCTCTCTCTGTTACCTCTTCAAAAAATTCAATGAGGTTGGTCAAGCAAGCCTTTTGAAATCCATGCTAACTGTTCCTCATTATATTTTTGATTTCTAGATGTTCTTCTATTTTCTCCTTTAGTAGGGATTCCATTATTTTTCCTACCACCCGATGCATTAATAGCACCACCAACCATGAGCTAACAGCATATTATCTGCACAAGTACTTGCCTGTTTAATTAATCCAATTTGTTTTCTCCTTTCATCCTCTTCTTTTTGTTGCAAGTCAAATGCCTTCTTCTTCATTTCTGCATTCAATTCATCTAACTGACGGAACACAAGATTATAGCACAGCAATTAGGCATGTGTCTAAAGAAATGTACTTTGGATTAGTCAAACAGAAATTTGGCAATTATCTGCATCTCATCCCTTAATTACAAAATATCTTTCCATTTACTTCCAATATTTGTACAGACCGATCTCTGCATAACAACCTTTAGCGTTCAATATTAAGGCCATCTGTGAGAAGCTATCTGGGGAAGAATGTCACATTTAACACTTCCACTAAGGGGCTTCGGTAAATGACAGGAGACCAAAGAAACACATAAAAGGCCTGTTTTTTCATGAGAAAAACACACTTCAGAGTCGAAGCTCTGCAGCCTTGGTCCATGGAACAAAACGGAGGAAATCGCCTCCAAACAGGTCAATTTTCAGGAAAACCTGATGAAAAGTAGGTCTTCCAGATTATGACCTTTCAAATTAAATTGGCCAAAGGAGCCCTTAGGAAAGCTCATTTCAGATAAGGATTGGTTTGGTTGGAAAGGTTACAATCCACAAAACTATCAGAGTAGAGCAGATCTGTGGAGAAATGTAATGTTATCCACTTTGGTAGGAAAAATAGAAAAGCAGAGTATTTTTTTTTTAAATGGTGAGAGATTGCGAAATATTGGTGTTCAGAGGGACCTGGGTGACCTTGTACACGAATCACTGAAAGTTAACATGCAGGTACAGCAAAGAATTAGGAAAGCAAATGGTATGTTGGCCTTTATTACAAGAGGATTTGAATATAAGAGTAAAGCCGTCTTACTGCAATTATATAGAGCCCTGGTGAGACCACACCTGGAGTATTGTGTACAGTTTTGGTCTCCTTACCCAAGGAAGGATATACTTGCCATAGAGGGAGTGCAACGAAGGTTCACCAGACTGATTCCTGGGATGGGGGGATTGTCCTATGAGGAGAGATTCAGTAGACTAGGCCTATATTCTCTAGAGTTTAGAAGAATGAGAGGTGATCTCATTGAAACATACAAAATTCTTACAGGGCTTGACAGGGTAGATGCAGGGAGGAGGTTTCCCCTGGCTGGGGAGTCTAGAACCAGGGGTCACAGTTTCAGAATAAGGGGTCGGCCATTTAGGACTGAGATGAGGAGAAATTTCTTCACTCAGAGGGTGGTGAATCTTTTGAATTCTCCACCCCAGAGGGCTGTGGAGGCTCAGTCGTTGAGTATATTCAAGACAGAGATCGATAGATTTTTGGATATTAAGGGAATCAAGGGGTATGGGGATAGTGCAAGAAAGTGGAGTTGAGGTAGAAGATCAGTCATGATCTTATTGAATGGCGGAGCAGGCTCGAGGGGCCAAATGGCCTACTCCTGCTCCTATTTCTTATGTTCTTATTTGAATTCACGTGTGGTACTTCCTCCTAAGACATCTAAAACCCAAATGAAGATATTAAAGCTTCAGTTAAAGACTGGAGAGCAATATGTGTGAGGTAATGCATTTGGGGAGGGCTAACTGCCTCCAATGCAAATATATCCTTCCTTAAATAAGGAGACCAGAACTGTACGTAGTACTCCAGGTGTGGTCTCACCAACGCCCTGTACAGTTGTAACAGGACTTCCCTACTTTTATACTCCATTCCCTTTGCAATAAAGGCCAACACTCCATTTGCCTTCCTAATTACTTGCTGTACCTGCATGCTAACTTTCTGTGATTCATGTACAGGGATCCCCAGATCCCTCTGTACCTCAGCATTTTGTAATCTCTCCCCATTTAAATAATAATTTGCTTTTTTATTTTACCTACCAAAGTGACCTCACATTTTCCCACATTAAACTCCATCTGCCAGATTTTTGCCCACTCACTTAGCCTATCTATATCCCTTTGGAGATTCTTTGCATCCTCCACACAATTTGCTTTCCCACCTATCTTTGTATCATCAGCAAATTTGGTTACATTACACTCAGTCCCTTCATCCAAGTCATTAATATAGATTGTAAATAGTTGAGGCCCCAGCACTGATCCCTACGGCACCCACTTGGCACTTCTGGCTGAAGATGGTTGCAAACGCTTCAGCTTTGTCTTTTGCACTCACATGCTGGGCTCCACCATCATTGAGGATGGGGATATTCATGGAGCCTCCTCCGCGCGTTAGTTGCTTAATGGTCCACGACCATTCACGACTGGCTGTGGCAGGACTGCAGAGCTTTGATCTGATCCATTGATTGTGGGATCGCTTAGCTCTGTCTATAGCAAGCATGTAATCCTGTGTTGCAGCTTCCCCAGGTTGGAAACACATTTTTAGGTCTGGTGCTGCTCCTGGCATGCTCTTCTACACTCCTTATTGTACCAGGGTAGGTCCCCTGGGCTTGATGGTAATGGTAGAATACAATTCTGCTGCTACTGATGGCCCACAGCGTCTCATGGATGCCCAGTTTTGAGCTGCTAGATCTGTTCTGAATCTATCCCATTTAGCACGGTGGTAGTGCCACACAACACGATGGAGAGTGACCTCAGTGTGAAGACGGGACTTCGTCTCCACAATGACCGTGCGGCGGTCACTGCGACCAATGCTGTTATGGACAGATGCAGCTGCGATAGGTAGATTGGTGAGGATGAGGTTCAAGTAGATTTTTCCCTCGTGTTGGTTCTCTCACCACCTGCTGCAGGACCAGACTAGCAATTATGTCCTTCAGGACTCTGCCAGCTCAGTCAGTAGTAGTGCTACTGAGCCACTCTTGGTGATGGACCTTGAAGTTCCCCTACCCAGAGTACATTCTGTGCCCTTGCTACCCTAAGTGCTTCTTATAAGTGGTGTTCAACATGGAGGAGGAGTACTGATTCATCAGCTGAGGGAGGGCGGTAGGTGGTAATCAGTAGGAGGTTTCCTTGCCTATGCTTGACCTGAAGCTATGAGACTTCATGGGGTCCGGAGTCAATGTTGAGGACTCCCAGGGCCACTCCTTCCCAACTGTATACCACTGTGCCGCCACCCCTGGTGGGTCTGTCCTGCCGGTGGGACAGGACATACCCAGGGATGGTGATGGAAGAGTTTAGGACATTGGCTGAAAGGTATAATTCTGTGAGTATGAATAGGTCAGGCTGTTGCTTGACTCGTCTGTGGAACAGCTCTCCCAATTTTGGCACAAGTCCCCAGATGTTGGTGAGGAGGACTTTGCAGGGTCGACTGGGCTGGGTGTGCCGTTGTCGTGTCCGCAGCCGGTGCCAAGGTCGATGCCGGGTGGTCCGTCTGGTTTTATTCTTATTGTTTTTCGTAGTGGTTTTTTTTTTTTACAACTGAGTGGCTTGCTAGGCCATTTCAGAGGGCAGTTAAGAGTCAACCACATTCCTGTGGGTCTGGAGTCACATATAGGCCAGACCAGGTAAGGACGGCAGATTTCCTTCCCTAAAGGACATTAGTGAACCAGATGGGATTTTACGACAATCCGATAGTTACAATCCAAATCTTGGTTTCCGTCACTTGGTGGTACTAGTCCAGAAGCTGATCCTAGGATCAGAGCTTCCGTGAAGCCGAGTGGTCCCGGGAGTTACTTGCATGAACCAGAAATTGAATTTCCTGATTTGGTGGTGGGAAAAAGAAATGATCAAAATTGAGCTCAGACTCTGAATTCCTGCAAAAGCCCGATAGGCCTGAGAAAAACAAATAATGGTGGTTGATAGGGCAACCCCTGGCTTACAAGTCACAAACTTGACAAAATTCAAGCAAAATCAGGGTCAGACTGAAGAAAGTTCCAACGATGAAAGATAAAAATTATTAGGATTACTGTAGTCCCAAAATCCAACAACTTTTTCCTGTTGTATGGGAGCAGCGTTAAGTGCCCTGTATGTTTTGCAGATTGAACTAGCAGAGCTGGGGGATGGGGGGAGAAGAACCGTAACCCTGTGTGTGATTTGCACTGTACCCTACTACTGCCCATGTTAAGCAGGAACCTTCCTAGTTAAAGGTAAAAATAATTTCTATAGTGCCTCTCACGGCCTCAGGACATCCGACAGCCAATGAAGTACTTTTGAAGTGTCGTCACAAACAGCAATGTGATAATGACCAGATAATGTTTCAGTGATGTTGACTGAGGGATAAATATTGGCCAGGACACCGGGGATAACTCCCCTGCTCTTCTTCGATATAGTGCCATAGGATCTTTTACGTCCACCTGAGAGATCAAACGGGCCTTGGGTTAACGTCTCATCCAAAATATGGCACCTCCGACAGTGCAGCACTCCCTCAGTACTGCACAGAAGTGTCAGCCTAGATTTTTGTGCTCAAGTCTCTGGAGTGGGCCTTCAACCCACAACCTTCTGACTCAGAGACGAGAGTGCTACCCACTGAGCCATGGCTGACACGCAAGACAGCAGTCCCAAACCCTAGTTTT
The DNA here is from genome assembly GCA_030390025.1 of Squalus acanthias. Classification (NCBI taxonomy): domain Eukaryota; kingdom Metazoa; phylum Chordata; class Chondrichthyes; order Squaliformes; family Squalidae; genus Squalus; species Squalus acanthias. Next base: position 114,174,232 of record CM059427.1, on the reverse strand, counting down.
AAGGCATATCATTTTACTACTTCAGCACCCAAAATCAACTGCCTTAAGCAATTTCAAAAAGACCACTTCACGTGTTTCATAACTCAACCACAAATACCTCTTTCTGATGTTGCGTTTTTAAATTCATCATATCAGACAGGTACAGCTCTTCCACTTTGCTCAATTCTTCCTCATATTGGCTGGTCACTTCTGCCTGAGCCTGTTGCACAGCACAGGTAAGCCTCTCTTCCTGTTGCCGCAGGATAGCTTGCACCTTTTCATTGTGACTTTGTTCTAGTTCCTGTTGAGTCTTTCTTTGGTTGCTGACCTCCAGTTTCAGAGCAGATCCTTCCTGAAGGTGATGAGCCTCTCGTTCTTCCATGACTGCCTCTAGCTTCTGCAGTTCAGCAACCTTTCCTTTCAATTCATTGCCCAGGGCTAGAATCTCCGACTGCATTGTACAATCCAGATCTTGTAACCTATGCATCAAATTGCCATTGTCTTTCTTCAAACAATTATTTTCAGCTTTGATTTGACTAAGTACTTCTTCAATCCTGGAGAGATCCTGTGCATTTGACAATACTTTACTTTCAAGCTTGATTTTCTCTTCAGTTAGTCGGTTTACACATTCTTCATTTTCTCTCAACACTGGCTTAAGTTCCTCAAGCTCTCTGCGCAGGGAGTCCTCCTGCATGGTTTTCTGCCCCAGAAATTCAGACATCGTTTGACTCTTGGATTTTTGGGCATCAAGCTGATCCTGCAGCTGATCCCGCTGGCTCTGCAATGCAGCAAGCTGACGGCCAAACAAGGCTTGAACTTCACTGGTCACCGAATCTGCAGCTAGCTTTTGTTCTTGAACCCCTTTGACTAGCTGTTCCTGTTCTCGTAGCTGTGTTAGCAACAACTGTTTCTCCTGCTTCAGATCTTTCACCATCTCATTTAACATATCCAAGTCAGTTTCTTTGTCTTTTCTTACTTTCGCCTCTGCAATTACCAGAGTGGAAGCCATGCTTATCTGTTCAGGTTGGGTCTCCAGGGCGTTTCTTTTGCTCTCAAGAACCAGCTCCTTTAGTTGCTCTTCACAGTGTAACCGTTCTGCACTTTCTTTTTCTAATTCTAAACGCAGGCTCGATAGTTCCTCTGTCACAGCTTTCCACTTCTGTACAGCTTCCTGTGTTTGGTTGGTTGACATCTTAGCCTCCATGTGCAGCTTCTCCAGCTCCAGCCCGCTTTGCTGCAGCTGTTTTGTTAACTCTGCACACTGCTCAGCCAAAATGACCTTTTCTTGGTCCATTGCTTCCAAATTCTCATTGATATCATTTTGGTGTACTTCACTGCGCAAGTTTTTCTTCAGACATTCCAATTCCTTTCTAAATGCTTCTGTTTTTAGACTATGCTGTACTTCCAGATCTTCCCTTAGTTTGGACAATTCTGCTTCGTGACTAAACAGCATTTTGGTTTTAAGTTGTTCAAGCTCTACTTCCTGAGATTCAGCCAGTCGGCTCAGTACTTCATCCTTCTCCCTCTCCATCATCTCTAATTTGATACTGTAGTTTGTGATTTCATGCTCATGCCGGAGTCTCAGCTCCTTACTGACTTCCTTCTCTTGGGCCAAACAAGCATTCAGCTCCTGAATAACCTGATTCAAATTTTCTTTTTCAGATTTGTACAGCTTAGTCTGTTCTTCCAGATCCTGAACCAAATGTCTACATTTCTCCTGAATTTCAGCCTTCTCCTGTTGAGACTCCATCATCTTTTCTAACTTTTGGTGGAGCTCTTTTTTCTCAAGACTGCACTCTTGCAGCTTCTCATTTAGTTCTAGGATTGTTGCATTTAAAATTTGTACTTGCTCACTACCACCAGTATGGTTTTGAATCTGACTTTGTAAAAAGTCAAGCTCAGCTTTATGCTTGACATTTAGATCATCAATTTCTTGCTTTGTTTGTTCACGCAGCTCCTGCTTTATCCGGGCAGTTTCCTGACTGTGCATTGCCTCCAGATCGGCCCTCAGCTGCTCAACAGACCACCGAGTATCTTTTTGACCAAACTGCTTCTGCATGTTTTCTACATCGCCCTTTTGCTGTCCAATTTCCTCTGGGGACTGCTGCTCCCTCTGTTTATTAGCAGATTCAATGTTATCATTTAATTCAGCAACTTCTTGGTCCCTGAGTGAGAGTGAGTGATGCAGCTGTGATATGGTGGTGTCTTTAAGGTCCAGCTTTTCCTTTAATTCTTTAATGGCTTCCTCTTTTTCTTCTATCCACTGATTTAACTGCCGCACAGTATTTTCTGTAATTTTCTGCTGTTCCACTATCTGAATAAGACAGGTGTCTTTGTCTTTTGCATTCTTAAAGACAAATAAAAAATCTTATAGAACCATGTAGAAAAAGACAGTAAAAACATAATATGCCTTGATTCCCTCTCTATCAAATCCTCAGTTTGTGTTTATTTGATAAATATACACTATGGTTACTGCTCTGCAAAACTTTTGTTTTTTGTCGATCCTACACTTCAATTGCCTCATTGTACATGTATTCCTCCTCCCTACATCCTCAGTGTTGAAATCCAGACTCTCTGCACTGTCTCCAACTCTACTCATTCTTTTCCAAGGCCTAAAAACTAGTGAAACTCCTTACCTCCCTGTCTTTCCTTCCTCCTACATTTGACAAACTTTTAAAAACCATGCTTGGCATCACCCAATTACTACTTCTCGATTACCTCCTCTTCTTCACAACCACTATATTCAAACTTGGTGCTGGTCTGCATTATGGGAGCCTTAACTCTTTACCTAGGTTTTTCATAAATGGGGAAAAAATAACCCATCTTGGTTTATAAAAAAATATATTTTTGTTATTATTGTGAAGACATTTTACTACTGTGATTTTTGTTTTATTCTGCAATTTCCCCTCTTCAATCCTGAAGGTTAGGATAGAGTTCCACAAAAACATTTATCCCCCAATACTTCACCCAAATGTGTCAGCCTAGACAGAGAGCGATGGCAGGCTATTCATATGTGGGGAACATCACAGCTGAACCCGATCCTGTCCTCATCCAATATCCATACACCTTCAGGGGTCACTGGACAGTGATCTAGAATGCCTGATTTTCCTGTTTCTAGTTCTGGGCACAGGGGCCAATTGCAGCACCCCACTGCCATACTATTTGAGCAGCTAGCTCAGAACAGACATGGGATCTTTTGATTTGCAGCACTCAGCTACACATAGGCTTTACCAAATGAACCACCAGGGCAGATTGCCCTGCACCTTAACCTAACTGCTGCCCGTATCCTAACTTGTACCAAGCCCCATTCACCCATCACCCCTGTGCTCCCTGACCTACACCAGCTCCCATCCGGCAATTTTGAAATTCTCATCCTTGTTTTCAAATCCCTCCATGGCCTCACCCCTCCCTATCTCTGTAACCTCTTCTATCCCTACAACCCTCCAAGATTACATAAAATATACAGCACAGAAACTGGCCATTCGGACCAGCAAATCCATGCCAGCGTTATGCTCCACTTGAGCCTCCTCCCATCCAACTTTATCAGCATAACCCTCTATTCCCTTTTCCCTCTCTGCTTGCCTAGCCTCCCCTTAAATGCATCTATACTATTCGCTTCAACCATTCCCTGTGGTAGCAAGTTCCACATTCTCACCACTCTCTGGGTAAAGAAGTTTCTTCTGAATTCCCTATTTGATTTCTTGGTGACTATCTTATATTGATGGCCTCTAGTTTTGCTCTTTCCCACAAGTGGAACTCTACTCTATCAAAACCTTTCATTATCTTAAAGACCCCCATTAGGTCATCCGCAGCCTTCTATTTTCAAGAGATATATAACCTCGCATTTCTGGTACCATCCTTGTAAATCTTTTTTGCACTCTTTACAGTGTCTCTATATACTTTTTATAATACGGAGACCAGAACTGTACACAGTACTCCAAGTGTGGTCTAACCAAGGTTCGATATGTTTAGCATAACTTCTCTACTTTCCAATTCTATCCCTCTAGAAATAAACCAGAGTGCTTGGTTTGCTTTTTTTTTTAAATGGCCGTATAAACCTGTCTCATTACTTTTAGTGATCAGTATATTTGTACTCCCAAATCCCTTTGCTCCTCGACACATTTTACATTCTTATTTTCCAAGTAGTGTTTGACTCATTTTTCTTACCAAAATGCAAAAACTCACACTTGTGTGTTGAAATTCATTTGACAATTATATATGCCCATTCTGCAAGTTTATTAATGTCTTCTTGCAATTTGTTGCAGTCCTCCTCAGTATTGGCTATCCCCCCCCCCCCCCCAATTTGGTGTCATCTGCAAATTTAGAAATTGTGTTTTTGATTCCAAACTCTAAATCGTTAATATAAATTGTAAACAACAGTGGTCCCAAAACTGATCCTTGTGGAACACCACTACCCACCTTCTGCCACTCTGAATAGCTACCCTTTACCCCTACTCTCTGTTACCTCTTCAAATAATTCAATGAGGTTGGTCAAGCAATGCTTTCCCTTTTGAAATCCATGCTGACCATCATTATAATATTTTTGGTTTCTAGTGCTCCTCCAATTCTGGCCTTTTTCACATTCCCAATTTTAATCGCTCCACCATTGGTGGCCATGCCTTCAGCTGCCTAGACCCCAAGCTCTAGAATTCTCTCCCTAAACATCCCCACCTCTCTCTCCTTCTTTAAGAAGGTCCTTAAAACCTACCTCGTTGACCAAGCTGTTGGGTCACCTGTCCTAATATCTTATATGGCTCAGTGTCAAATTTTGTTTTATAACGCTCCTGTGAAGCACCTTGGGCCGTTTTACTACATTAAAGGCGCTATATAAATGCAAGTTGTTGTTGCTTTTTGGAAGTTGCTTTACATAGGTGATTGTAAAGCATCAAAATTAAAGGAGATAAACAGGTTTATAGGACAGAAGAGGTTTAACCTTTTGATAGAATTTAGATCCTGTCCAGTTATGTTTTTAGCTCAGGTGGGGACACAAAAATCATACCTATACATGGAAGTGTTTATGACGAATAAGTAAAATGTTAAGGATACAAGCAGAGCAACTACTAACAGCAGAACTTTTAAATCTGGGCTTCCCCCAAAGTTTCACCCTGGTTATGTTGCACTACAAGTATTACATCGAATGTACAACATAGAAACAGGCCATTCGGCCCAACTAGTGTTTATGCTCCACACGAGCCTCCTCCTCCCATCCCTCTTTATCTAACTATCAGCATAGCCTTCCATTCCTTTCTCCCGCATGTGTTTATCTAGATTCCTCTTAATGCATCTATGCTATTCGCCTCAACTACTCCCTGTGGTAGCAAGTTCCACATTCTAACACCTCTCTGGGTAATTCCACATTCTAACACCTCTCTAGGTAATGAAGTTTCTTCTGAATTCCCCATTTCATTTCTTAGTGACTATCTTATTTTTATAACCCCTAGTTTTAGATTCCCCTACAAGTGGAACATCTCTCCATCTACCCTATCAAAGCCCTTCATAATTTTAAAGACCTTTATTAGGTTACCCCTCAGCCTTCTTTTTTCTAAGGAAAAGAGCCCCAGTCTGTTCAATCTTTCCTGATAGTTAAAACCTCTCAGTTCTGGCATCATCCTTGTAAATCTTTTTTGCACCTTATCTAATGCCTCTATATCCTAACGGTACACAGTACTCCCAGTGTTTTCTAACCAAGGTTCTATGCAAGTTTAACATAACTCCCTGCTTTTCAATTCTATCCCTCTAGAAATGAACCCCAGTGCTTTATTTGTATTTTTAAAAATTGGAATATCTTAGTATCAGAAAAGCAGGCATGATAACTGAATGCACATTACTGGACAGGGTCTCAATATCTAAACACTAGTATTGTGTAAATAGGACAAAGCTTGGAGATAGAGAAAAGTGGAAACACTGGACGTTTCGAGAATTAATGGCTGCAACAAGTTCTGTCATTTGCTCACCTGCTCGGAATATTCCAGTTGGAGTTCTAGATCATGCTCTCGTTGCTCAAGGGTCTCCACGCGTTCACTCTGGTCTTTCAAGCTCTGCTGGAACAGAGAGATTTGTTGCTGGGCCTGAAGCAACTCCATAAATCCAGGGCTTTTGTTTTTCAGGATCTCACTTGCCTGCAAAATAATATTACACTTGGAAAATTCTTCATGAATACATTTCTTTGGCAGAAACTCTCAAGTAAATATTTTAGTTATTTTACTCCCAGGCACTTTTGAATAATGCAGAGAGTCAGATAGGTGACCTGAAACTAGCCCATCATTGCCATCACACAACCAGCCACACAGCCCGAGAAGCCTTATCCAGAAAAACATTTTCTCCTCCTGCAAAGAGTGAAAGGGGGAGGTAGCGTAAAAGTCTGAAACACACAGGCAAAGATTTTTCCACCATGCTCGTACCACTGGCTTCTGATGCATGACACCCATGCAGTTGGTGACACCAAAAATACCCAGTATGTTAAGTCCAGCAGCAGCTACCCCAGAGCTGTTATTGGGTCTTCCCAATTGCTCCCAATTCCTAGAGTTCTGTTTACTAGCCACTAAATACAGTGAGTCAAATTCAGTGCACCTGTTATTAGACATCATAACATGGAGTACTATAATTTCAGCTGACAAATGCCTGGGACCAGTTCAGCCCATGTCATGTTGTCATGACATGCTGATTTTAGGCACACCCCAAACTATAAATTGTCCAAGTCAGTGTTGAGTCATTCTTTAGCCACTTTTACCCAAGTGTGTGGCTGTAATATCCCTAGATGCCCTTACCTAACAAAAACCTATTGATCTCAGTCTTCAAAATTTCAATTGACCCCCAGCATCCAGCCTTTGGGAGAGAATTACAGATTTCCACTGTCTTTTGTATGAAAAAGTACTTCCTTATTTCACTCCTAAATAGCCTACATCTAATTTAAAGATTGTGCCCCCTTGTTCTGGATTAATTGTTCTTGATTCTGGCAATACTGACCATAATATAATACGCTTTAAGATAATAATTGAGAAGGACATAAGTATGACAAAGACCAGGGTAATAGATTGGAGAAAAGATGAGTTTGAGGGGCTGAGAATAGAACTTGGGAAAATAAAATGGACAACAATATTGGCAAACAATGACAGAGAACAGCAATGGTGTTCAACAGATTCCAGGAAAAATATATTCCGCTAAAAAACAAGAACAAGCTAAACACTAATGAGACACCATGGATGAATAAAGCCATAAGGGAAGAATTGAGGGCAAGGAAAGAGGCATACATTAAGTACATGGACAGCAGGGGAGAGCATGATAAGGGAGAATACGAAGAGATAGGGGAGAGAAGTTAAAAAAAAATTAGAAAGGCAAAGAGGAACTATGAAATTAAATGATCAAAGAACATAAAACAAAATAGTAAAATATTTTACAGGCAAATAAATTAAAAAAAGATTGTGATGGGAATAGGGCCACTAGGGATGGACAGGATAATACCTCAGGCAGCGATAGAGAGATGGCAGAAATATTAAATAATTACCAAGTAGATAGAACAGGTGGACATGATACCAGAAGGTGAGATTAGAAATTAAATAAATGCATTTAAAATAGAAAGGAGATATATTAAATAAACTAATCAAACTCAAAGAAGAAAAAAACCCTGGTCCAGACGGATTACATCCGTGCATTTTAAAAGAATCTAGGGAAGAGATAGCAGAGACATTACTACACATATTTAATAATTCATTAGAAAAAGGTGTAGTGCCAGAGGACTGGCGGACAGCTAACGTAATACCTATATTTAAGAAGGGAGACAGAACATATCCAGGGAACTATAGGCCAGTCAGCTTAACATCGGTGGTAGGAAAAATAATGGAATCCCAACTAAAGGAGAAACTAGAAGAACATCTAGAAACCAAAAATATAATAGTCAGCATGGTTTTCAAAAGAGAAAGTCTTGCTTGACCAACCTCACTGAATTTTTTGAAGAGGCAACAGAGAGTAGACAAGGCTAATGCAGTAGATGTAATTTATCTAGATTTTCAAAAGGCCTTCAATAAGGTACCACATAATAGACTAATGAATAAGGTCAGAGAATGCGGAGTCAGGGGACAAGTAGCAGAATGGATAGCTAGTTGGCTTCAAGACAGAAAGCAGAGAGTAGGGGTAAAGTAGCAGAAGGTGGGTAGTGGTGTTCCACAAGGATCAGTGCTGGGCCCACTGTTGTTCACAATTTATATTAACAATTTAGATTTTGGAATCAAAAACACAATTTCTAAATTTGCGGATGATACCAAATTTGGGGGGGATAGTTAATACTGAGGAAGACTGCAACAAATTACAGAAAGGCATTAATAAACTTGCAGAATGGGCATATAAATGGCAAATGAATTTCAATACAGATAAATGTGAGGTATTACATTTTGGTAGGAAGAATAGGGAGGTCACTTATTACTTGGAGGGTGCGAGTCTGGGTGGGGTAGAAGAGCAAAGGGATCTGGGAGTGCAAATACACAAATCCCTAAAAGTAGCGACACAGGTTAGCAAGGCCATAAAAAAAGCAAACCAGGCACTAGGGTTTATTTCTAGAGAGATAGAATTGAAAAGTAGGGAAGATATGCTAAACTTGTATCGAACCTTGGTTAGACCACACTTCGAGTACTGCATACAATTCTGGTTTCCATATTATAAAAAGGATACAGAGGCACTGGAGAGGGTGCAGAGAAGATTTACAAGGATGATACCAGAAATGCGAGGGTATACATATCAGGAAAGTATGAACAGGCTGGGTCTCTTTTCTCTTGAAAAGAGAAGGCTGAGGGGTGACCTAATAGAGGTCTTTAAAATTATGAAAGGTTTTGACAGAGTAGATGCAGAGTTTCCACTTGTGGGGGAAGAGCATAACTAGAGACCATCGATATAAGATAGTCACCAAGAAATCAAATAGGGAATTCAAAAGAAACTTCTTTACCCCAAGAGTGGAGAGAATGTGGAACTCGCTACCACAGGGAGTGGTTGAAGTGAATAGTATAGATGCATTTAAGGGGAGGTTAGATAAGCATATGAGGGAGAAGGGAATAGAGGGTTATGCTGAGAGTTAGAGGAGGAAAGATGGGAGGAGGCTCGAATGCAGCATAAACGCTGGCATGGACTGGTTGGGCAGAATGGCCTGTTTCTGTGCTATATAGCCTATGTAATCCTACGTAATCCTATGTAACCCACCAGAGGAAATAGTTTCTCCGTATCTACCCTATCAAATCCCTTTATTATTTTTAATATCTCAATTAGATCACTGCTCCACCTTCAAAGCTCAAGGGAATATAAATCAAGTTTATGTAACCAGTCCTCTCAATTTAACCCATTAAGCCCTGGTTTCATTTTGGTGACTCTGCATTCTACCCCCTCCAAGGCCAATATTATCTTTCCTGAGATATGGTGCTCAAAACTGAATGGGATCTGACCAAGGCTCTGTACAACTGGAGTATCACTTCCTCACTTTTGTATTTCAACCCCCTTGAGGAAAAAGTCCAACATTCCATTAGTCTTTTTGACTACTATTTCGTATATGTGCACTAGTTTTTAGTGTTGTGCTTCTCCACAGCTCTTAGTCACTCACCATTAAGAAAATATTCCGATTTGCCTCTGTAGTCTTCCATGGATCCATCCTTGGTCCCCTCCTATTTCTCATCTACATGCTACTCCTCGGCGACATCATCCGAAAACACAACGCCAGGTTCCACATGTACGCTGACGACACCTAGCTTTACCTCACCACCAACTATCTTGAACACTTTCACTGCATCTGATTTGTCACGCTGCTTGTCAGTATTGGATGAGCAGAAATTTCCTCCAATCAAATATTGGGAAGACCAAAGCCATCGTCTTCAGTCCCTTCTACCGACTCCATCCCTCTCCCTGGCCACTGTCTGAGGCAGAACCAGACTGTTCGCAAACTCAACATCCTATATGACCCTGAGCTGCGCTTCCAACCCCATATCCTCTCCGTCACCAAGACCGCCTAATGCCACCTCTGAAATATCACCCAACTCTGCCCTTGCCTTGTTCCATCTGCTGCAGAAACCCTCATCCCATGCTTTTGTTACCTCCAAACTTGACTATTCCAATGCTCTCTTGGCCAGCCTCCCATCTTCCACATTCCATAAACTTAAGCTCATATCCAAAGCTCTGCTTCCCGAAATCTAACTCGCACCAAGTCCAGTTCACCCAACACTCCTGTGCTCGCTGACCGACATTAGCTCCTGATCCACCAATGCCATGAATTTACTCATCCTTGTGCCCAAATCCCTTCATAGCCGATCTATGTAACCTGCTCCATCCTTATAACCCTCCGATAACTCTGCGCTCCTTCAATTCTGGCCTCTTCTGCATACCTGATTTCCTTCACCCCATCCACTGTGGCTGTGCCTTCAGCTGTCTAGACCCTAAGCTCTGGAATTCCCTCCTTAAACCTCTCCACTGCTCTCCTCAAGACACGTCTTAAAAACCTACCTCTTTCATCACATTTTTGGTTACCCAACCTAATGTGGCTCGGTGTTAAATTTAGTCTGATAATCGCTTCTGTGAAGCGCCTTGGGACGTTTTACTACATTAAAGGCACTATATAAATGCAATTTGTTGTTGCTCTCAGATCGAAAGTGGATGACCGTTCACTTCCCCACACTGAACTTCATCTGCCATAATTATCACTTAGTCTGTCCATGACCTTCTGTAACCTCCTGCTCCCATCTACTGAACTTCATTTGTTGCCCGTTTCATGACGCTAGTACTTTGCACACACGCAGTACCCAAAGAGTCACAGCCACTCGTGCATATGCAGATTCACAGGCTAAGAGCTGGTCCACATAGAGACTGACTCCACTCTTGTGTGTAAGCATGGGTGAATGGTACACTTATGTTGTCCTCACATGCTTCAGACTACAGAGCCATTTAATGCGAAAGTAGACAGAGTAAACAAAAGAAAGTCATGCTCACACTAAAACAGCAACAGCCAGCCTTTGTATTGGACAACGTAGAATAGGAATTCATTGAGAGGAGAATCTTGGGTCAAAGATCACATGCTGCCAATCAAGTTCAGTAACGTGCGTACCAATGTACTGCACCAGTGCAATAGATTTGACCTTGCCCTGGTTTAAAAATGTAAAATACTCTGGTTGTGCAACGTACTTCATATAATGCGAGGGAGAAAGACACATTGAATGGCGGGAAAAATATCAAATGTTCACATCCAACTCTAGTCAAGGTTGATAATTTTCTAAATTTGCATTTTTGTGTAACTAATTTGGGGCGCAAAATTCTTCAAGTTGATTAGAATAAACAAGGAATATAAATAATAAACTGTACTCTTAATTCAAGTTAACAATTAAAATCTTTAGCACTGAATTCTTACTTTCCTAAAGAATGAACAAACTTGCATTTAAATAGCGCTTTTCATGCACTTGCGACATCCCAAAGCATTTTACAACCAATGCATTACTTAGAACATAAGAAATAGGAGCAGGAGTAGGCCAATTGGCCCCTCGAGCCTGCTCCACCATTCAATAAGATCATGGCTGATCTGATCCTAACCGCCAATCTACTATCACAGAACCATCTCCTGAACCTAACAGAATTGGACACACGAAATAGGAGCAGGATCAGGCTACACGGCCCCTGGGCCCGCTACGCTACCCACAGGGCCATGACCGATCCGAACCTAGACTCATGTCCAAATTCCTGCCCGCTCCCCGTAACCCTTAATTCCCTTTACTTCTAGGAAACTGTCTATTTCTGTTTTAAATTTATGTAATGATGTAGCTTCTACAGCTTTTTGGGGCAGCATATTCCATGGACCTACCACCCTCTGAGTGAAATAGTTCCTTCTCATCTCAGTTTTGAAAGAGCAGCCCCTTATTCTAAGACTATGCCCCCTAGTTCTAGTTTCACCCATCATCGGGAACATCCTCCCCGCATCCACCCGATCCAACCCCTTCACAATCTTATATGTTTCAATAAGATCGCCTCTCATTCTTCTGAACTCCAATGAGTAGAGTCCCAATCTACCCAACCTCTCCTCATATGTCCATCCCCTCATCCCCGGGATTAACCGAGTGAACCTTCTTTGTACTGACTCGAGAGCAAGTATGTCTTTTCTTAAGTATGGACACCAAAACTGCATGCAGTATTCCAGGTGCGGTCTCACCAATACCTTGTACAACTGAAGCAATACCTCCCTATTTTTATATTCTATCCCCCTAGCAATGAAAGCCAACATTCCATTGGCCTTCTTAATCACTTGCTGCACCTGCATACTAACCTTTTGAGTTTCGTGCACCAGGACCCCCAGATCCCTTTGTACTTCAGTACTTTCCAGTTTCTTGCCATTAAGATAGTAACTTGCTCTACTATTTTTCCTGCCAAAGTGCATAACCTCACACTTTCCAGTATTGTATTCCATCTGCCAAATCTTTGCCCACTTACTTAGCCTGTCTATGTCCCCTTGCAGATTTTTTATGTCCTCCTCACTCACTACTTTCCCTCCCATCTTAGTATCATCTGCAAACTTTGATATGTTACACTCGGTCCCCTCCTCCAAATCGTTAATATAGATTGTAAAGAGTTGGGGACCCAGCACTGACCCCTGCGGAACACCACTAGTTACTGATTGCCAGTCTGAGAATGAACCATTTATCCCAACTCTCTGCCTTCTGTCAGATAGCCAATCCTCTATCCATGCCAGAATATTACCCCCAATCCTGTGATTTTTTATCTTAAGCAATAATCTTGTGTGTGGCACCTTGTCAAATGCCTTTTGGAAGTCTAAATACACCACATCCACTGGTTCCCCTTTATCCACCCTGTGTGTTACTTCCTCAAAGAACTCCAGCAAATTTGTCAAACATGACTTCCCCTTCATAAAACCATGCTGACTTTGTCCTATTAAATTATGATTATCCAAATGTCCCGTTAAGGGCAGCACGGTGGCATAGTGGTTAGCACTGGTGCCTCACAGCGCCAGAGACCCGGGTTCGAATCTGACCTCGGGTGACTGTCTGTGTGGAGTTTGCACATTCTCCCCGTGTCTGCGTGGGTTTCCTCCGGGTGCTCCGGTTTCCTCCCACAGTCCAAAAATGTGCGGGTTAGGTTGATTTGGCTATGATAAATTGACCCTTAGTGTTAGGGGGGGGATTAAATATGTGGGGTTATGGGGATAGGATGGGATATGTTAGGGGGAATTAAATACGTGGGGTTAGGGTGGGATATGTGTACTGTGGGGATTTAAGCAGGGACAGGGTACTGGATTTGGATGATCAGCCATGATCGTATTGAATGGTGGAGCAGGCTCGACGGGCCGAATGGCCTACTCCTGCTCCTGGATTCTATGTTTCTATGTTTCTATGTTACTGTCTCCTTAATAATGGACTCCAAAATTTTACCTACCACAGATGTTAGGCTAACCGGTCTATAGTTTCCAGCCTTCTGTCTACTGCCCTTTTTAAATAAGGGTGTTACATTAGCAGTTTTCCAGTCTGCCAGGATCTTTGCTGAGTCCAGGGAGTTTTGGAAAATTATTACCAATGCATCCACAATCCCTACCGCCACTTCCCTCAAGACCCTAGGATGTAAGCCATCAGGTCCAGGTGATTTATCCGCCTTGAGTCCCATTATTTTACCGAGTACCACTTCCTTAGTGATTTTGATCGTGTTTAGCTCCTCCCCCCCTATCGCCCCCTGTTTGTCCAGTGTTGGGATATTCTTAGTGTCCTCTACTGTAAAGACTGATACAAAATATTCATTCAGTGTATTTGCCATCTCCATGTTTCCCACCATTAATTTCCCGGTCTCATCCTCTAAGGGACCAACATTTACTTTAGCCACCCTTTTTCTTTTTATATAACTATAAAAACTCTTACTATCTGTTTTTATATTTTTTGCTAATTTACTTTCATAATCTATCTTCCCTTTCTTAATCAATCTTTTTGTTATTTTTTGCTGTCTTTTAAAGTTTTCCCAATCCTCTATCCTCCCACTAGATTTTGCTACCTTATAAGCCCTTGTTTTTAGTCGAATATTATCCTTAATTTCTTTACTTAGCCATGGATGACTGTCTTTTCTTTTACACCCTTTTCTTCTCAGTGGAATATATATTTTTTGGAAGTTGTAAAATAACTCCTTAAATGTACACCACTGATCATGTTTTGTCTTACCCTTTAATCTATTTTCCCAATCCACTCTACTCAATTCTGCTCGCATACCTTCATAGTCTCCTTTATTCAAGCTTAGCACGCTTGTTTGAGATCCAACCTTCTCACCCTCTAATTGAATATGGAATTCAACCATGTTATGGTCACTCATTCCAAGGGGATCCTTTACTAAGACATTTTTAATTAATCCTGTCTCATTACACAGGACCAGATCTAAGGTTGCTTGCCCCCTGGTCGGTTCAGTTACATACTGCTCAAGAAACCCATCCCTAATACACTCAATGAACTCATCTTCAAGGCAGCCCTGCCCAATTTGATTTGTCCAATTAATATGATAGTAAAATCCCCCATAATTAAAGATGTTCCCTTATTACAAGCCTCAACTATTTCCTGATTGATACTCCGTCCAACAGAGTTGCAACTGTTCGGAGGCCTATAGACTACGCCCACTAATGTTTTTTTCCCCTTATTATTCCTTATCTCCACCCAAACTGTTTCATTATCCTGATCTTTTGACCCAATATCATTTCTCTGTATTACAGTGATTCCTTCCTTTATTAACATAGCCACCCCACCGCCCCTTCCTTCCTGCCTGTCCTTCCTGATCGTTAAATAACCTGGTATGTTTAATTCCCAGGCATTGTCACCCTGCAGCCATGTTTCTGTAATGGCCACAAGATCATACCCATATGTAGTTATTTGTGCCATTAACTCATCTATTTTGTTACGAATGCTACGTGCTATCAGATAGAGAACTTTCAAATATGTTTTGTGACACTTAGTTCCTGCTTTTGCCCTTTTTATTACTTTACCTTTTACTCCATACCTTCTGCCCCTTCCTGACACACTCTGGTTTTTAATTTCCCCACTGCTACCTAAGTCTATGACCTTCTCTGTTGTCATTTTTATTATTTGCTCTCTAGGAACCTCCCCCCCACTAGTTAGTTTAAAGCCCTCTCTACAGCCCTAGTTATATGATCCGCCAGGACTCTAGTCCCAGCACTGGCCAAGTGAAGCCCGTCCCAACGGAACAGCTCCCTCCTGCCCCAGTACTGGTGCCAGCGTCCCAGGAAGCAAAACCCATTTCTCCCACACCATTCTTTGAGCCACTCATTTAACTCTCTAATTTTATTTGTCCTAGCCAAATTCGCTCGTGGCTCAGGTAATAATCCAGAGATTAATACCCTTGAGGTTCTGTTTTTTAATTTGACCCCTAGCTGCTCATACTCCTTTAACAGAACCTGCTTCCTTGTCCTATCTACGTCGTTTGTACCAACATGGACCACGACAACTGGATCCACCCCCTCCCACTGCAAGTTTCTTTCCAGCCCAGAGGAGATGTCCTTAACCCTGGCACCGGGCAGGCAACACAGCCTACGGGACTCTTGCTCTCGGCTGCAGAGAACTCTATCTATCCCCCTAATAATACTATCCCCTACCACTACAACATTTCTATTTACTCCCCCCTCTTGAATGGCCCCCCGTTCCACGGTGCTGTGGCCAGGTTGCTCATCCTCCCTGCAGTCCCTGCTCCTGTCCCCACAGGGAGTAAGAACCTCGAACCTGTTGGACAAGAGCAAGGGCTGCGGCTCCTCCAACACTACCTCCTGGATCCCCGTACCTGCCTCACTCGTAGTCACACCGTCCTGTCCCTGACCATGGGCTACATCTGAATTAATTAACTTCATAGGTGTGACCACCTCCTGAAACACAAAGTCCAGGTACTTCTCCCCCACCCTGATGTGTCGCAGTGTCTGAAGCTCAGACTCCAGCTCATCAATACGGAGCTGGAGTTCCTGTAGCAGCAGACACTTGTCACAGATGTAATCACCGTGAGCCTCAATGGGGTCCACCGGCTCCCACATCTCGCAACAGTAACACATCACCTGCTCCATTCTATGTAATTAATTTTAAAAAATGTATTGTTAGTTATGGACACTCTGCCCGATTATAGATGCTAGTATCCCCTCTAATTAATTGGATTTAAATTAAATCAATCCCTCTAAATTACACCAGTTAAATGGTTTACCAACAGTCACTCTGCACCAGAAAGGCCTTATTAACTATAACCCACAGAGTTTAAGTTTAAAAAGAGAGAAATACTCACCAACCAATTACTTCTAATGAATTACTTTTGTAAGTGTAGTTACTCTTGTTACGTAGGGAAACAAAGCAGTCAATTTGCACACAGAGATCTCTCTCAAACATCAGAGACAAATGATGAATGAATCTGTTTAGGTGGTGTTGCTTGAGGGCCAAGTGTTGACTAAGACACCTCTGCTCTTGTTTGAATAGCACCATGGGATCTTTTATGTAGACCTGAGCAGGCGTCAGTTAAACGAAAGACTGCACCTCTGATAATGCAGAACACCCTCAGTACCATTCTGAGCTGTCAGCCTAGACTATGTACTTAAATCCTGGAATAGAACTTGAACCCAGGATCTTTAGAGAGGCAAAATTGCTTCAATTGAGCCAAGCTGACATTCGCATTACTTAATTCAAGTTACAGTATAATAAAAGTTTTTTTTAAAAAAAGCTTTTGTTACTCAGGCAAATATCTTGCTAATAGTACTACAAAAGCAATACTGCACCAAATAAATCACATGCAGTCATAAGTGCAGCGTTAAGTCTTGCTTTGAAAACCCTTTCAGGTTGTTAGTTTATCGCATACTGATGAGCACCATGCAGGTTTCCTGTGTGATGTATGTTAATACAGTTGCTTCACAATGTGAATATATATCAAAGCATGAATGTATAGACAATGATCAACTAGACTGAAATGTAGTATAAAAAACTAGTCCTAAATTTGCAGTCTCAGAGTCCACGGGAATACTGGTGTGAGCGATCAAAATATTCACACCAATGAAGTAGAATTGCTCTTCTAAAGCTGGAGCAGAGTGGAAGGAATTTTTCACTGCATCTAAACAGTGCAAGAATCAATCTAGAAATGCTTGATGCTGATCTTGGACATCTAAAGCAGAACAGTGCCTCATTCCTTAGCAAATGATACCACACAGTTTAATAAACAGACAAAAAAGTTCTACGTTAGTCAGAAAGACAAGTGGCAGTCGAATTCAGACATTCTTTACAAGGAAAAGATATCTGGATTAAGAAGCTTAAAGAAAAACACAACATATCTATAGACAATACCTGTTGTAATTGGTGCTGTAAAGATTGAATCTGATCAGTTAACTCCAGAGTTTCCTGTTGGACCTCATCTCTGTTCTGAATGGCCTGCTGCAGGTTATCGGTCAGCTGGCTAATAATATCATTCCTCTTCTGTACAGCCATCTCCAACTCCTGATGAGACCAGAACAAAATGATAACATTTATTTCAGGTGAATTGCAGTTATATGGATTTTACTCAGTCAATTTTTAATTTGAGGATGGCGAGCAATGGCTGCCAGAGAGTGCGCTTTGATCCGTGCGCAAGACTGCTTCAATGAAATAAATTGCAGATGATACAGATAATAGCATTCAATGTAAGTAGCATGAGGCTCCTCTATCGGAGAAAGCATTTTTGTCCATTGGGATCTGACATCAGCAAAGTGGCTGCAGTGTGTACCATCTACAAGATGCACTGCAACAACTCGCCAAGGCTTCTTCGGCAGCACCTCCCAAACCCGCGACCTCTTCCACCTAGAAGGACAAGGGCAGCAGGCGCATGGGAACACCACCACCTCCAAGTGCCCCTCCAAGTCACATACAGGAAACTTTCGTTTATCCGGCACCCAAATAACCGGAATTCTCGCTTAACCGGCAAAAATCATCCTCCGAAAACTCCTCTCAAATAACCGGCAATGTTGCAGAGTCGCAGTCGAGTCTCCGCGAACGCAGAGTGCTCCGAAAACTCCTCTCAAATAACCGGCAATGTTGCCGATCCCGAGTCCGAGTCCGCGAACGCCGATTTAGTCAGTAGGGGTACTTTTCAAAAGTGCCACTACTCGGCCTCCTGGCGCTGTCGCAAGTCCGAAACATTGCAGTAGCATGAGTAGATTCTCCCGCGCTGCCTGGAGTCTCTTCGGATCGGCCATTTTGCTGGGTGTCTCCCACGATGCTGGTAGTCTCTTCTGATCCACCATTTTGCTGGGTGTCTCCCACGCTGCTGGTACTGTAGTCTCTTCTGATCCACCATTTTGCTGTGTGTCTCCCACGCTGCTGGTACTGTAGTCTCTTCTGATACACCATTTTGCTGTGTGTCTGCCACGCTGCTGGTAGTCTCTTCTGATACACCATTGTTCTGTGTGTCTTTCCATCTTCATCGGCAATTATCTCCTCCATCTTGCATTATGGAATTCCCAAAAGCTGGTCCAAGCAAAAGGAAGAGAGTGGTCTTAACTTTAAAACAGAAAATCGAGATGTGCCAACGACTCGAAAGGGGAGAGAAGCGTATCAACATTATGAATGAATTCAAAATCGGTTCGTCAACAATCTACGACATCAAATCGCAGAAGGATAAGCTGCTCAAGTTTTATTCAAGCTCGGAGACATGCAAGAGTGTAGAGAAACGGCGTACGCTTCGTAAGTCTAAGCTTGAAGAGCTGGATACCGTGCTTTATGAATGGTTTTCTCTTAAGCGTTCAGAGGGTGTTCCAATTTCCGGACCCATGCTCATCGAGAAAGCGAAGGAATTCTACGATAGGATGGAGCTCACTGACAAGTGTGCTTTCTCCGATGGATGGCTAACGTGCTTCAAGTTACGGCACGGGATACGACGACTTGATATTTCCGGGGAGAAGAAATCAGCTGATCACGAAGCCGCAGAAGAATACTGCGATTATTTCAATCGGATTGTGCAGCAACATGATTTGTCGCCAGCACAGCTCTACAATGCCGATGAAACTGGCTTGTTTTGGAGGTTTTTGCCAGAATCAACGCTTGCTGGGGCTAGCGAGGCTAATGCTTCAGGTTACAAGAAAAATAAAGATCGTGTAACCGTGCTAACACGTGCGAACGCCGCTGGATCACACTGGGTTAAACTTCTAGTTATCGGGAAGTATAAAAATCCCCGTGCATTTAAAAATGTGAGGCACTTACCTGTTGAGTACAAAGCTCAAAAAAATGCTTGGATGGATAAGGAAATCTTCTCCGATTGGTTCCATCATATTTTTGTTCCATCTGTGAAGGAACATTTCCGCAGAATAGGGAAACCTGAAGATAGCAAATGCATTTTATTGCTTGATAATTGCAGAGCCCATCCGCATGAATCCCAGTTGGTTTCGGGAAATATTTTCACCATTTATTTGCCACCAAATGTAACTTCTCTCATCCAACCCATGGACCAGGGCGTTATCCAAAATCTGAAGTGTCATTACAAGAAAGACTTCCTACGTAAACTGCAAAGCCAAGATGAGAATATTCAAGATTTGCAGAAGGAATACAATATTAAAGATGCCATCTATAATGTTGCATGTTCCTGGAAATTGGTGAAAGGTCACACTCTGAGGCAAGCCTGGTGCAAATTGTGGCCTTCTGTAATGTTTGCTGAAGGTTCTTCTTCAGAGGAGGAATTTCATGGGTTCAGTGTTCGTCCCAAGAAGAGTACAATAATGGAAATGGCTGGAATGGTGAAAAATGCAGGCCCAGCAAACCCTCTACGTCACCTCAGTGAAAGTGATATCGAGCAGTGGGTTGATGCAGATAGAGAAGTTGGTGTTGTGCATATGCTAAGTGATGATGAAATAATTCAGAATGTTTTGAATCCAAAGAAAGAAAAGGAAAGCGAGATGGAAAGTGAAGAGGATGAGATTTCTGAAGAAGAGAAGATTTCTTGGGCTAAAGCTGCAGAAGGATTTTCTACAATCCTCAAATTTGCTGAAAGGCAGAATTGCTACACTGCACAAGAAGTTATGCAACTCCATATTCTGCATTCCACCTTTCTACAGAAAAGGCAAGAGTCCACTAAGCAAACCGACATCCGCAACATGTTTAAGAAAGCTTCCAAAAGAGTCGCAGCAGCGGAAGTGCCTGAAGAATCGGTGGAACTGCGTGATCCTGATGACCCAGCTGGCACGGATATTTCTGATGAACCAGATGACTCGGAATAAGTGTACAGTCAACTACAGTACTGTAGACAGTCGTTTATAAGTTTTGTTTTACTGTTAAGTAATTAAAGAGTTATGGATTACCCTCAACTGGCAGTACTGTACTTAATCAAGCATCGTCCACTATCCATTTAACACAACATTCTGTAGGGGAGTACCCAAATACTGTATACTGCACATATCTTGATTTTTTTAGGTTAAAAATAGCCTCGGTAGATATAACTCTCCGTTATCCGGTACTTTCGATAAACCGGCACCACGCCGGTCCCGTCGATGCCGGATAAACGAAAGTTTCCTGTACCATCGTGACTTGGAAGTATATCGCCGTTCCTTCATCGTCGCTGGGTCAAAATCCTGGAACTCCGTAACAGCGCTGTGGGAGTACCTTCACCACACGGACTGCAGCGGTTCAAGAAGGCGGCTCACCACCACCTTCTCAAGGGCAACTAGGGATGGGCAATAAATGCTGGCCTTGCCAGCGACGCCCACATCCCATGAATGAATAATAAAAAACGCTTGCCTAATAAATTCAGTTGTCTGGAAATATGCAACAGGAGCAGGAGTTACACTGACAGAAACAGCTGTATAACATGTGAATTCCATTGAGTTCCATACTTTCAACTAAACACTTAATTCAGATATTTTTATTTGATACACTAACATTAAATTTATGAATTGAATCATGATCAGCACTGGGTTAAAGGGAATTAAGTGGACAAACACAAACGTTTTGCAGTTCTGCTGTTTGAGGGCATAAATGCTCACTTTTAAACACCCCACTTGCAGGATATCTAAAAGGGAACAAAAAGATAACACTACTCAATCATAGTAACCAGGATTTTATGATGGAAAGTAAGTGCTTACTAAGTAATGGATCCATTAGAGACGTTTCTACTATGCGTTATATTTGAACTGGCTAGTATGAATTTGTTGTTTTTCATTTCTCTACTTACAATTTGCAAGTAAATATATCGACACAAGTCCCACTCACTCACCACCCCTGTGCTCACTGACCTACATTGGTTCCCGGTCCAGCAAGGCGTTGATTTTAAAATTCTCATCCTAGTGTTCAAGTTCCTCCATGGCCTTGCCCCTCCCCATCTCTGTCACCTCCTCCAGCCCTACAAGCCTCCAAGAATTTTGCGTCCCTCTAACTCTAGCCTCTTGGGCATCCCTATGCCCCACCACTGGCGAATGTGCCTTCAGCTATCTAGGCCCAAAACTCTGGAATTCCCTACCTAAACCTCTCTGTGTCTCTTGCCTCCTTTAAGACTCTCCTTAACACCTACTTCTTTAACCAAGCTATTAATCACCCTTCCTAATATCTCATTCTTTGGCTCGGTGTCAATTTATGTCTGATGAAGCACCTTGGGATGTTTTCGTGGGTTAAAGGTGCTTCATAAATGCAAGTTGCTGTCATTGGAGTGTAATATCCGCTATTTCTGCAGTGAGTGCAATAGCGTAGTACAATGTTTAGTCCATTTTACAGATTACTGCAAAGAACCCTCCAGGTCATGCAATTTTGCACGGCCAGGTGGTGTAAAATGTACGACTTTTGAATTGCAGGGAATAAAGTCTACATATGGGAACTGCTCTAAAACTGCTAGAGAAAAAATGGTTCTATAGTAAACCTGAAATTGTAACAATGTCAAATAAAGTTGAACATAACAACACGAATCAGACACAAATTACATCATTTCGAAATATTCTCGTCAATTATACAAGGCCCAAGATTAGAAACCATGCACATTTTCATTGAGGTCTACATCAGGGGTGTCAAACATACAGTACAATCCAGCCCACGCATGGTGTTGCCATGTGTCCCAAAATGGGACAGGATACTCACGGGCGCTGCTTCTCACAACCCGGGAGAACTGCGGCTTTCAAACTTTGTGTCACGCCATCAACAGGCCTCGGGTGGGGGAAGAGAGGGAAACTAAGGACTGGGGCGGGTTTAGGCCCTGCATCTGCTGCAGAGCCTGGAGGAGCAGAAGCAGCAGCAACATCGTGAGTGGCAGCGGTACCGAGAGAGGAGCAACCAGTAAAGGGGTTGTTTCCACTGGTGGACAAGTGGGGAACAAGGGGACGGAGACTGAGAATTCTCACTGCACTCAGGGAGCATCACAAGCTCCAATATGTAGAGGAGATGCAGGAGGGCAGAGTACAGTCAGCATCAGCCCACAGCAGTGCTGTGGAGCTGGGAGGAGCACTCCTGCTACTCCATGCTCCACAGAAGGGGAAGTAAACAAAACTTGAAGGACCGCTGTCGAGCTGGAAAAACTAGTCTGAGCTGCATGGTGCATGCTCCACCTAGTTTTATAATGCATTTTGCCAAAGGGTCATAGACTCATAACGGCACAGAAGGAGGCCATTCGGCCCATCGAGTCCGTGCCGGCTCTCTGTAGAGCAATCCAGTCAGTCCCATTCTCCCGCTCTATCCCCGTAGCCCTGCAAGTTTATTTCCCTCAAGCGCCTATCCAGCCTCCCCTTGAAAACAGTGTCTCCGCTTCCACCACTTCCGTCGGCAGCGAGTTCCAGGTCATCACCACTCGCTGCGTAAAAAAGTTTTCCTCACATCCCCCCTGTATCGCTTGCCCGAAACCTTAAATCTGTGTCCGCTAGTCCTTGCACCATCAACTAGTGGGAACAGCCTTTCCCCGTCTAGCCTATCCAAACCTGTTATAATCTTGTACACCTCTATCAAATCACCCCTCAACCTCCTTTGTTCTAATGAAAACAAATCCAGCTTCTCCAACCTGTCCTTGTAGCTAAGATCCCCCATTCCCCGGAACCATTCTGGTAAATCTCCTCTGCAACCTCTCAAGGGCCTTCACATCCTTCCTAAAGTGTGGTGACCAGAACTGGACGCAATACTCCAGTTGTGGCTTAACCAGCGCTTTATAAAGGTTCAGCATAACTTCTCTACTTTTGTACTCAATACCTCTATTTATGAAGCCCAAGATCCCATATGCTTTGTTAACCTCTCTCTCAATATGTCCTGCCACCTTCAGGGACCTATGCACATTAACTCCCAGGTCCCTCTGTCCCTGCACACTCTTTAAAACTGTGCCATTAAGTGTATATTGCCTCTCCCTGTTCCTTCTGCCAAAATGCATCACATCACACTTCTCTGTATTAAATTCCATCTGCCACTTGTCTGCCCATTCTGCTAGCCTTTCTATGTCCTGTTGCAGTCAATTGGTATCATCTTCACTGTTTGCCACACCCCGAAGTTTGGTGTCACCGGCAAATTTAGAAATTCTACTTTGTATTCCAATATCCAGATCATTTATATAAATCAAAAAAAGCAGTGGCCCCAGCACTGACCCTTGAGGAACACCACTGTCTACCATCTTCCAGTCTGAAAAACAGCCATTTACC
This sequence comes from Squalus acanthias, assembly GCA_030390025.1. Lineage (NCBI taxonomy): Eukaryota > Metazoa > Chordata > Chondrichthyes > Squaliformes > Squalidae > Squalus > Squalus acanthias. The sequence goes on along the minus strand of CM059427.1, from coordinate 114,150,663 downwards.
ACAACTCGCTGTTTTCTGTCTTTAAGCCAATTCCTTATCCAAGCTGCCACTGACCCACCTATTCCATGAGCCTCAATTTTGTTAACCAGCCTTCCATGTGGTACTTAGTCAAACGCCTTCCTAAAATCCATGTAGACAACATCCATTGCATTCCCTTCATCGATCCTCCCTGTTACTTCATCAAAAAATTCAATTAGATTAGTCAAACATGATCTGCCTTTTACAAATCCACGTTGGCTCTCCAAGTGCCCGTTAATTTTTTCCTTGATTACTGTTTCTAAAACTTTATCCACCACTGATGTTAAACTGACCGGCCTGTAGTTACAAGGATTGTCCTTACAATCTTTCTTGAACAATGGTGTCACATTTGCCACTTTCCAAGCCTCAGGCACCTCCCCTGCATCTAGGGAAGATTGGAAAATTATGGCAAGCCCTTCTGCTATCTCCTCCCCCAATTCCCTTAGCAATCTGGGATGCAAGCCATCTGGACCAGGTGACTAATCCACTCTAAGCATACCCAGCATTTCTAGTACATCCTGTCTTATTAATTTTCACCCCTTCCATTGCTTCTTCTACCTTTTCCACTGCTACCGATATTTTGTCCGCATCCACCTCCTTAGTAAACACCGATACAAAGTACTCACTGAGTATTCTAGCCTTGCCCTGCGCCTCTTAGCATATAACACCTTCTTTGTCACGAATAGGCCCCGCCCCACCTCTTACTACCTGCCGGTAAAAGATTTTTGGGTTCCCTTTTATGTTAACCGCCATTCTACTCTCATATTCTCTCTTTGCCAATCTTATTTCATCTTCACTTCCCCTCTCAACTTATTGTATTTGGTCTGGTTCTCCCTTGAAGAATTCACCTGACATGCATCATACGCCCTCCTTTTTTTGTTTCAGCATCTTCTCTATCTCCCTCGTCATCCAAGCAGCCCTTGCTTTGGTTCCCTTACCCTTCCCTCTTGTTGGAATGAACCTAGCCTGTACATGGAACATCTCCTCCTTAAAGATCACCCATTGTTCCGTTACAATTTTTCCTGTCAGTCTTTGGTTCCATTTTACCCTGGCTAGATCCTTTCGCATCCCATTGAAGTTAGCCCTATTCCAGTTTAGAAGTTCCACTCTGGATTGTTCCTTGCTCCTCTCCATTGCTAATCTAAATCTTATGATACGATGATCACTCGTACCCAAGTGTTCTCCCACAGACACTTGGTTGACCTGGCCCACCTCATTCCCCAGCACCAGATCCAGCAATGCTTCCTTCCTAGTTGGGTCAAGAACATACTGGTCAAGGAAATTCTCCTGAACACATTTCAGAAATTCCTCCCCCTCCTTCCCCTTTACCCTAGCATTATCCCAATCGATATTTGGGTAATTAAAGTCTCCCAATATCACCACTCTATAGCTCTTGCATATCTCTGCGATTTCCCAACAGATTTGCTCCTCTACCTCCCTCGCACTATTTGGAGGCCTATAGAATACCCCCAATAGCGTGATCATACCCTTTTTGCTCCTCAACGCTAACCAAATGGATTCTGTCCTTGTCCCCTCAAGAACATCCTCCCTTTCCAACACTACAATGTCTTCCTTAATCAGCACTGCCATCCCACCTCCCTTTTTTCCTTCCCTATCTTTTCTGAACACCTTGTACCCTTGAATATTAAATGCCCAGTCCTCACCGATTTTAAGCCACGTTTCTGTTATTGCCACACGGCTAATTGTGCTTGTAGCTCACCAACATTATTCACCACACTTTGTGCGTTTACGTACATGCATTCTAAGCCCATTTTTGAATTTTTCGTTATCTTTCTTAGTCTGTTCCTATCGAATATGGTACTACTTCCGCCTCTAGTACTACTTTCTTCTCTAGTACTATCCAACAATCCAACACACTCACTCTTTTATGCACCTTATTCCTCTTTTCTACTCCTATATGCTGGTGCCCATCCCCCTGCCAAGCTAATTTAAACCCTCCCCAACAGCACTAACAAACCTCCCCGCGAGAATATTGGTCCCGGCTCTGTTGAGGTGTAACCCGTCCGGCTTGTACAGGTCACACCTTCCCCAGAAACGGTCCCAATGCCTCAGGAATCTAAAGCCCTCCCTCCGGCACCATCTCTCCAGCCACGCATTCATCTGTCCTAAAAGAAGCATAGGACACTTAGCATATTTAAACTGATGCAACACTGATTTCAGACAGCTGCCAGGGGCGACTAAAAACAGTGAGGACCAATATGGTGGCAGCCATGCTGCCGGCACAGATTAAGTGCAGAACTTCGCGCTCAGAAATTGGTATACATTGTGTCTGTTTTATGCCAAAATAACAGACAAAATACATACCAATTTCTACCCGTGTGTACAAATAAGTTTCGCTGAATGTGGCCCACGCCAAGTACCAGGATGTCGAATCAGCCCCACCATGTAAATTGAGTTTGACACCCCTGGTCTACATGTCAGGTGCAATTGGTCATATAATTTGATCACTTAATGCTGGCTAATGGAATTTGGTCAAATGTATATCAGAGAACAGCCAGGTTTTGCATCATATTGCGAATAAGTCAAAACAATAAATTACAAATATGCTTATCCACACTGGAGACCAACAGTCTGGGAGCACAACAGATAAGGCATTTGCTTCAAACGCAATTCATTAACTTTTAAGCCTTCCCATGACTCACTTCAGAACCATGGATGGAGGGAGGAAGAAAAGTTTGTACGTGATACACTGGCAATAGCATACCAGGGTAGCCCACACAAAAAAAAGGTAGGCCTTGGCGAGGGCGCAACTTAGAGGGAGCATTGCTCCTTCGGTGTTCAAAATTATGAAAGCTTGTGATAAGAATAAATAGAGAGAAACTGTTTCCACTGGTATGAGGGTCGGTAACCAGAGGACACAGATTTAAGATAATTGGCAAAAAAAAACTTACACAGCGAGTTGTGATGATCTGGAATGCACTGCCTTAAAGGGTGGTGGAAGCAGATTCAAAAGTAACTTTCAAAAAGGAATATGGATATATACTTGAAAAGGAAATAAATTGCAGGACAATGGGGAAAGAGCAGAGGGAGTGGGGCTAATTGGATAGCTCTTTTAAAGAGCCGGCACAGACACGATGGGCTAATTGGCTTCTTTCTGTGCTGTATGATTCTGGCTAGGCTCATTTTCAAACTACCTGTATAACTAAAAAATCTACACACCACTGAAAGCTTGCTTGAAGACTTGGAGGAGAGCCTTGAAGTACACAATTCCCCTTACCTGTTTCTCAAAGAGATACAATTTACTGCAAAGCCTAGTGGTTCTCCAATATACCCTTGATCAAATCCCACTAGCCAGTTACAAGCCACTCAAAGGGAATACAAGATTCTTCAAAAATATTTTTTGGACACTCAAGACTTTGGTGTGTGGGCAGATTTTTGTGCACAGTGGCTCCCACTCCAGAGACTTGAGCACATAATCTCGGCTGACACTTCAGTGCAGTACTGAGGAAGTGCTGTACTGCTGGAGTTCTTTGAGGAAGTAACATACAGGGTGGATAAAGGGGAACCAGTGGATGTGGTGTATTTAGACTTCCAAAAGGCATTTGACAAGGTGCCACACAAAAGATTATTGCTTAAGATAAAAAATCACGGGATTGGGGGTAATATTCTGGCATGGATAGAGGATTGGCTATCTGACAGAAGGCAGAGAGTTGGGATAAATGGTTCATTCTCAGACTGGCAATCAGTAACTAGTGGTGTTCCGCAGGGGTCAGTGCTGGGTCCCCAACTCTTTACAATCTATATTAACAATTTGGAGGAGGGGACCGAGTGTAACATATTAAAGTTTGCAGATGATACTAAGATGGGAGGGAAAGTAGTGAGTGAGGAGGACATAAAAAATCTGCAAGGGGACATAGACAGGCTAAGTAAGTGGGCAGAGATTTGGCAGATGGAATACAATACTGGAAAGTGTGAGGTTATGCACTTTGGCAGGAAAAATAGTAGAGCAAGTTACTATCTTAATGGCAAGAAACTGGAAAGTACTGAAGTACAAAGGGATCTGGGGGTCCTGGTGCACGAAACTCAAAAGGTTAGTATGCAGGTGCAGCAAGTGATTAAGAAGGCCAATGGAATGTTGGCTTTCATTGCTAGGGGGATAGAATATAAAAATAGGGAGGTATTGCTTCAGTTGTACAAGGTATTGGTGAGACCGCACCTGGAATACTGCATGCAGTTTTGGTGTCCATACTTAAGAAAAGACATACTTGCTCTCGAGTCAGTACAAAGAAGGTTCACTCGGTTAATCCCGGGGATGAGGGGATGGACATATGAGGAGAGGTTGGGTAGATTGGGACTCTACTCATTGGAGTTCAGAAGAATGAGAGGCGATCTTATTGAAACATATAAGATTGTGAAGGGGTTGGATCGGGTGGATGCGGGGAGGATGTTCCCGATGATGGGTGAAACTAGAACTAGGGGGCATAGTCTTAGAATAAGGGGCTGCTCTTTCAAAACTGAGATGAGAAGGAACTATTTCACTCAGAGGGTGGTAGGTCCATGGAATATGCTGCCCCAAAAAGCTGTAGAAGCTACATCATTACATAAATTTAAAACAGAAATAGACAGTTTCCTAGAAGTAAAGGGAATTAAGGGTTACGGGGAGCGGGCAGGAATTTGGACATGAGTCTAGGTTCGGATCGGTCATGGCCCTGTGGGTAGCGTAGCGGGCCCAGGGGCCGTGTAGCCTGATCCTGCTCCTATTTCGTGTGTCCAATTCTGTTAGGTTCAGGAGATGGTTCTGTGATAGTAGATTGGCGGTTAGGATCAGATCAGCCATGATCTTATTGAATGGTGGAGCAGGCTCGAGGGGCCAATTGGCCTACTCCTGCTCCTATTTCTTATGTTCTTATGCCGTTTTCTGGTCGAGATGTTAAACCGAGGCCCCGTCTGCCCCTCAGGTAGAGATGTAAAAGATCCTATGGCACTATTTCGAAGAAGAGCGGGAAAGTTCTTCCTTGTGTCCTTGTCAATATTTATCCCTCAACCAACATCACAAACAGATTATCTGGTCATTATCACATTATTGTTCGTGGAACCTTGCTGTGCGCAAATTGGCTGCCGCACTTCCAACATTGCAACAGCGACTAAACTTCAAAAAGTACTTCCACTGGCTTTGAGACATCCGGAGGTTGTGAAAGGCACTATATAAATGCAAGTCTTTCTTTCTAAGGGACAATGGAAGCGATCTAACAATTGACAATCTCGAGTGTGTGCAGCATCAATTTACATTTCTTGGATCACGAGTCCAATATTCAGCCATATTTGGAAAAATAGCCTTGAAGTACATGAAGATTATGGCCTCAACAGTAATCCAGCTGGTATACAGATTTTGGCTCTCTCGCAGGTTCCCAGAACAGAAGTGAAAATTAGTCTCTTCGACAAGATGTGGATAATTATTGCCACTTGTAACACAATAGCTCAGCAAGAAGCACTACTTTGGGGGGAGTGGGGTGTGGAAAAAACAAATAAAGTAACTTAGCTGCATCTCAAGGTCCAACTCAAGAAAAGCACTGCAGAAAACAGTAAATGTTTGGGGGGGTGGGGGGGGGGGGGGTGGGAGTGCCTTGAACACCCCACATAGGAAGAGGAAATGCTAGATGAAAAAAATCCAAAGTCCATCTATTCTCCTTCACCCATCCTGGTAGGTGCATGATGCTATGTTAATAGAGTTGTTGACTAATCATAGCAATCAATCTCTCAATTAGTCTACAACAGACCCAGAGATGAGGTGAGGAAAACTCTAGTGGTGGAGAGCTTTGGGAACCATAGGTCCAAAGTCACCTGCTTCTCCCAAGCATACTACACTTACCAAATGTCATGGCCCGGAATTTGCAGTCAGCGGCGAAACGACAGCAATCGCCGCCAACCTCGAAGAATGTTGCCCACAAAAATCACGCGATCTCTGTAGTGAAAACTTTAGCTTTCTCGACCTCAATTTGATTGTAGCGCTGTCAAAAGGGGGTCGCCAGCGTACAGCAGCAGTGAGGTCATTAAGCTGTCTAAGCAGCCAATCACATTGAAGAATTCTTACAAACAGCAAACCAGCAAATAAAAAGCAGCTTTTATCTTCACTTTTTTAATGTTTTACACAGCGCAAAATAAAGATTGGAACATACACATGGGGTTAAGGTAGAAGCTGAAAAATAAACAAACTTAAAAAAAAAATTACTAGATTTTTAAAATAAAATTATCATACTGGAGAAATTTGACATTCCACAGATATAAAATTAATTTTGCAGGGTCAGAATGGTTGTTCAGCTGTCAATACGCCGTTGAAACCCCTATTACACCTCTTTCAACAAGGTTTAACTTTTTAATGGAGTTTTTAACAGCGATATCAGAGTGGAAAAGGGGAAGTTTGTCAGTTCAAGTGATTTCACTGATTGTGCGCTGTGGAACTCCCCATAGCTGGCACTCATCCCCAATCTAGAAGCCACCTATTCATCTGTACATGAACCAATAAACCAGCATGAAAGTTAATTTTTAAGATGCGAGACCAAGGGGAAATTAGATTAAAATAATGTATTCCTTTTGTCTCGAAGACCTGTTCTTTAAACCTGGTCAGCTTCGTGAAATGAAAATCTCCTCTCTCGAAAGCCATAAATTTATGGAATAGCTGGGAAAATTAACACGCAAGTGTCACAATACTAAATGAAACACACGACTCTGAAAAGAGAACTTCAATGTAGCCAATTGGTACCATTGCAAGTAGGTGTCCAATACTCGAATTAAATAAATTCTGAAGTGTTCAGGATAATTCTGAGATACTTTTACTTTACTAAAACACATTAGACAGCAAATGCATGGGTTCCCCTAACTCCCCAGCTGCCAAATGCACTCACAAATATAAGTGATTCAATCTCTCTCTCGATCCGACATCAGAGAACACCCAGATTAGCCTGCAAACAATCTACTGCTAATTACTTCTAGATCTTCACCTAACACACAAACTGTTCCAATTGCAAAATACTGCAGATGCTGGAAATCTGAAATAAACACAGAAAATGCTGGTACAAACTGTTCCCATCTTTAGAACCAGTTCAGAAAACAACTGCCATCTGCAGGCAAAGAAGCACAGCTTTGAATTCTTAATCAAAATAAGTACCATTTCCTTTTTTGGAATCAGGTCTCCTAGTTTCAGGCATTCAAGGACCGTGGCCAGTTTCAACACAGAGCTAACTGTTTTTAAATAACATGAAGCACAATTGCAGCATAATGTGTTGATTCCTTAGTAACTAACAGCACACACTGTAAAGAAAAACAAGAGAGTGGTACATCGAGATCACTGTGCCAGTAGCCAGACCCTGAACGTAAAAGCACCTCATACTTAAGGGAAAATGGGAAAAGAGCAGGGGGAGTGAGATTCATTGGATAGCTCTACTAAAGAGTCGGCACAGGCACGATGGGCCGAATGGCCTCCTTCTGTGCTGTATCATTCTCAGTCATTACTGATGACTCCAAAGGTCTGCAACCTGAAAACCCTAGCAGGAAATGGGCCTTGGTTAAAAAAAAACTATCCGGAGAGCTTCTTGGTAGATTTTGATCGACAGCCTGAGCTATAAAGTGAGATGCAATTTCAGCCTCCCCCCACTCTCATTTCTTGAACCTTGAGCTCAGAGTCTCTCTCTTTCTCGCTCATACAGTATTAGAATACAGTTATCACAGCAATGATGAGTAGATCATGAAATCTGTAAAATAGAGCAGCTGGCCTGAAGGTGCTACTGAATGAGAAATAGATCTAGTTTAATTATACTGGCTGAAAACATTGCTTTTCCACACAACAGTATTTATTTGATTTAATTTCTTATAATCAAATGAAACCCTCCTCGGTCGCTGTATACAGAGTGGATTGAGTTCTATCACTTGGTGTCTTATCTCCAATGCGCTGAGTGTGATGACTTGAAAAAGAGTTGCATATTCAGGCTGAAGGACCCTCTTCCCACACCTTTACATTTGTAGCAGTCTCACCCTTACAAATTGGGTACAAATCCACAGCACAAAGCTGCTCATAGCCCAACAATGATTTCCGATTTCACTCACAGAATACAAGGATAATTCATTTGTGCATCAGAAAGGTCACTTTGGTACACCTACCATACTCTTCAGAGGTTAAAGCACATTACGCAGGCAGAGCAGAAAAATCTTCATCTACCCAGGTGACACTTGATCTGAAAGCACTTAAAGCATCATGGAAGGAACTGTGCTCTGTACCTAACCTGTACTATCAATGGAATGACACTGATTTACAGCAACATGGGTATAAACCTTTTGTTGCTTTCTAGTGCAAAATTAATCAAAGATAGTGCACATTATCAACACAACAAACCGATTTACTGAATTGTTAATCAATCTGTGTATTGTTAAGTTTCAAAATTTTGAAAACTTCATCCAAGGTATAACTTGGGGGAAGGGGTAATTTGACTTAAATTTCATCTAATATCAGCTCAAAAACTTTCCAATTATGAGATGTGGGGAAAAGATTCCCCAATAGCTCAGGTAAAGGCACCACCTGTTATGGTACAAAACCACACAGACCAGAGGTTCACTGGATAGATTCCTGCTGTGTATGGGCTCCATCACTGCCCTCAACACCCTTAATCTAGGGACCAAAAAAAATTAGCCCAGGTTCCTGCTCCTGATCACCATCCAGTAGAAAATGTGTATGTATTGTAAAAGTCGGACAGCCAGGTGGCGAAGGATCGAATACTAGAGCCTAGTCTTCAGTCGCTTACAAGCCTTTATTTATAGAGACACACAATACATACCGTGCACCCCCAGGATAAGCTTGCCCCACTCTTCCCGAGCCTGCTCCCATATACATGGACACAAGAAAGAGTCCCCAATTAATACCCACCACCTGAATATAATTAACACCCAATTGATATACACCTCCTGAATACAATTAACATGTATAAATGTTGGGCGAGGACAGAATCAGTTGCAATGCACTCCACAGCCAAATAGCCTACCAACACTCAAAGTCAAGGCTCACACACAAGTGGTGTCTATTTGGGCAAGGTACCAGAGGGCTGCCAATGCTCATAGAACCTTAAGCTGCCAGGAGTCAGCATCTACAAAAAATAAATTGGAGAAAATCAAAACATTTAAAAAATAAATGAAAAAGGGTTAATTGTCAGAAAGATTTCCTTAGAGATTTAATTTCGCACCCAGAATTTTCTTTGAGAGCTAAATACTCCTGCCAAAATCTGCAAAAGTAGCTGTGTGGTCAGGTGCCAAGTCCTACTGCCAGATAAGCCAACCAAAGTAGAACATTCGATTCCAAGCTGCACAGCACGCGGTGACTGCTACTGTAGAATTAAAGCTCGTTTAAGCTGCAGTACAGAATTTAAGACCATAGAATGATTTGATTTGATATTTGAGTTGCTGTAACTATTGCGGGTATTTTTCATCGGTACCTGCTGCATTTGCTCACTCTCCTGGTGGGTAGCCAGTTGCTCCTGCAGGTCTTCCACCTCAGTGATGAGTTGTTCCAAAGCCATTTCTTTGCCTTGCAATTGCTCTTCAAGCTCGATTATTCTCAGCCGGCAGACCTGTAGCTCCGTTTCGGGATGTTCTGTACTATTATTCACCTCTTCTTCCTGGAAGAGATCATCTGGAGTGAAAGTCTTTCATTTTGTTCTTATTTGATTTTAAACAATGTAATGTAATCAGTATACAACAGAAAAAAAAACACAGGGTCACACAGAAATACACAGCCAGCATACTGGTAATAACTGTATTGCTTCCAAAATGTATCCACATCCAATCCTATGAAAACAGATCTGTATGGTCAGAAAAAATAACCAATTCCAGATCATGCAGCTCAGATGATGCCTTTAATTACAAGCAAAGGTGAAGCAAGCTGATAACAAAGGTGGAAGAACATTCAGCCAAGGCGCCCACCGTCAATGGTCCATTTTTGAAATTCTGCATTTGTGGACGTCAGATAAGTGCTGCATGAAGTTGGTCTTTTCCCTCTCTACATGGTGAGATAACATGACAATATCTGGTCTCATGCATAAAGAATGGCCATTTGAGAAAGGTGCAAGAAGGCTGCTAAACTGTAGTCTAACCTTCAGGAGAAACAAGGGACAGAAAATTGGGGAATGGAGGAGAAATGTCAGTAAAACACCAAAATCAAAGAAAATTGAACTGTGTCACAATGTACAGAATGCAGACTTCCAAAAATATGGGGATTCCCAGGAAAGTGTATGGAAAAAAGCACCAGTACATGAATCCAAGACACCTTTATCAGGCTCCTGGATTATTTCAGTATCTGGGCAACACCATGCAAAATGAAGACTCAGTTGTAAATTTACCGATGTATGTGTGCGAGCACGTACGTGTGCAGGATGTAATCTAGGTACTAAGGAGTGAAAAAAAAATTTCTGAAGCAAATGACAACATGTAATAAAATACTTGCATTTTTAAAGTACCTTATATTGAAACGTCAAAAAGTGCTTCACATAAGTTACTTTTTGAAGTACGTTGACTTGTTGAAGAGGCAAATACAAAGCAGTGCCACAGGAAGGGAATGGGACTGAGTGTCAGAGACTGAATTGCAAAGCTCATTTCTGAAAATAGCAGCCAAACAGCGAGAAAAAATGCTATGCATCAGGCAGAAAAATATAGCTTTGGGATCAACAGCTCACCTCAGCTGTGAAGTCCTCCACTGTACTGGCGTTTGACAGTTCACCATCAGCCTGTGGAAAGCAAGGATTGAAACACTTAAAAGAAAGATAAAATGCAGGAAAATTATCGTAAACATAATTTGTAATTCCTCTACAACAACAACATGTATTTATATAGCACCTTTAACGTAGTAAAACGTCCCAAGGCGCTTCACAGGAGTATTAAAAGACAAAAAAATGACACCGATCCACATAAGGATAAATTAGGGCAGGTGACCAAAAGCTTGGTCAAAGTGGTAGGTTTTAAGGAGCGTCTTAAAGGAGGAAAGAGAGGTAGCGAGGCGGACAGGTTTAGGCAGGGAATTCCAGAGCTTAGGGTCGAGGCAACAGAAGGCACGGCCACCAAAGGTTGAGCAATTATAATCAGGGATCCTCAAGAGGCCAGAATTAGAGGAGTGCAGATATCTCGGGGGGTAGTGGGGCTGAAGGAGATTAACATAGAAACATAGAAGATAGGAGCAGGAGTAGGCCATTCGGCCCCTCGAGCCTGCTCCGCCATTCGATGAGATCATGGCTGATCATCCAAACTCAGTACTCTGTACCTGCCTTCTCCCCATATCCCTTGATACCTTTAGCTTTAAGAAATATATCTAACTCATTCTTGAATATATTTAATGACTTGGCCTCAACTACCTTCTGTGGTAGAGAATTCCACAGGTTCACCACTCTCTGGGTGAAGAAATTCCTCCTCATTTCTGTCCTAAATGGCTTACCCCCTATCCTTAGATTATGACCCCTGGTTCTGGACTCTCCGACCATCGGGAACATTCTTCCTGCATCTAGTTTGTCCAGACCTGTCAGAATTTTATATGTTTCGATGAGATCCCCTCTCATTCTTCTATACTCCAGCGAGTATAAGCCCAATCGACCCAATCTCTCCTCATATGTCATTCCTGCCATCCCAGGTATCAGCCTTGTGAATCTTCGCTGAACTCCCTCCATGGCAAGAACATCCTTCCTCAGATAAGGTGACTAAAACTGCACACAATACTCAAGGTGTGGTCTCACCAAGGCCCTGTACAACTGCAGCAGGGCATCCCTGTTCCTATACTCAAACCCTTTCGCTATGAAGGCCAACATACCATTTGCCTTCTTCACCGCCTGCTGCACCTGCATGCTTACCTTCAGCGACTGGTGCACAAGGACACCCAGGTCTCGTTGCACTTCCCCTTCTCCCAATCTATTGCCATTCAGATAATAGTCTGCCTTTCTGTTTTTGACACCAAAGTGGATAACCTCGCATTTATCCACGTTATATTGCATCTGCCACGCTTCTGCCCACTCACCCAACCTGTCCAAATCATCCTGGAGTTTCTCGGCATCCTCCTCGCAGCACACACTCCCACCCAGCTTTGTGTCATCTGCAAACTTGGAGATATTACATTTAGTTCCCTTATCTAGATCATTAATGTATATTGTGAATAGCTGGGGTCCAAGGACCGATCCCTGCGGTACCCCACTAGTCACTGCTTGCCACTCGGAAAAAGACCCATTAATTCCTACTCTTTGCTTTCTGTCCGCCAACCAGTTCTCTATCCAAGTCAATACCTTGCCCCCCAATCCCATGTGCCTTAACTTTACATGCTAATCTCTTATGCGGGACCTTATCGAAAGCCTTTTGAAAGTCCAAATACACCACATCTACTGGTTCTCCCTTATCTATTTTCCCAGTTACATCCTCAAAAAATTCCAGTAGATTAGTCAAGCACGATTTACCTTTTGTAAATCCATGTTGACTTTGTCCGATCCTGTCACTGTTTTTCAAGTGCTCAGCTATTACATCCTTTATAATGGACTCTAGCATTTTCCCCACTACCGATGTCAGGCTTACCGGTCTGTAATTCCCCGCTTTCTCTCTACCACCCTTTTTGAATAGTGGGGTAACATTAGCTACCCTCCAATCCATGGGTACAGTTCCAGATTCCATCGAATGTTGGAAGATGATCAGCAATGCATCTACTATTTCTAGGGCCACTTCCTTAAGTACCCTAGGATGTAGATTATCAGGCCCTGGGGATTTATCGGCCTTCAATCCCGTCAATTTCCCCAACACCATTTCCCTGCAAATACTGATTTCTTTCAGTTCCTCTCTTTCATCAGACCGTATGTTCTCCAACATCTCTGGGAGGTTATTTGTGTCCTCCTTTGTGAAGACAGAACCACAAGATGCATTTAATTGGTCTGCCATTTCTTTGTTCCCCATTATAACTTCCCCCGCTTCTGACTGCAAGGGACCTACACTTGATTTCACTAATCTTTTTCTCTTCACATATCTATAAAAACCCTTACAGTCAGTTTTTATGTTCCCTGAAAGCTTACTTTCATATTCTATTTTCCCCTTCTTAATTAATCCCTTTGTCCTCCTTTGTTGAATCCTAAACTGGTCCCAATCCTCAGGGTTACCGCTTTTTCTGGCCAATTTATATGCCCTCTCCTTGGATCTTATGCTATCCCCAATTTCCCTTGTTAGCCACGGTTGAGTCACCCTTTTTGTTTTATTCTTCTGCCACACTGGGATGAACAAATTCTGTAGTTCATCCATGCAGTCTTTGAATGTTTGCCATTGCCTATCCACCGTCAACCCCTTGAGTGACATTCCCCAATCAATCCTACCCAATTCGTGCCTCATACCATCGTAGTTTCCTTTATTTAAATTCAGGACCCTAGTCTCTGATTCAACGACTTCACTCTCCATCCTAATGAAGAATTTTATCATATTATGATCACTCTGACCCAAGGGGCCTCGTACAACAAGATTGCTAATTAATCCTTTCTCGTTACATAATACCCAGTCTAAGATGGCCTGATCTCTGGTTGGTTCCTCGACACATTGTTCCAGAAAACCATCCCGTAAACATTCTAGGAATTCCTCCTCCACAGTATTTTTACTAATTTGGTTAGCCCAATTTATATGTAAATTAAAGTCACCCATGATGACTGCTGTGCCCTTACTGCATGCTTCTCTAATTTCCCTTTTAATGCCATCCCCAACCTCCGTATTACTGTTTGGAGGTCTATATACCACTCCCACTAACGTTTTCTGCCCCTTGTTATTTCTACCCATACAGATTCCGCATCATCAGAGCTAATATCCTTCCTTTCAATTGTGTTAATCCCCTCTTTAACCAGCAATGCTACCCCACCTCCCTTTCTTTTTGCCTATCTTTCCTAAATATTGAATAACCCTGGATGTTGAGTTCCCAGCCTTGGCCACCCTGGAGCCATGTTTCTGTAATCCCAATCAAATCGTATTCATTTACCTCTATTTGCGCAGCTAATTCATCCACCTTGTTCCGAATGCTCCTTGCATTAAGACACAAAGCCTTCAGGCTTGTTTTTTTAACGCTCTCAGACCTATATGAATTATTATTTACTGTGACCATGTTTGATTTAAACCGTTGAGTTCTTTGCCTTCTACTTTTGTTTTTCTCCTTCCTGTCTTTTGCTTTTATCCTCGTTTCCCTTTCCTCTGTCTCCCTGCTCAGGTTCCCAACCCCCTGCCACTTTAGTTTAAACCCTCCCCAACAGCACTAGCAAACACTCCCCCTAGGACATCGGTCCCGGCCCTGCCCAGGTGCAGACCGTCCCGTTTGTACTGGTCCCACCTCCCCCAGAACTGGTTCCAATGTCTAAGGAATTTGAATCCCTCCCCCTTGCACCATTCCTCTAGCCACGTATTCATTTGAAATATCCCCCTATTTCTACTCTGACTAGCACGTGGCACTGGTAGCAATCCTGAGATTACTACCTTTGAGGTCCTATTTTTTAATTTACCTCCTAACTCCCTATATTCTGCTTTTAGGACCTCATCCCGTTTTTTTACCTATATCGTTGATGCCTATGTGCACCACGACAACTGGCTGTTCGCCCTACCCCTCCAGAATGTTCTGTAGCCGCTCTGAGACGTCCTTGACCCTTGCACCAGGGAGGCAACACACCATCCTGGAAATGGGGAGAGACGAGGCCATGCAGGGATTTGAAAACAAGGATGAGAATTTTGAAATCGAGGCACTGCTTAACCGGGAGCCAATGTAGGTCAGCAAGCACAAGGGTAATAGGTGAACGGGACTTGGTGCGAGTTAGGACAAGGGCAGTCCAGTTTTGGTTGACCTCAAGTTTACGTAGGGTGGAATGTGGGAGGCCAGCCAGGAGTGCGTTGGAATAGTTAAGTCTAGAGGTAACAAAGGCATGGATGAGGGTTTCAGCAGCGGATCAGCTGAGGCAGGGGCAGAGACGGGCGATGTTACGGAGGTGGAAGTAGGCGGTCTTTGTTATGCTGCGGATGTGTGGTTGGAAGCTCATTTCAGGGCCAAATATGACACCAAGGTTGCGAACAGTGTGGTTCAGCCTCAGACAGATGTTAGGGAGAGTGATGGAGTTAGTGGCTAGGGAACGGAGTTTGTGACGGGGACCGAAAACAATGGCTTCGGTTTTCCCAATATTTAATTGGAGAAAATTTTTGCTCTGTATGTCGGACAAGCAGTCTGACAATTTAGACACCATGGAGGGGTCGAGAGAAGAAGTAGTGAGGTAGAGCTGGGTGTCGTCAGCGTACATGTGGAAACTGATGCTGTGTTTTCGGATGATGTCACCAAGGGGCGACATGTAGATGAGAAATAGGAGGGGGCCAAGTATAGATCCTTGGGGTACACCAGAGGTAACGATGTGGGAGCGGGAAGAGAAGCCGTTGCAGGTGATTCTCTGGCTATGATTAGATAGATAAGAATGGAACCCGGTGAGTGCAGTCCCACCCAGCTGGACGATGGTGGAGAGGCGTTGAAGGATGGAGTGGTCAACCGTGTCAAAGGCTGCAGACATGTCAAGAAGGACGAGGAGGGATAGTTTACCTTTGTCACAGTCACAAAGGATATCACTTGTGACTTTGATGAGAGCCGTTTCGGTACTGTGGCAGGGGCAGAAACATGATTGGAGGGATTCAAACATGGAATTGTGGGAAAGATGGGCACAGATTTGGAAGGCAACAACACGTTCAAGGACTTGAGAGGAAAGGGAGGTTAGAGATGGGGCGGTAGTTTACAAGGACGGAGGGATCAAGGTTTGGTTTTTTGAGGAGAGGGGTGATGATGGCAGATTTGAGGGAGAGCAGGACAGTACCTGAGGAGAGAACCGTTAACAATATCAGCTAACATGGGAGCCAGAAAAGGAAATTGGGTGGTCAGCAGTTTGGTGGGGATAGGGTCGAGGGAGCAGGAGGTGGGTCTCATAGAGAAGATGAGCGCAGAGAGGTCATGAGGGGAGATTGGAGAGAAACTGGAGAAAGATGTGAGTTCAGGGCTAGGGCAGGGGGGAACCTTAGAGGAAGTTTGGCCCAGTGGGCTAGGGGAAAGAAGGGAAGTGGCAGAGGCAGCTGAACGGATGGTCTCAATCTTGGAGACAAAAAAGTCCATGAGCTCCTCACACTTGTTATAGGAGGTGAGGGTGGAGGTGACAGGGGAGAGGGGTTTAAGAAGACGGTTAGCAGTAGAGAATAGGAGCCGGGGTTTATCTTTGCTTTCCAGAATGATTCTGGAATAGTGAGCAATCTTGGCAGACGAGAGCAGGGCCCACCAGATCTGGCGGTGAATGGCTAAACCAGTTGTCCGCCATATCCGTACGAGTCTGCGTCCCTTGGACTTAAGGGAGCAAAGATGAGAACTGTACCAGGGGGAACGGCCAGGGTGAGAGGGGGTAATTGTTTTAGTAGGGACTAGGGCATCAAAGATAGTGGTGAGGGTGTGGTTGAGCAGATCGGTAGCTGCAGAAATGTCATGGTGAATGGAGGGCCAGCGGCTGGACAGTTGGGATTTCATAAGTGCAGTTGTAAGAGAATTGGGAGAGAGTATTTTCCAGGGGCGGACACAGAAGGAAGTAGGGTTGGGGGGTGGGGTGGGTGGGAGGGGGATGTGGGTTGAGAGCAATACGAGGAAATGGTCAGAGAAGGCCTTATCTGCGATTGACACGATGGGAGTAGCGAGACCACGAGAGATGGCAAGGTCGAGGGGGTGGCCGTGAATATGGGTTGGGGAGTTTACATGGAGGGAGCGATTAAGGGAGGATAGGAGGCTAGTGAACTCAGAGGAGAGAGAGCATGATGAATTGAGATGGAGGTTGAAATCACTGAGGATGAGAAGTCGTTCGGTGCAGAGGCTGAGGGAGGAGAGCAGTGAAGATATCTCGGTAATAAAATTTTTATGGTACTTGGGTGGGCGGTAGAGAGCGAGAATTTTAAATGAAAGGTGAGGGGTGGAATAAGGTGAGATGCTCAAAGGAGGAGAAAGTGCCGGAGGAATAGGGGGACAGACCAAGGTGTGATTTGGTGATGAGAGCCACACCACCACCACGGCGGTCTGAGCGGGGCAAGTGGTGGAAGGTATAGCCAGGCGGGGAGGCTTCATTTAAGGGTAAGGTGTCATCACCCCTCAACCAAGTTTCCGTCAGGGCCATGGTATCGATGCAGTCATCCACGATAAGCTCATGGATGGCAAGGGTCTAAAGTAGTGAAGAGTGACTAACGGGAGTTTGCACTGAGAAAAACTCATGACCTCAAATTTTAACAATCATTCTTCAAAATAGTTTTTAAAAAAGTAATCAACAGAAAAAGCACAATCAAAGAAAATAGAAAGCAAAATATAGCGAAATCTGGAACAGAAACAGCAAATGCTGGAAACACTCAAGCAGGTCAGTCCACATCAGCGGAGGGAACGGATAAATTCAGGTTTCAGACATACAGACCTTCACCCAAATGGAAAGGATCAAAGATGAAAAAGAATTTTAACAGAAACAGAACATGGGGGGGGGGGATGCCCACAAGAGGAACTAAACTTTTTAAAAGAAAAACAGGAGATGCACAGATGGCTAAGGTGATCTTCACATTAGACAACAGAAAGATGCATTAAGTCCTTAGAGAAAAAATGGCTACGGCAGAGAGAGGCAACCCAAGGAAGACAAGATGTGAGTGAAAGTAGGTCAGCTCTGAAATCAAAACAAGAGAAAAATGTAAAAATAGGGAGGAGTCCACTGGCCCAGAAGAGAGAAAAGAGAAAAAGCAGGCTTCCCCACCAATCCTGTGTTTTGATGAAGGGTCTCCACTCTCAGTGTCCAGCCAAACACCAAAAGACCCATCCCACATCACCAACAATCCTGCTGTAAAGAAAATGGACGATATTACTAAGGTCTGAAGTAACTACGGTCAAAGGGACTGCAGAGTGCCCAGAAGAAATAGCAGGTACTGTTCCTGGAGCCTGATTGGAACAGCACAAGAGGCCAAAATACTTTTGCCACAAAAATGAGATATACATAACACAAGATCTAGCTCATCCGATTACCTAGTGAGCAAAGATGCTACCTGATTGATGTGAAGGTCCAACCCACAGCCCAGAACCAACCCACTTGTCCATTTCATTCAGGCCACTATGCCCGTAAACAATGCAGCCAGCAACTTCAAGAAGTCTGGTTGATTTTAACCTCACTAGTACAGGGGTTCCAAGGTAAAATATAGTCTGACATATTCTCCCAGCAGCGAATAGCTAACTCAGCACAGGTTGGGAATCAGACAGGTGAGAGAGAACAGTAGCAGCCGGGCCTGGTGAGAGAGAGCAAAAGCACTAGGACTGGGGAGAATGAAGTTGAAAATCACAGCATTTGTCCTATTCAGGCTGTCGCCTCATGAGATTGCATTTGTAGCCAGCTCGTGAAAGCATAGTGGGATGGAACTTGTTGTTTGTAATGAAGTTGCTGGCCGCATTGTTTACGGGCACAGTGGCCTGAATGAAATGGACAAGTGGGTTGGTTCTGGGCTGTGGGTTGGACCTTCACATCAATCAGGTAGCATCTTTACTCACTAGGCCATCTGATGAGCTAGACTTTCAGTGTTATGTATAGTTCATTTTTGTGGCAAAAGTACTTTGGCCTTGTGTGCTGTTCCAATCAAACTCTAGGAATAGTACCTGCTATTTCTTCTGGGAGAAGCAGAACAACTCAAGTAGCAACAGCAATGAATTTCTAGAATGTATTTGGGTTAGTTTTCTGGAACAATATATTTTAGAACCAACAAAGGAACAGGCTATACTAGATTTAGTGATGAGTACCAAAGCAGAGGCAGTTAACAATCTGATAAGGCACCACCATACAAATAGTGATCATAATATGATTGAATTTGATATTAGGTTTGTGAGGGAGAAGTAGAGTCACAAACCAAGATTTTAAATTTAAGTAAGGCAAACTTTGAAGGCATGAGTAAACTGGGCTGAACTGTTATAAGAACATAAGAAATAGGAGCAGGAATAGGCCACTTGGCCCCTCGAGCCTGCTCCGCCATTCAATAAGATCATGGCTGATCTTGGGCTCAAAGCCACTTCCCTGCCCGCTCCCCATAACCCTTCACTCCCTTATCTTGCAAAAATTTGTCTATCTCCACTTTAAATGTATTTAATGACCCAGCCTCCACAGCTCTCTGGGGCAGAGAATTCCACAAATTTATGACCCTCAGAGAAGTTGTTCCTCCTCATCTCAGTTCTAAAAGGGCGACCCTTTATTCTGAGACTGTGCCCCCGAGTTCTAGATTTCCCCATGAGGGGAAACATCCTCTCTGCATCTACCCTGTCGAGCCCCCTCAGTATCTTATATGTTTCGATAAGATCACCTCTCATTCTTCTAAATTCCAATGCGTATAGGTCCAGCCTGCTCAACCTTTCCTCATAAGTCAAACCCCTCATCTCTGGAATTACCCTAGTGAATCGTCTCTGAACTGCCTCCAATACAAGTATATCCTTCCTTAAATAAGGAGACCAAAACTGTACGCAGTACTCAAGGTGTGGTCTCACCAATACCATGTACAGTTGTAGCAGGACTTCCCTGCTTTTATACTCCAACCCCCTTGAAATAAAGGCCAACATTCCATTTGCCTTTTTGTTAATGGGTAAACTTAGACAAACAGTGGGAAGTATTCAAATACATATTATACAAACCAGCATTTACCCCTAAAAGGCAAAGGTTCCACTTGTGCAGTGAAGCAACTATGGTCAACAAATTAGGTAAGAGACAGTATCGCTAAAAGAAAAGGCTTACACAAATGCAAGGATACGTGGAAATCCAGTGGACTGGGAAATGGTTTCCACCCCAGGGTATTAAAAGAAATAGGTAAGGATTGAAGATGTATGAAGTCATAATTTTCCAAAGCTCTTTATATTTAGGAATTGTGCCTCTGGATTGTAAAATTGCAAATGTCACTCCATTATTTAAGAAGGGAGGGAAGAAGAATCCAGAAAACTACAAACCTGTCAGTTTAAGATCAGTTGTGGGAAGTTGCTGGATCCATCATCCAGGACAGAGTGGCTGAGCACTTGGAAAAGTATGAGCTGATCAAAGTCAGCATGGATTTCTGAAGAGCAGGTCATGACTGATTAATCAATTCAATGCTCTGAGGAGGTCACTAACATGGGGGATAGGGGAGTGTCTATGGATGTTGTTTATATGGACTTCCAGAATGCATTTGATAAGATCCGCACAAGATATTATTAGAAAACATAAAAGCGCACGGAATTGGAGGCAAGCTTATACATAAGAACATAAGATGTAGGAGCAGGAGTAGGTCATTTGGCCCCTCGAGTCTGTTCCGCCATTCAATAAGATCATGGCTGATCTGATCTTGGCCTCAACTTCACTTCCCTGCCCGCTCCCCATAACCCTTGACTCCCTTACCATTCAAAAATCTGTCTATCTCCACCTTAAATATATTCAATGATCCAGCCTCCACAGCTCTCTGGGGAAGAGAATTCCAAAGATTCACGACCCTGAGAGAAGAAATTCCTCCTCATTTCAGTTTTAAATGGGTGCCCTCTTATTCTGAAATTATGCCCCCTAGTTCTAGATTCCCCCACGAGGGGAAACATCCTCTCTGCATCTACCCTGTCAAGCCCCCTCAGAATCTTACATGTTTCAATAAGATCACCTCTCATTATTCTAAACTCCAATGAGTATAGGCCCAACCTGCTCAACTTTTCTTCATAAGACAACCCCTTCATCTCCAGAATCAACCTCGTGAACCTTCTCTGAACTGCCTCCAATGCAAGTATATCTTTCCCTAAATAAGGAGACCAGAACTGTACACAGTACTCCAGGTGTGGTCTCACCAACGCCCTGTACAGTTGTAACAGGACTTCCCTACTTTTATACTCCATTCCCTTTGCAATAAAGGCCAACACTCCATTTGCCTTCCTAATTACTTATTGTACCTGCATGCTAACTTTTTGTGATTCATGTACAAGGACCCCTAAATCCCTCTGTACCTCAGCATTTTGTAATCTCTCCCCATTTAAATAATAATTTGCTTTTTTATTTTTCCTACCAAAGTGGATAACCTCGCATTTTCCCACATTAAACTCCATCTGCTTGTGAGGTAGGACACAGAATAGGGATAAAAGGAATGTACTCTGATTAGCGGAATGTGACAAATGGTGTCCCCATAGGATCTGTGCTGGGGCCGCAGTTTTTCACAATATATATATAAATAAATGACTTGGATGAAGGAATAGAGATGTGTATATCCAAGTTTTCGGATGACACCAAATTAGGTGGCACAGTAAATAGTGTAGATGGGAGCTGGATGTTATAAAAGGGACATAGTCAGATTAAATGAGTGGGCAAAACAGTGGCAGATGGAGTTCAATGTAGGAAAGTGAGAGGTCATCCACTTTGGATCCAAGAATATCAAATTGGAATACTTTCTAAATGGAGAACAATTTGGAACTGTGGAGGAGCAAGTGGATTTGGATGTCCATGTGCACAAATCAGTAAAAGTTAATGCACAATCAAAAAGGCTAATGGAATGTTGGCCTTTATCTCAAAGGGGAGGAAGCTATGCTTCAGTTGTACAGAGCCTTGGTCAGATCCCATCTGGACACTGCATTCAGTTTTGGTCACTGAACCCCAGGAAGTATATATTGGCCTTGGAGTGGATACAGTGCAGAGTCACCAGAATTTTACCAGGACTTGAAGGGTTAAATCACGATGACAGGTTGCATAAACTTGGTTTGTATTCACTCAAGTTCAGAAGGTCGAGGGGTGGTCTAATTAAAGTGTTTAAAATAATAAATAGATTCAATAGGGTAGATACCAAGAAACAATTTCCTCTGGTGGGGGAATCTAGAACAAGGGGGCATAATCTTAAAATTAGAGCTCAGCCATCCAGAAGTAAAATCAGGAAGTACTTCCACACAAAGGGTAGTGGGAATCTGAGGAACTCTACCCCAAAAGGTTGTGGATGCTGGGTCAATTGGAGCTTTCAAGACTGAGATCGATAGATTTTTTATTTGGTAATAGTATCAAGGGATATGATTCAAAAGGAGGATAAATCGTTCAAAGGAGGATAAATGGAGTTGAGGTACAGATCAGCCATGATCTGATTGAAAGGTGGAACAGATTTGAGGGACTGAATGGCTACTCCTGTTCCTACGATATACCTGCTGAGTTAATTAAGTCAGCTGTTTAGCCCTGAAGAAGTGACGGGTGAGTCACCTTGGTTCCAGGGTTCGTGGAGTTCAGAGATGGTCAGTTTGTGGAGAAATCCAATTGGGATTAACCTTTTTAAAGCTGTGTGATTTCTGCATAAACATAGCTGGAACTGACAAAATATTAGCACACTAGATATTTTCTTCCCTTTCTGTACTAATTGGGTTCGTCCACAACATGACCAACCCTGGATTTCACGAACCTTGTAAGGTGAATGACAGGAGCCGAGGTGATTCATCTTTCACTTCCCCATAGCTAAACAACTGACAATGAACTCAGCAAGTTATGTCTTGCGTTATAGAAGTTTTGGGGAGACAAATCCAATTTGTACGACACTGTTGCTCTATTGCACTCTAAATTACATTGTCAGATACACAAGAAAGTAAAACTAAACTAAAATAGAAACTACTTACAAATCTCTCCTAACAAAATGGTAGGGATTCTTGCTATGCAGCTCCCCTCACTTCTCTTTCCCAAATATTACTTAGTCACATACTGAGGCAAATACTTATTCTGGAGGGCCTCAGTTAATGACAAAGAGCAAAACAAAGGGACCAGTGAGTCAATAAACAGCAAATAACAAAGCAAAACGCTTTCAAATGCATGCTAGTAATTAAAATTCAATTTACGGGGTGGGGGGGTAGTGTCAGCTGTTAGCTGTAGAATCATTGCTCCACCACATGGTAGGACATAAGGAACAATTTAATTAGCAACTTTTACCGAGACTGCTATGGAAACCTCTTCAGCTCAGCAATTCATAGTGCATGTCTTGAGTTATGGAGGTTGTGAAAACTGAAGCAGTTTATTATACTAAATCTGTAATCATAGGGATTGACCTTTTTAAAGCCACCTATCCTGGTATCATAGTATGTAGCATTTTGTACTATGCTATAATTTTACAGCTATGGGTGATTTCTGTAAAATTTAGCTTTAAATTACAAAAATATTAGCACTCTAAATAATTCAATGATTATGTAGTCCCGCCTATTTATCTAAACGATCTTGGAGTTGGTTTGCTCCTTTGCATCTTGAAATGTAATTTGTGCGTGCTTTTTTACCTCGTGTCCCAGGATAGCCCCATCCTGTTCAACTAATGAGTGCTCTTGCGGTGGAAGGTCATCCTGGTGGACAGCCTGGCTCTTCCTCTTCTTCTTCTTTTTCGTCGAATCCGAGCAGTCACCTTTTGCTTTTCGCTGTCGGTAGTGAGCAAGCTGCGGAGGAAAGTGAAGGAGAGGTAAAGTGAGAGGTAGGCGAGGAAGAGATAACAGGACCACAGCACCAGCATGCTGAGAGGATACTGCACAATGACCACACATAGAGATGTTGGAGCCCAGAGAGACCCAGGGCAGGGTGGCACAGGCAACTATGCCCTCACTCGGTAGGTTAAATCAAAATTTCAATTCTGCATCAAAAACCTATGCTATTTGCTGCTGACAGTTCTCCTTTAACAGGACTATCTTCTCTGACCCCGTACACAAATCTGTGCAACAGACTTGACTAAGAGTATTACAGATGGAGATGCTAGAATCAAATAAATATGCATCACTATGCCTCCTGCTCACAAGCCTTAGTTTATCATTTTTACACCAGTGGCTATATGAAGAGAATTTGTGCACAAGAGCAGCCCTGCATTTGTTGGCTACGTAGCTACATCCCTCCTCTGCTTTTTAAGCAGCTTACAGCAGATTACAGCTTTGCCACACAAACCCTTACATTCAGACTCTGAAGCTACAATATATAATCTAACCAATGGATCCATGAAGAAACTGGAGGTGGATGGGGATGAGCAGAGAAACCCCCAGGTTTATTCACTAGGGATGATCCAATCATTGACGGTCACCTCAGAAACTGTGACAATTAGGAAGTTACTACCATTCCTGGCCTTTCCAGAGTATTAAATTGATATTCCCATTGAGTGAACACCTCAAAATTATACAGCGGAAATAGTAATTTAATAGAATCTTGTCTCCTCTGACATTGATCACAGCTTACTGAATTACAGCAGGAATGCAGTCTGATTTATACCCAATACACAGAATTTGCTCAATGCCTAGGAACAAACAATAAATTTATATCCACCAGACACGTATGTCTCATCTATCAGCAAGTTCTGAGAACACACATTACCATAAGCAACAAGGTTCCAATGAATGACAGAAAAAAAAGTGGAAAAAAATTATGAGCATACTGGGTAAATGTATGTGGGCCACGCAGGCCAAGAAACTCCTATATTCAATCCCTGGTCTGTGCTCAGGTATACAATCTTAGCTGGTACGGCGTGGAGGAAAACTACAATTGGCCTCAGTATCCCCCCGACCAATCTTCCTGTTAATGTGCACAAGCATGGCCACAGTAATCTGAAAGGTCCCGCGCAGGTCGCTCACTGGCTTTTACACTGTAAATACCGCGCATGCGCAGAAATTTAAAGGGACCGCGCATTAAAAGAAACAGGCCATGCAGAAGGAAGCACAGCTTACAGGGAACATTGCCCTGCCTCTCCTTTTTTTGGGGGGTGGGGGGCAAGAAAGAGACGAGCGGGGTGGAGAGGAAAAGATAAACAAAAAAAAACCATCAGCCAAGGTTCCTAATCCTGATCACTACTCACAATCCTCGCCGTAAAGCTCATGTTTGTGGACTCAGGTTTGTGCTCAGCTGCAATGCCACCTACAGTTGAATAAGAAAAATACTCATTATCTCGGCTCATCCCACTTGAAGAGGGCTGCCAGCACGGGCTGCCAGCATAGATCAGCACCTTCAGAAGGGAAGGGAAACAATTCTAAGACATCTTCCCATTCTGTCGTCTCACAGACTGATCATTACTTTCCAAGAAGGAATTTTGAGCAGGGAATAAAGAGTAGAAAAGATATGAGAATGAACTGCTGTGACCTTCCATAGTCGCTATGAATTTCAACTGGCAATCACCAGAGGGAAGTGAATGCAACACAAAAAAGTACCATTTTTATTGAGATTTTAAAAAAGCAGAAGGTACGAGAGTCGAGAGAGTCTGAAAAAAGTGTACTGATGACACACCTGTTGTAACTTCTGTTTTTACATAGCAATGACAGCACAGAAACAGGATCAATCATTGGTCCTCTCCCATTTCTCATCATCCGAAGACACGTCAGATTTCACATGTATGCCAACGCCACCCAGCTCTACCTCATCACCATCTCTCGATCCCGCCAATGCCTCGGATTTGTCACACTACTTGTCCAAGAACTGGATGAGCAGAAATTTTCTCCAATTAAATATTGGGAAGATCAAAGCCATTGGGCTGGATTTTCCGATTGGAGGCTTCCTGCATGCAGATGCCTCCGATCTGGAAAAATCTAAGCACTTACCTGCTGGCGTCGTAGGTCCCGAGACTTGCGATCCTGGGCCTCTCCTGGTGCGCGCGCACAGAGGCCCAGGTATCCCAGGGGCGCAGGCAGTTCGCAAACGTCCCTGGGATCATGTGAGCCATGGGGAACCAAAGCAGGGAATCCACCTGCACACTTTTGACAGGTCTCTACACATAGATCTGTCAAAAGTATGAATGGGGATCACTTAAAAAAGTCAAACATTAAATTAATTTTTAAAAAAACACGTATTTAAAATTAGATTAAATTAAATATTTTAAACAAAAATTTTATTTTTTGAAAAAAATAATGAAAGTTTTTTACGGGGCCAAAAATAAACTTACCTTTTTTAAAAGTATTTTAAAATTGTAAATGAGTGAAAAAAATTTATTTATTTTTTAAAACTCTTATGCTGGTAAAAGCAGGCCTTACGCCTGCTTTTACCAGGCGTAAAGATTTTTTTAAAGGTTTTCAGCAGGCGGAGGTTCCGCAGCGGAACTCTCTGCCCGCAGAGGCCCTTCTCCCGGGCAGGCGGACACCTCGTACGCACCCGTGGGGGTCGGAATATCCGGCCCATTGTCTTTGTTCCCCGCCACAAACTGTTCCCTAGCCACCGACACCATCCCTCTCCCTGGCAACCGTGGTGTCCTATCTGACCCAGAGCTGAGCTTCCAACCTCATATCCTCTCCATCAAGACTGTCTACTTCCCCCTCCGTATTATTGCCTTACTACCCCTGCCACAGCTCATCTGCTGCCAAAACCCTCATGCATGCCTTTGTTACCTGCAGACTCAAATATGTTGGCCAGCCTCCCACCTGACCTACATTGGCTCTATGTCCAGCAATGCCTCGATTTTAAAATTCTCATTCTAGTGTTCAAATCCCTCCATGCATCGGCCCTCCCTATTTCTGTAACCTCCTTCAGCCCTACAACTCAGATCTCTGCTCTTCTCCAAATACGGCCTCTGCGCATCCCCGTGCCTTCAGCTGCCGAGGCCCTAAGCTCTAGATATGCCTCCCTAAACCTCTCTGCATCTCTATCCCTCTCTCCTCTATTAAGATGCTCCTTAAAACCTAGATCTTCGACCTAGCTTTTTATCACCTGACCCAAAATCTTTTTATGTGGTTTGGTGTCAAATTTTGAGACAACGCTCCTGTGAAGCACCTTCGGATGTTTTTACTATGTTAAAGGTGCTATATAAAAGCAAGTTGTTGTTGTTTGATAGAGGATTAAGGATGAGTTAAGTGACAGGGGAGTGAGGGGGAAGATACTATTTTATAAAATTAATTCATAGGATTTGGGCGTCGCTGGCAAGGCCAGCATTTATTGCCCATCCCTAGTTGCCCTTGAGAAGGTGGTGGTGAGCCGCCTTCTTTAACCGCTGCAGTCCGTGTGGTGAAGGTACTCCCACAGTGCTGTTAGGTAGGAAGTTCAAGGATTTTGACCCAGCGACAATGAAGGAACGGTGATGTGTGTCCAAGTCAGGATGGTGTGTGACTTGGAGGTGATGGTGTTCCCATGCGCTGGCTGCCCTTGTCCTTCTAGGTGGTAGAGGTTGTGGGTTTGGGAGGTGCTGCCGAAGAAGCCTTGGCGAGTTGCTGCAGTGCATCTTGTAGATGGTACACACTGCAGCCATGGTGCGTTGGTGGTGGAGGGAGTGAATATTTAAGGTGGTGGATGAGGTGCCAACCAAGCGGGCTGCTTTGTTCTGGATGGTGTCAAGCTTCTTGAGTGTTGTTGAAGCTGCACCCATCCAGGCAAGTGGGAGTATTCCATCACACTCCTGACTTGTGCCTTGTAGATGGTGGAAAGGCTTTGGGGAGTCAGGTGAGTCACTCGCCGCAGAATAATCAGCCTCTGACCTGCTCTTGTAGCCACAGTATTTATGTGGCTGGTCCAGTTAAGTTTCTGGTCAATGGTGACCCCCAGGATGTTGATGATGGGGGATTCGATGATGGTAATGTCGTTGAATGTCAAGGGGAGGTGGTTAATCTCTCTCTTGTTGGAGATGGTCATTGTCTGGCACTTGTGTGGCGCAAATGTTACTTACCACTTATCAGCCCAAGCCTGAATGTTGTCCAGGTCTTGCTGCATGCGGGCATGGATTGCTTCATTATCTAAGGAGTTGTAAATGGAACTGAACACTTTTCAATCATCAGCGAACATCCCCACTTCTGACCTTATGATGGAGGGAAGGTGATGAAGCAGCTGAAGATGGTTGGACACAGCCCTGAGGAACTCCTGCAGCAATGTCCATGGGGCTGAAATGATTGGCCTCCAATAACCACAACCATCTTCCTTTGTGCTAGGTATGACTCCAGCCAGTGGAGAGTTTTCCCCCCCCGATTGCCATTGACTTCAATTTTACTAGGGCTCCTTGATGCCACACTCGGTCAAATGCTGCCTCTCTCACCTCAGGAATTCAGCTCTTTTGTTCATGTTTAGACCAAGGCTGTAATGAGGTCTGGAGCCGAGTGGTCCAAGTGGAACCCAAATCAGTAAGCAGGGTATTGGTGAGGAAGTGCCACCACTTGATAGCACTGTCAATGACACCTTCCATCACTTTGCTGATGATTGAGAGTAGGCTGATGGGACAGTAGTTGGCCGGATTGGATTTGTCCTGCTATTTGTGAACAGGACATACCTGGGCCGTTTTCCACATTGTCGGGTAGATGCCGGTGTTGTAGCTGTACTGGAACAGCTTGGCTGGAGGCGCGTTCTGGAGCACAAGTCTTCAGCACCACAGCCGGGATGTTGTCAGGGCCCACAGCCTTTGCTGTATCCAGTTGAGTGAGTAGCTCTAAGGGGAAGAGGTAGAGATAGTGATGGTGGGAAGGAGAGGAGATAATGGGTAGGTGAAGAGTTAAGAGGAAGTACAAGAGTTGATGAGAAGGGATGTAGGCCACATTTTCCCTGTAACCGCATCGGAAAACGTAATTCACAGCACTCAACAAGCTCCTTTCCCACTATACCACCTCTCACCCAAAAGGAAAGAAAAGGACAGAGAGAAGCAGAAGAGGACAGACAGAGAAGCATAGAGTTTAGAAAAGAGTAACATAAAAAAAGTGACAAAGCAACAGTAGCATGAACAGAGATAGCTGAGAGGTGTATGCTGGCAACTTTTATTTCCAAGCATTACCAGATGTCATTTTATTGAATCTATTTTTAAATCATCTATTTGTTCACATTTATTAACATACTTCAATGTGATTTATTGAATTATTTAGAATAATATGCTTTTGTGCTGGATTTAATTGAAGGCAAGTTTATTTTGTTTCTGTTTCTCCATGATCAATTATTTTTAGCCATAACCAGGACATTTGAAATGGATAAAACCTTTGTTAACATTGTCTCATGTCACATGCCATCAAGACAATTACTATGAAAATGTAAACCTGCGTATTCTAATTGCCAAATTTTTCCACAGTTATACCCAACGTTTCATAGCCGGAAACTGATGATCAGCCCGATTATTCCTAAATTCGGGGGACAAATAGAGAGAGGAAAGAGAGTGTGTAGAGAACCTACCAAGCGATCTGGCTGGTTTTAAACTAAATCCCAGAGGTGGTCAGCCAAAATGAAAAACCACATCAGTACCCAGTCTTGCAAAATTACCATTTACAAACATACAGATTCGGTTCATTGATTCTTTTTCCTAAACAAGTGTTCAGTGATAATTTACAGAAGCTACATTTGTTAAATTATGAAATAATTTTACTAGATTGTTTATATATCAATAATAACACGATTGTGTACATCATTTCAAATCAGACATAAAGGGTCAAAGCATCTACTGCAACACAGTCAATGAATGGTCCCCTCAAGCCATTCAATGAGAAAAATTGAGAAAAGAGAGTCTTGTATTTAGATTGTGTTTCATCATGTGTTACAAATACTGAAAACCCTTGGCATACAATGAAGTGCATTCACTTATGATGGAAACTGCAACGGCCATTTTTGCCAGAGCAAGATCTCATGTGACAAATGCCCAATTGATTGATTAGTTCCACTCCCCTGCTCTTTCCCCAGAGCCCTGAAAATATTTTCCCTTTCAAGTATTTATCCAATTCCCTTTTGAATATTACTATGGAATCTGCTTCCACCACCCTTTCAGGCAGTGCATTCCAGATCATAACTCGCAGTATAAAAAAAATTCCCCTCTGGTTCTTTTACCAATGATCTTAAATCTGTCTCCTCTGGTTACTGACAGTGGAAACAGTTTCTCTTTATCTACTCTATCAAAACCCCTGATTAGATTGAACAGCTCTATCAAATCTCCTCTTAACCTTCTCTGCTCCAACGAGAGCAATCCCAGCTTCTCTAGTCTAGCCACATAACTGAAGTCCCTCATCCCTGGTACCATTTTAGTCAATCTCCTTTGCGCACTCTCCCGCCTGAGGTGTGGTGCCCAGAATTGTGCACAACACTCTAGCGGAGGTCTAACCAGTCATAGATAAAAACATTTAGCATAACTTCTTTGCTTCTGTTTATAAAGCCAAGGATCCCACATGCTCTTTTAACTTGTCCTGCCACCTTCAAACCTCATGCTTTTCCTTCAATTCTGCCAATGGAATGTCCACTTCAACAGGTAGTTTAGGCCTTTGTTGAGCATCTCGTCCAAAGGGAGGCAGCTCTTAACATGCAGCATGTTAGCCGAGATAACAATGAAGCTGCTTTTAGCGTGATTTTAGAGCCACTGGCTGTGATGCTGCATTTTGGAAGCTGTCAGCACTAACACTCCAGTAAAATCAACATAAAAGCTGCTAAGAGGGAGGGGATGGGGAGGGGGAAATCTTACAAAAAGAATGAATAAAAGACATGACAAAAGAAAGTGAGGGGGTGGGGGGGGGGGGGGGGGGGGGGCAGGAGCAAAAAAAGTTGAAGAGAAACACCAAGACCAGAAAGAGGGAGATAAAATAGTGTGGGAAACAAGCAGAGATATTTGCAGAAATGTTTTTGAGAGAAATACCATGGTTTTTATAAAGTCGGTGCAATGTACTGGACTTTAAGGGATTCCTTTCTGGAAGTTTATATACAATAGTGCACACAGATTTCAGAATGTCAGTCAAGAATAAGTTCCAGAAAAATTGTACAATGGAGTTCAATTACGGAGTATTTATAAAAACTGCTTTGAAGGTAGATGAAACAACTGGTCTTTCAATCTACCACAACTGAATACGGATCAATTAGAACTAAATTGTACAGGGGGGAAATGTGTAAAATTCTCAGCTACGTCCACTTGAACTGTGAAAAACACTCAGCAATACAATCGTTGATCGAGCATTTCTGAACTGTGTAACTGCAGTATTGTCAGTTGTGTCTCACTAATGAGAAGCAATTTAGAGCATTAGTTAAGATTGGCCCAGAAAAAGTACATCATGCAAAATTAAAGCATCTTGGCTCAAGTGTGATTTTTCCTATAGCAGATTGGTATCAGTGATAAAATAAAACTAACACCAACACTGAAGTAGCTTCCTGTCCAGTCATCATTCCAGAGACTACTAATTTTAGCACACACTTGTGGCTGCCACTGATAGTCCCATCCAATCAAAGTAACAGACAGTTTGTAAGACTCTTCTGAGAAGTTCTTGAACAAATCTCAATTTACAGCCTCGGACTTCGCCTGATGTGCGCACAAACCACCTACTCACCATTTCCAAAGTGCCACAAAGTACCCTAGACCTGAAGATTTCTCTGTTTTCCCTAGAAGGGAACACTATAAATTTCAGGGATCATTTCTGTAGTTTGTGACTTGAGAAATGTGTAGTAAAGTGGGTTTCCAGTCCAGGGAGAAAGTAGACATAATCCCGTTATATTTCCCAGCAGAAAGATGTTGGTGATATTGAACAGGGTCATGGATCGAAGACATGTCAAAAATGGGAGAATCAGACATACACACAGAAAAATCAGATCTTTTGCTGAAGATAGCAGATTGGATAGAAAAGAAAGGCCTTGACGGCTTCAGCTATCAAGGATCCAATTTTGTTTACAAAACTGCATTTGAGAGCAAGACTTTTTCAGCAAAAAGTAATATTGTAGATTGTTAAAAACTGAAATTAATTAATATACATTACAAAGAACTTGCTTTAATATACCATTCTCAACCTCAGGACATCCAGAAGTGCTTTGAAGTACTTCTTGAAATGTAGTCACTTGTAATGTAGGAAACATGGCAGCCAATTTGCGCACAGCAAGCTCCCACTAACAGCAATGTGATAATGGCCAGATAATCTGTTTTAGTGATGTTGATTGAGGGATAAATATTGGCCAGGACACCGGGGAGAACTCCCTTGCTCTTCTTTGAAATAGTGCCATGGGATCTTTTACATCCACCTGAGAGAGCAGACGAGACATAGGAACAGGAGGAGGCCATTCAACCCCTCGAGCCTATTCTGCCATTCAATGAGATCATGGTTGATCTGTATCTTAACTCCATCTACCCACTTTGGTTCCATAACCCTTAATGCCCTTGCCTAACAAAAATCTATCAATTTCAGTTTTGAAATTTTCAATTGACCCCCAGGCTCAACAGCATTTTTGGGGGAGAGAGTTCGACATTTCCACTACACTTTGTGTGAAGAAGTGCTTCCTGACATCACCCCTGAACGGCCTGGCTCTGATTTTATTATTGAGGACACTCCCACCAGAGGAAATAGTTTCCATCTATTCTAGAAAATCTTTTAATCATCTTACAACACCTCAATTAGATCACCCCTTAATCCTCTGTATTCAAGGCAATACAAGTCAATCAACCTTTCCTCATAATTTAAGGGGAGAAAAAAGTGGAAAAGGAAATGAACAGCTTGAGCGGCAGCCAAAGTGCACACGCGAATGGACATAAGGAAAAGCTCAGGTTACATAGGCCTGGTTATGTATGAAATAATGGGATACATATTTCCTGGTAGCAGGGAATAGGTCGGAGACAATAGTAGGGAGACCAGGGTCTCCAATATCTCCTTCCTGAGGTGCGGGGTCCAGAACTGAACTCAGTGTCCAGATGGGGTCTAACCAGAGCTCTGTACAGCTGCAACATAACTTCCACCCCTTTGTATTCCAGTCCCCGAGATAAAGGCCAACATTCCATTAGCCTTTTTCATTATTTTTTGTCCCTGTCCACTAGTTTTTAGTGATTTCTGTACTTGGACCCCTAAGTCTCTCTGCTCATCCCCGTTCCCATCTTCTCACCATTTGGATAATACTCTGATTTATCTTTCATGGGTCCAAAGTGGATGACCTCTCAATTCCCACATTGAAGTTTTGCCCACTCACTGAATCTCTCAATGTCCCTTTGCAACTTTCTGCTCCCAGTTACACTATTTACTGTGCCATCTGACATAGTGTTGTCAGCAAACTTACTGTCAAGACTGGAGAAGTTGGGATTGCTCTCCTTGGAGCAGAGAAGGTTAAGGGGAGATTTAATAGAGGTGTTCAAAATCACGAGGGGTTTTGATAGATGTGGAGAAACTGTTTCCACTGGCCAGAGGACACAAATTTAAGATAATTGCCAAAAAAAATCCAGCGAGCATGAGAATTTTTTTTAATGCAGCGAGTTATGATGATCTGGAATGCACAGCCTGAAAGGGTGGTGGAAGCAGATTCAATAGTCACTTTCAAACGAGGAACTCGATAAATACGAGGAGAAATTTGCAGGGCGATGGGGAAAGAGCGGGAGAGTGGGACTAATTGGAAAGCTCTTTCAAAGAGCCGGCACAGACACGATGGGCCGAATGGCCTCCTTCTGTGCTGAATGAATATGGGTTGAATCTTACAGCACTTGTGCAGCTGCCAGATACTTAATTCACAAATCAAATTTCTTTGTTTTCCCTGTGTAAAATATTGAACTTGTGCCAAATGAAATGACCAATCTTAACCACTATCAAAAAAACAGAAACTGGTATCCAAAAAGGAGTTTTTGCAAGATTTTTTCCCCTCCAGTTCATAAAAATTCTTCATGTCTCTCCAATAGGACAGATGCTCAGAGACCAAGAATAGCCCAAGAAATCATCTGATCCCAAAAGTCAGAAAAATGTAGCACTGCCACCAACTGTCCAGACTCATCCAGCTTGAGACAAGGGATCACTTTCAGGGTAGTCAAGGCAGCTGATGGGCTGAGAATGTCCAGAAACATTAACACTACCAACAAGTACATGGGTATAACTGATATGAATAATTGGAATGTTTAGCAAAACCATTTGATGTTAAAAAATGTTTCCAAGAAGTTTGTGTCAGTGTTTAAAATGAATATTCAATAGAGTACATACAGAAAAGCTATTTCCTCGGTGGGGAAATCTAGAAGGGGGCACAATCTTAAAATTAGTGCTCAGGCAATCAAGAGTGAAATCAGGAAGCACTTTTTCACACAAAGGGTAGCAGAAATCTGGAACTCTTCCCCACGCACCCCCGCCCCACCACCACCACCCCCAAAAGGCTGTGGACAATTGAAATTTTCAAGATTGAGATCGATAGAATTATTAGGTAGGGGTATCAAGGGATACGATTCAAAGGCGGATAAATAGAGTTGAGGTACAGATCAGCCATGATCTAATTGAATGGCAGAACTCCTGTTCTTATGGAGGGTGTCTCCTCTGAGCCACCGTATTAAGTAGCAGTTTTCAGAGACAGCTGTTTTTTTAAGCAGCTTCTCAACAACATCAACGTGCCTTCGGTATCACACGAGCACTTTGTGCTCGTCAAAAAAAACTATTTTTAATTTCAAACCAAGGAACAGTTATTTCAAATTCTGAACTTTCACATTCATATTCAACCTATAAAACGCTCACTTTTAAAAAGCGGTTACTTAATCCCATGCTGCATCAGAAATAGAATTCAAGAGATCCCCTGATGACTCAGTTTATTCAGTGCTGAGCTACACAGACCAGGAAGGTACCAGGCTTGATCCCTCAATTGTACACAGCAAGCAGATTGGAGACAGGGCAATAAATGGGCTCAGTGCACCCAAATTAGGGAGGAAAACAATTGCCAGATCCTGACGACTATCCAATGATCCCTATTGAAAGCCCAAATGTGGACGTTCTGAGAGTCCAGGGCAAGGCTCAGCTGTGAAGCCCCGCGATCCAACAGCCTGACAACACGCATTCAAGATTCACATATGCATGGCCACTTGGGCTCAGTTCAAAGGGCAACCAGCACCTGTGGAAGTGCAACCCAGCAAGAAGTGAGCGTCTTCAGGACAGGAGGGGAAAAAACAACATTTTGCTGTAACTGCCACATGGGTGGAAAACATTTTAATGTGAAAAACATGTCAAACAAGTTTACATCAGTTTGAAGATTCACTAAGCCACCACTTGCAAAGAGAGTCAAAAATGTAAACCTGCAAAACGGCCTTTTCAAAAGCTAAACTTTCATGTATCCGATCTTGTCTCTGTCACAGTTCAATGCTGCATCAGAAATAGAACGGGTTGCCTTTCATTTCATTCTCCTCTCCACCCCTCCCCGTCCCCCCACCTCAGAACCAGGCCACCTATACTAACTGGTAGAACTGTCTGAACTAAGATCAAAGAGAGGAGGTAATGTGAACATAAGTGATTATACTGTCAGCTTTGTTGTAACACTCTTGCTTCCGAGTAATAAGCTCCACTTCAGAAAATATTCACAGCTGGTGAAACCCATGAGCCAATTCAGCCTGCGAACCGATCTGATCCAGTCTGCAGCGCTTTGGTTTCTTTCCGATAGAAACAGCTGAACATCCAGTGGGTTTGAGAGATCTCAGACAGTGCCATGGGCTTTGTCATCAGGATTGCACTGGATTGAGATGCAGCTCCTGCTTTCGCGCTCTCCTCTGGCTATTCCACACTGCTGTACAGGCTGCTCCTGCACACTCTCTACTTCCTCGCCCTCGCCTCTCATCCGGACAAGCCCTGGCATGCCACCTTGCCGTCTGGCAGAGGCGGGGGCCCCGATGGAAGGCTCTCTATGCAGGAGTGCTTCCCTGCAGCAGTGGGGATCTGGGGTGGAGAGCGTTGCATGGAGCAGTAATGTGCCAACAGTTTAAGCACTTTCACAGACTCCCAGGCAGCATGGGATTTTTGCAGCCTAGGAGTCCATGGCCCATGTATATATAGAGAGGTTGCAGCCCATTTATAGTTACCTGAAGGGATTGCTCCTCAATTTTTGGTTACACTTTAGCCCCACATTCCTAATCTTTGGTGCGGAAGGCAGCGGACAAGTTGGAGGATCTTCTCATTGGCCTGCTCCTGGAGTGTGCTAAAACAGCAATTTGTAGGTCCAGAATGGGCGGGGCCCAAGGGAGGTGGGGGCCGCTCTAGCTGCCTGCCTCTCTTCCACGGTCTTGTCCATGCCCGGGTAGCCCTGGAGAGGGAGCATGCAGTGTTCACCGGTACGTTTGATGCCTTGCGCAACTATTAGGTACTGCAGAGTAGAGTGCCTTATAGACATTGATAACATTTCGATTTAGTTGGGAAGGTATCCCTTTGCTTTTGTTGGGACTTTTCTTATTTTGGCTTCTTTAGTTTGATTGGACCCTGTTTCTCTCCTATATTAGTGGTGATATTGTAATTCAAAATAAGGATATGGCAGACATGTTGAATAATTACTTTGTGGCAGTATTTTATTTAGTTCTGATGAAAGGCCATCGGCCTGAAACGTTAACACTGTTTCTCTCTCCACAGATGCTGCCTGACCTGCTGAGCATTTCCAGCATCCACAGTATTTTGCTTTTGCACTTGAATTCCCTAGAATTTAGACGGTTAAGGGGTGATTTGATTGAAGTTTTCAGGATATTAAGGGGAACAGATAGGGTAGATAGAGAGAAACTATTTCCGCTGGTTGGGGAGTCTAGGACTAGGGGCCATAGCCTAAAAATTAGAGTCAGACACAAAGGGTGGTAGAAGTTTGGAACTCTCTTCCGCAAACAGCAATTGATGCTGGGTCAATTGTTAATTTTAAATCGGAGATTGATAGATTTCGGTTAACCAAAGGTATTAAGGGATATGGACCAAATGGGGGTATATGGAGTTAGGTCGCAGATCAGCCATGATCTCATTGAATGGCGGAACAGGCTCGAGGGGCTGAATGGCCTATTTCTGTTCCTATGTTTTTTTATGATGCGGAGATGCCGGTGTTGGACTGGGGTGGACAAAAGTGAGAAGTCGCACAACACCAGGTTATAGTCCAACAGCTTTATTTGAAATCACAAGCTTTCGGAGCGCTGCTCCTTCGTCAGGTGAAGTGAAGAAATACAAATGGGCACAGCATAAATAGTCAGAGAACAATGCCAGACGACTACAGTTAATCTTTCTAACTGCCCTTTATCACACCTCGGCAGAGAGACAATCACGGCAATCAAAGGTGTGGATGGTGTCCAACCAGGTCAGTCAGGAAGACATTACATTAAAGACGATAGCAAAATACAACAAAGACAATGAGCTGGGGTCACAAGGGGTCAAATGTGGCAGTTGCTGGAGTCTGTATGGAAAACAAAAAATTTTTGTAGAGTCATCCAGACTTGAGTCGTCGCTGGCTTGTTCTCTCTACACAGATGCAGCCGGACCTGCTGTGATTTCCAGCAAAAAGTTTTTTTTTTTTTTAATTGTTTTCCATACAGACCCCAGCATCTGCCACATTTGACCCCTTGTGACCCCACCTCATTGTCTTTGATGTAATGTCTTCCTGACTGACCTGGTTGGACACCATCCACACCTTTGATTGCCGTGATTGTCTCTCTGCCGAGGTGTGATAAAGGGCAGTTAGAAAGATTAACTGTAGTCGTCTGGCATTGTTCTCTGACTATTTATGCTGTGCCCATTTGTATTTCTTCACTTCACCTGACGAAGGAGCAGCGCTCCGAAAGCTTGTGATTTCAAATAAAGCTGTTGGACTATAACCTGGTGTTGTGCGACTTCTCACTTATGTTTTTTTGAACAGATAAACCAAGGCGAAAGAAAGACTTTCACAACCTCAGGATGCTTTACACCCAATGAAGTACTTTTAAAGTGTAGTCACTGTTGTAATGTAGGAAACGTGGCAGCCAATTTGCACCCAGCAAGGTCCCACAAACAGCAATGAGATAATGACCAGATAATCTATTTTAATGATGTTGGTTGAGTGCTGAATATTGGTCAGGACACCAGGGAGAAATCCCCTGCTCTTCTTTGAAATAGAATCATAGAATAGTACAGCGCAGGAGGCTGCCATTTGGCCCAATCGAGTCTGTGCCGGCTCTCTTGAAGAGCAATCCAGTTAGTCCCACTCCCCCGCTCTTTCCCAATATCCCTGCAATTTTTTCCTCCTTTTTGAAGGCTACTATTGAATCTGCATCCACCACCCTATCAGGCAGTGCATTCCAAATCCTAACCACTTGTTGCTTAAAAAAGTTTATCCTCATGTCACCTCTGGTTCTTTTCCAATCACCTTAATTCTGTGCCCTCTGGTTATCGAGCCCTTCAGCCATTGGAAACAGTTTCTCTTTATTTACTCTATCTAAACCCTTCATGATTTTAAACACCTCTATCAAATCTCCTCTTGGCCTTCTCTGCTCCAAGGAGAACAACCCCAGCTTCTACAGTCTATCCACATAACTGTAATCCCTCATCCCTGGAACCATTCTAGTAAATCTCTTCTGTACCCTCTCCAAAGCCTTCACGTCCTTCCTAAAGTGTGGTGCCCAGAATTAGGCCGATCTAGTGTTTTATAAAGGCTCAGCATAACTTATTGCCATTTTTACTCTATGTCTCTATTTATAAAGCCCAGGATCCCATATGCTTTTTTAACTGCTTTGTTAACCTGTCCTGCCACCTTCAAAGATTTGTGTACAAGCACCCCCCGGTCTCTCTATTCTTGCACCCCCTTTAAAATTAGACCATTTAGCATGTGTTGTCTCTCCTCATTCTTTCTACCAAAATGTATCACCTCACATTTTTCTGCATTGAATTTCATCTGCCATGTGTCTGCCCATTCCACCAGCCTGTCTATGTCCTCTTGAAGTCTATTACTATCTTCCTCAGTGTTTACTACACTTCCAAGTTTCATGTCATCTGCAAATTTCAAAATTGTGCCCTGTACACCCAAGTCATTAATGTATATCAAAAACAGCAGTGGTCCTAGTACTGAACCTTAGGGAACAACACTGTATACCTCACTCCAGTTAACACAACACTCCACTTTCTGTCCTTTGGCCAATTTTGTATCCATGTTGTTACTGCCCTTTTATCCCATGGGCTTCAATTTTGTTAACAAGCCTAATATGTGGTACTTTATTAAACACCTTTTGAAAGTCCATATACACATCAACTGCACTGCCCTCATCCACCCTCTGTTAACTCATCAGTGCCCTGGGATCTTTTACATACACTCCCCCTCCACCCCGAGAGGGCCTCTCACTGTGGTTCAAAGTGTATTCAGCCTGAGGTAACTTTATAAATGACCTCTTTTCCCGACCCCCCCCCCCCACCTCAACAGTGCTCCCAGGAGCTCCCACATCTCAAGACACTACCCCCCAAGCAATATCATGCCTCACACCTCAGTCCTTCCACCCATATTCCCGACCCAAAATATTCACAAGTCCTACATTCTAGCTCAGCCTACTCAATAACCATCCAGTCTCTATCAGGTGTCAACAACCACTCGCAGCCCCCCCCACCGCCACAAGAGACCAGCTTCTTTGCCCATCCCACCAGACAGCACATTAACACCCTCTCCTTACCTGTAGAACCAGCAGAGTTTGGACCTCTTCCTGTATTCTTTAAACCTCAAACCTCCTTCCCATTCAGTTCACCCACCCAGCACCGCCTCCTTGGATTCTGATAGAGGATCAACAATAACACCCCTCTCCGCATCTCCCTCCAGATTGTCCTTTCACTTGCGAACAAGGCCCTCCCCATCCATGACCTTGTTGTGGAGGATTGCACTGACATCATGACTTTGACTGAAACTTGGCACATGGGTGGCAACACCTTGCACCTTACTGAAGCCTCCTCCACTGTTCCACCACCCAACTTGCCCAAACCATCATGATGGCAATGTGACCCTCATCATCAAATCACACCTTGGTCTCTCCCCCTAGTCCTCATGCAGCTTCTCTACCTCTGAGCACCTCAATTTGTTCAAAGCCTCAATTCTCCTTTAAAATCCTTGTCGTCTACTCTCAAGCCTCACCCAGAGTTTCTTCGAGATATCCTCCCTCTGTTCCATCCTCAACGACTCTTCATCCTCGGTAGTTTCAATCTCCATCTCAGCTCCTTTTCCCGATCTCTTCAAACCTCTCCCTCCAAATAAACTCATCTACCCATAATCACAGCCATCTCTCGTGGCCTCACTACACCCATGGTCTCGATCACTGACAAGGCCATCTACAACCACTACCTTGTATCCCTCACCACCCACATTCCCCTACCTGTTTCTAATCTCACTTCCTGTTGCATCTGCTCTGTCACTTGCTAATTCCCAACTGCCTTGCCTTTGGCCCTCCATTCATCACAATACTTCTGCAGCCGTTCATTAGCTCAACCACTCCCTCACTTCCACCTTTGACGCCCAAGTCCCCAGTAAAAATCTTTACTCTCTCCCAAATGGTAATCACCCCCTTCCCCCATCTTCATTCCTTCAAGACCAAGGAGCTATGGGACCTCCATCTTTCAAAACTGCCCACAACGCCAGGATCACCATGGAGAGCAAAGATATCCCTAGGCTTCTATTCTCCACTACCAACAATCTTCGTAACCCCCTCTCCCTTCCACACTCACAAAAAGTACAAGGAGTTCACGAACTTCTTTGTCACTAAGATAGAGACCATCCATTCAGCTACCTCTGCTGCTTCTCCTCTTTCCCACCAAGCCAAACCTCCCCCAAGACTTACCACTGCCTTATCCCTGAACCTGTTTTGTTTCCTTTAGTTTCTCTATCTCCACTCATGCCTTCTTGGAGCGAATACTGTCCATAAGACCCACCTCCTGCTCCCTTGACTCCATTCCCATTAAAATGCTGACCGAACATCCTTTCCTGGCGCCTTGCAAGCGGACATCGTGAATGGTTCCCTCTCCTTAGGTACAGTTTCCCTTCCTTTTAAACCGCTGTAATCATACCCCTCCTCCTCAGACAACACTTCACCCTTATAGACTACCAGCACATCTCCAAATTCCCCTTTTCTCCAAAGTCCTCGAGAAAACCAAGGGTGTGGCAAGAATGAGGAACTGAAATTATTAGTAAAAAAACAGTACTAGCAAAATTAATGGGACTAAAAGTCGATAAATCCCAAGGACCGGATGACCTACATCCTAGGGTTTTGAAAGAGATGTCCATTGGGATAGTGGACGCATTGGTTGTCATCTTCCAAAATTCTATAGATTCTGGAACGGTTTCTGCAGATTGGAGGATAGCGAATGTAACCCCGCTATTTAAGAAAGGAGAGAGAGAGAAAACAGGGAACTACAGACCTGTTAGCCTCACATCAGTAGTTGGGAAAATGCTGGAATCTATTATAAAGGATGCAATAACTGGGCACTTAGAAACTAATAGTAAGATTGGGCAGAGTCAACATGGATTTATGAAAGGGAAAATCCTGTTTAACAAACCTATTGGAGTTCTTTGAGGATGTAACTAGTGGAGTAGACAAAGGGGAACCGGTAGATGTGGTGTATCTGGATTTTCAGAAGGCCTTTGATAAGGTCCCACACAAGAGGTTGGTGAACAAAATTAGGGCACATGAATTGGGGATAATATACTAGCATGGATTGAGAATTAGTTAACAGACAGAAAACAAAGAGTAGGGATAAACGGGTCTTTTTCAGGATGGCGGGCTGTGACTAGTGGTGTACCGCAAGGATCGGTGCTTGGGCCCCAGCTATTCACAATCTATTTCAATGATTTGGATGAGGGGACTAAATGTAACATTTCCAAATTTGCTGAAGATACAAAGCTAGGTGGCAGTGGCAGTTGTGAAGGAGGTGGTGAAGAGGCTTCAAGGGGATCTCGACAGGCTCAGTGAGTGGGCGAGAACATGGCAGATGGAATATAATGTGGATAAAAGTGAAGTTATCCACTTTGGTAGAAAAAACAAAAAGGCAGAGTATTTCCTAAATGGTGAAAGATTGGGGAATGCAGATGCTCAAAGGAACCTGGTGTCCTTATACATGAGTCACTGAAAGTGAATGTGCAGGTGCATTAGGAAGGCAAATGGTATGCTGGCCTTCATTACAAGAGGATTTGAGTACAGGAGTAAAGAAGTCTTACTCCAATTATATAGGGCCTTGGTGAGACCACACCT
The DNA here is from genome assembly GCA_030390025.1 of Squalus acanthias. Lineage (NCBI taxonomy): Eukaryota > Metazoa > Chordata > Chondrichthyes > Squaliformes > Squalidae > Squalus > Squalus acanthias. Next base: position 114,108,846 of record CM059427.1, on the reverse strand, counting down.
GGAGTACTGTGTACAATTTTGGTCTCCTTACCTAAGGAAGGATATACTTGCCATAGAGGGAGTGCAACGAAGGTTCACGAGATTGATTCCTGGGACGGCAGGACTGTCGTACGAGAAGAGATTGAGTAAACTAGGCCTGTATTCTCTTGAATTCAGAAGAATGAGAGGGGATCTCATTGAAGCATACAAAATTATTACAGGGCTTGATAGGGTGGATGCTGGGAGAATGTTTCCCTTGGCTGGGGAGTGTAGAACCAGGGGCCACAGCCTCAGGATAAAGGGTAGGCCATTCAGAACTGAGATGAGAAGACATTTCTTCACACAGAGGGTGGTGAATCTTTGGAATTCTCTGCCCCAGAGGGCTGTGGAGGCTCAGTCATTGGGTATATTCAAAACAGAAGTCGATAGATTTCTGACTATTAAAGGCATCAAGGGATATGGCGATAGGGTCGGTGAATGGAGTTGAGGCAGAAGATCAGCCACGATCTCATTGAATGGCAGAGCAGGCTCGAAGGGCCAAATGGCCTTCTCCTGCTCCTATTTCTTATGTTCTTATGTTGTCATCTCTCAAATCTGTGCCTATTTTCCCCGCAACGCCATGTATGAATCTTTCTGATCAGGTTTCAGTCCCTTCCATGGCACCAAAACGCCCCTAAACAAAGTCACAAATTACATCTTCTGTGACTGTGACAGTGGTGCATTCATTATCTCTCATCATCTCCGCAGCCTTTGATACAGTCAACCACACCATCCTCCTCCAATGCCTCTCATTCGTTTTCCAGCTCAGAGGGACTGCCTTCACTTGGTTTGATTCTTACCTATCTGATCATAGCCAGAGTATATCCAGCAATGGCTGCTCTTCCCTGTATCAGTAAACTCTGGAATCCCTTGGACCTCTCCTCTTCCTCAGCTACATGCTGCCCTTTGGAGACATCATCCGCAGACATAGGCTGATGACCCAGCTCTATCTCTCCACAACTTCTCTCAACCCTTCCACTGCTTCTATGTTGCCATAGTGCTTGTCCGACATACTGTCTTGGATGAGCTGCAGTTTCCTCCAGTTAAACATTAGGACAAAAAAATCATCTTCAGCCCCTGCCACAAACTCTTTGCCCTTAACATTGATTCCATCGCCCTCCGTAGTCACTGTCTCAGTCTGAGCCAAACAGCTCACAACGTTGGTGTCCTATTTGACCCAGAGCAGAGTCTGACCATATTCTCTGCATCACAAAGATCGCCAACATCCACCTTCATAGCTTCATCCTTCTCCGCCCTCAACTCAACCCATCAGCTACTGCATGGACCAGTCATCCTTACAGGGGCTACAAGAAGCATGTCGAATGTGATTGGCCTCAAGGGAGGTAGAATCTAACAACTGAATTTAGTCTTAATTTAAATTGGCCATTCTAAAATTCCCATGCAAACTGTTTTCCAGTCATCAGTGAATATATACTGGATTTCTCAGCAGCAAAGATTCTAGCAAACTTGTTAACATTAGTAGTCTGTGGAATTTGCTTCAGGAACCAATATATCATCAATATATTACCAGAGTCATAGAGACTCTCCCACACCGAGAAGCAATATAAACAGAGCACAAAGTTCAATGGGTTTGAAGCACTGCAGAAAGAGGAGAACGAGTGCGCACAGTTCTTTCCCACCCCCCCCCCCCCCCGCCCCCTCCTCAGACATTACACTGGCATACCACAATTGCTTAACATGCACTATATTTTTAGTTCCTGAAAAGCTGATATTGCAAAAGGCTCTATTCAAATCAAAAGACGTGCATTTCTACAGCACCTTTCACCACCTCAGGACGTCCCAAAGCGCTTTACAGCCAATGAAGAACTTTTGAAGTGTAGTCACTGTTGTAATGTAGGAAACGCAGCTGCCAATTTGTGCTAAGCAAGCTCCCACAAACAGCAATGTGATAATGACCAGATCATCTGTTTTAGTGATGATGATTGAGGGATAAATATTGGCCAGGACACCGGGGATAACTCCCCTGCTCTTCTTCGAAATAGTGCCATGAAATAATTTACATCCACCCGAGAGAGCAGACGGGGCCTCGGTTTAACACCTCATCCGAAAGATCATTGGCGTTTATAGCATCTATCTTACAAATTAAATTGTGACAAAGTTGTAAATGGTCACTTATTTCAGTACCAGTAAGCACTTCCAGACTTCTAAGATAATACGCCTCTTATTACAAGACAACCTTTGGCTAGACCCCAATCCACTAGTATACACAATCCTGACACTGTCCGATTACAGTTTAAATACTAATACGATAGCAAAATACTGCGGATGCTGGAAATCTGAAATAACAACAGAAAACGCTGGAAAAACTCAGCAGGCCAGGCAGCATCCGTGGAGAGAGAAAGAGAGTTAACGTTTCAGGTCGATGACCTTTCGTCAGAACTGTGAAGAGCCGGAAATCAAATAGATTTAAGGCCAGAGTAAAGCTGGGAAAAGGGGGAGGGGATAAAAGAACAAAAGGGGAGATGAAGAGACATTAAGAGACATTAAGAGATATGCAAGGCTAGAGGTGGTGTTAATGTGACAGATTAAGGCTGAAAGAAGTGTGAAATCCACTGGCAGAATGAAGGACAGCTGCCAACTTCTATTCCATTCTCCCAGTTTCTCCGTCTCCGCCGCATCTGCTCTGATGATGCCACCTTCCATACCAGTGCTTCCGACATGTCTTCCTTTTTCCTCAACCGAGGATTCTCCTCTACCGTGGTCGACACGGCCCTCGACCGTGTCCGTTCTATCTCCCGCACTTCTGCCCTCACCCCTGCCCCTCCCTCCCGGAACCACGATAGGGTTCCCCTTGTCCTCACCTTTCACCCCACCAGCCTCCACATTCAACGGATCATCCTCCGCCATTTCCGCCACCTCCAGCGTGATCCCACCACCAAACACATCTTCCCCTCACCTCCCCTTTCAGCATTCCGCAGGGACCGCTCCCTCCGCGACACCCTAGTCCACTCCTCTACCACCCCCAGCACCCCTTCCCCTTCGCCCGGCACCTTCCCGTGCACGCGCAGGAGATGCAACACATGCCCTTACACCTCCCCTCTTCCCACTGTCCAGGGCCCCAAACACCCCTTCCAGGTGAAACAGCGATTTACTTGTACTTCCTGCAATTTAGTATACTGTATTCGCTGCTCACGATGTGGTCTCCTCTACATTGGGGAGACCAAACGCAGATTGGGTGACCGCTTTGCGGAACACCTCCGTTCAGTCCGTAAGGGGGACCCCGAGCTCCCGGTGGCCTGTCACTTTAATTCACCGCTTCACTCCCACTCTGACCTCACCGTCCTCGGCCTATTACACTGTTCCACGGAAGCGCAGCGTAAGCTCGAGGAACAGCACCTCATCTTTCGTTTAGGCACGCTACAGCCCTCTGGACTCAATATCGAGTTCAACAATTTTAGATCATAACCTCAGCTCCAATCACATTTATATTTTATTTTTTCCATCCTTTTATTTGCCCCCCCCACCTTTTTTTTCCTCCTAGAAGTTGGCAGCTGTTCTTCATTCTGCCAGTGGATTTCACACTTCTTTCAGCCTTAATCTGTCACATTAACACCACCTCTAGCCTTGCATATCTCTTGATGTCTCTTAATGTCTCTTCATCTCCCCTTTTGTTCTTTTATCCCCTCCCCCTTTTCCCAGCTTTACTCTGGCCTTAAATCTATTTTTGATTTCCGGCTCTTCACAGTTCTGACGAAAGGTCATCGACCTGAAACGTTAACTCTCTTTCTCTCTCCACGGATGCTGCCTGGCCTGCTGAGTTTTTCCAGCGTTTTCTGTTGTTATTACAGTTTAAATACTTGTATGTACCAATTTGTCACAACAGGAACAGCAAGAGCAACAAAGTCCACCAATGGTATAACCCTGCTGTATTACTAGAGATCATTAATCGAGGAATAGCTTTACATCGCTAAAATATAATAGCACAGCAGTTGGAAAGAAATTAGCATATTAAAAGTTCATGACAACACCCCAAGCCCCTTATCACCCCAAAATATTCTGTCTACAAGCAGTTGTGTGAAGGTACTGTCCACTAAAAGCAGAAGTCCCACAACATGCTTTTTAAAATAAAAGATAGTCTCAAATGCAAATAAGCTGGTCATATGAATGTAACACAGTTTGGCAACAGACACTCCGAGATCAAGGGAGCTTGAATATTGCATTGACATCTGAATAATGTCTACTTAGCTACTTAGAAATAGCTCATTTGCAAATAATATGCCCCATTCCACTCTGGTGTGGTTTGTAATTCACACCTGGTAGTAGCCCATTCACACATACTGTTGAAAACAATGCAGACATCATATAGTAATCTCTCTGAGATTTGTTTGGTTTCTGCAGAGGTCTGGAACATGCATTCATTAAAGGTTAGGAATATAAGAACATAAGACGTAGGAGCAGTAGTTGGTCATTTGGCCCCTCGAGCCATTCAATATCATGGCTGATCTGATCTTGGCCTCAACACCACTTCCCTGCCTGCTCCCCATAACCCTTGACTTCCTTACCATTCAAAAATCTATCTATCTCCACCTTAAATATATTCAATGACCCAGCCTCCACAGCTCTCTGGGGAAGAGAAGTCCAAAGATTCACGACCCTCAGAGAAAAAATTCCTCCTCATTTCCGTTTTAAATGGGTGCCCCCTTATTCTGCAATTATGCCCCCTAGTTCTAGATTTCCCCCACGAGGGGAAACATCCTCTCTGCATCTACCCTGTCAAGCCCCTTCAGAATCTTATATATTTCAATAAGATCCCCTCTCATTCTTCTAAACTCCAGCGAGTATAGGTCCAACCTGCTCAACCTTTCTTCATAAGACAACCCCTTCATCTCCAGAATGAACCTTATGAACCTTCTCTGAATTGCCGCCAATGCAAGTATATCCTTCCTTAAATAAGGAGACCAAAACTGTACACAGTACTCCAGGCGTGGTCTCACCAACGCCCTGTACAGTTGTAACAAGACACTCCATTTATACTCCATTCCCTTTGCAATAAAGGCCAACATTCCAGTTGCCTTCCTAATTACTTGCTGTACCTGCATGCTAACTTTTTGTGATTCATGTACGAGGACCCCCAGATTCCTCTGTACCTCAGCATTTTGTAATCTCTCCCCATTTAAATAATAATTTGCTTTTTTATTTTTCCTACCAAAGTGGATAACCTCGCATTTTCCCACATTATACTCCATCTGCCAGATTCCTGCCCACTCACTTAGCCTATCTATGTCCCTTTGGAGATTTTTTGCGTCCTCCACACAATTTGCTTTCCCACCTATCTTTGTATCAGCAACAAATTTGGCTACATTACACTCGGTCCCTTCATCCAAGTCATTAATATAGATTGTAAATAGTTGAGGCCCCAGCACTGATCCCTGCGGCACCCCACTAGTTACTGTTTGCCAACCTGAAAATGACCCATTTATCCCCACTCTCTGTTTTCTGTTAGTTAGCTAATCCTCTAGCCATGCTAGAGGTCTGGAACATGCATTCATTAAGGGTTAGGAATATAAGAACATAAGACGTAGGAGCAGGTGTAGGTCATTTGGTCCCTCGAGCCTGCTCCGCCATTCAATAAGATCATGGCTGATCTGACCCCAACCCCGTGAGCTCTTATCTTGTGCAGTAACCTTTTATGTGGCACCTTATCGAATGCCTTCTGGAAATCCAAATACACTACATCTACTGGTTCCCCTTTATCCACCCTGCTCATTACATCCTCAAAGAACTCCAGCAAATTTGTCAAACATGATTTCCCTTTCATAAAATCATGCTGACTCTGCTTGACTATATTATGATGTGGAGATGCCGGCGTTGGACTGGGGTGGACAAAAATGAGAAGTCGCACAACACCAGGTTATAGTCCAACAGATTTATTTAATTTTACAAGCTATATTATGATATTCTAAATGTCCTGCTACCACTCCCTTTATGATGGACTCCAGCATTTTCCCAATGACAGATGTTAGGCTAACTGGTCTATAGTTGCCTTCTTTCTGTCTCCCTCCTTTCTTAAATAGGGGCATTACATTTGCGGTTTTCCAGTCCGCTGGGACCTCTCCAGAATCCAGGGAATTTTGGTAGATTACAACCAATGCAACCACTATCTCTGCAGCCACTTCTTTTAAGACTCTAGGATGCACACCATCGGGTCTAGGGGACTTATCCACCTTTAGTCTCATTAGTTTGCCTAGTACTTTCTCTCTAGTGATAGTGATTGTTTTAAGTTCCCCCTCCCCCACCCCAATTGCCCCTTGATTATCCATTATTGGGATGCTTTTAGTATCTTCTACCGTGAAGACCGATACAAAATATTTGTTCAAAGTCTCCGTCATTTCCCTGTTTCCCCATTATTAATTCCCCAGACTCATCCTCTAGGGGACCAACGTTTACTTTAGCTACTCTCTTCCTTTTTATATACCTGTAGAAGCTCTTACTGTCTGTTTTTATATTTCTTGCTAGCTTACTCTCATAAGCTATCTTCTCTCTCTTCATCAGTTTTTTTAGTCGTCCTTTGATGGTTTTTAAAAATTTCCCAATCCTCTGGCCTTCCACTATTCTTCGCAACATTGTATACCTTTTCTTTCAATTTGATACCCTCCTTAACTTCCTTAGTAAGCCATGGATGGTTCATCCTTCTCATAGAGTCTTTATGAAATATCTCCTTAAATGTTTGCCACTGCTTTTCTACAGTCTTACCCTGTAATATATTTTCCCAGTCCACTTTAACCAAGTCTGCCTTCAGACCTTTGTAATTACCATTATTTAAGTTCAGGACACTAGTTTGAGACCTAGCTTTCTCACCCTCAAACTGAATTTGAAATTCTACCATGCTATGATCACTCTTCCCAAGAGGATCCTTCACTTCGAGATCATTAATTAATCCAGCCTCGTTACACATTACCAGATCTAAAATAGTCTGCTCCCTGGTTGGTTCCACAACGTATTGTTCCAAGAAACTGCCCCGCATACACACTAAGAACTCTTCCTCAAGTCTACCTTTGCCAATTTGCTTTGTCCAATCAATAAGAAGATTAAAATCTCCCATGATTATAGCCGTACCTTTCTTACAAGCCTCTATTATTTCTTGATTTATACACTGTCCTACAGTGTGGCTACTGTTTGGGGGCCTGCAGACCACTCCCACCAGTGACTTCATACCCTTATTATTTCTTATCGCCACCCAAACTGATTCTACGTCTTGATCTTCTAAGCCAATATCATTTCTCACTACTGCACTGATCTCATCCCTTATTAACAGAGATATACCACCTCTTTTTTCCTTTCTGCCTATCCTTACAAAATGGCAAATACCCCTGAATATTCAGTTCCCAGCCTTGTTCACCTTGCAACCACGTCTCTGTAATGGCTATCAGATCATACCCATTTATTTCTATTTGTGCTGTCAACTCATCTATCTTGTTACGAATGCTGCGTTCAGATATAGAGCTTTTAATTTTGTCTTTTTACCATTTTTCCCTACTCTGACCCCTCTTTCTGATGCACTCGTGTATACACTCTGTCCCTTCCTGTCACACTCTGGTTATCATTAGCCCTATCGCTACCCTGCACTTTTGCCTTCTTATTTTTCTTTGACTTTTTAAATTTCCGCTCAGTGGATCCCTCCCCCCCACTATTTAGTTTAAAGCCCTATCTACAGCCCTAGTTATTCGATTTGTCAGGACACTGGTCCCAGCCTGGTTCGAATGAAGCCTGTCCCGACGGAACAGCTCCCTCTTACTCCAGTACTGGTGCCAGTGCCCCAAGAATCGAAACCCATTTCTCCAACACCAATCTTTGAGCCACTCATTCATCTCTCTGATCTTATTTACCCTATACCAATTTGCACGTGGCTCAGGCAGTAATCCAGACATTACCACCTTTGTGGTTCTGCTTTTTAATTTAGCCCCTAGCTGCTCATACTCCCTCAGCAGAACCTCTTTCTTTGTCCTATCTATGTCGTTGGTACCTACATGGACCACGACAACTGGATCGTTCCCCTCCCACTCTAAGTTCCTCTCCAGCCCAGAGGAGATGTCCTTTACCCTGGCAGGCAACACAGCCTTCGGGACTCACGCTCTTGGCTGCAGAGAACAGTGACTATCCCAATTTAGAATTACTTTCCAAACAAAGCTTGGTGCAGAACTTCAGTTTATTACAAACTTTAAGTTACATTTGGATTGCATATGGCAATGGAGCAGGAGAGCAGCAACACTCATAAAACACTACCATATGATATAAAAACAGAAAATGCTGGAAATACTCAGCAGGTCAGGCAGCATCTGTGGAGAGAGAAACAGAGTTAACGTTTCAGGTCGATGACCCTTCGTCAGAACTGGAAAAAGTTGGAGATGGAACAGGTTTTTAAGCAAGTGTAGGGGCAGGGAAAGGGGGGAGGGGAGGAAAGAACAAAAGGGAAGGTCTGTGATAGGATGGAAGGCAGGAGAGATTAAGAGACAAAAGGGATGATGGTGCAAGGCAAAAGGAGATGGTAATGGGACAAGTTAAGAAACAAAAAGATGACTCTAGATGAAGTGTAAATGGCAATGGCAGAATGATTGACAGCTGCTATATGATGTCTCCTCTTCTTCTTCTTCGACAGTCCCTCAGAACCGAGGATGACTTGCTTCCACACTAAAAATGAGTTCTCAGGTGACTGATGAGTCCAATGCGGGACCTCCAGTCTCTGTCACAGGTGGGGCAGACGGTGGTTGAAGGGGCGGGTGGGTTGGGTGCTTGGGTTGACGTGCGCTCCTTCCGCTGGGCTTCCGCTTGCTCTCGGCGAAGAGACTCGAGGTGTTCAGCTCCTTCCCAGATGCTTCTCCTCCACATTGTGCGGTCTTGGGCCAGGGACTCCCAGGTGTCGGTGGGGATGTTGCACTTTTTCAAGGAGGCTTTGAGGGTGTCCTTGAAGCGTTTCCTCTGCCCACCTAGGGCTCTCTTGCCGTGTCGGAGCTCCGAGTAGAACACTCGCTTTGCGAGTCTCGTATCGGGCATGCGGACGATGTGACCCGTCCATCGGAGCTGATCGAGCGTGGTCAAGACTTCGATGCTGGGGATGTTGGCCTGAGCGAGAACACTGACGCTGGTGCGCCTATCCTGTCAATGGATTTGCAGGATCTTGCAGAGACAGCGTTGGTGGTACCTCTCCAGTGCTTTGAGGTGCCTGCTGTACATGGTCCATGTCTCTGAAGCATACAGCAGGGTGGGTATCACTACTGCTCTGTAGACCGTGAACTTGGTGCCGGATTTGAGGTCCTGATCTTCAAACACTCTACCTCAGGCGACCGAAGGCTGCACTGGCACACTGAAGGCGGTGTTGGACTTAGTCATCGACGTCTGCCCTTGTTGACAGTAGGCCCCCGAGGTATGGAAAGTGGTTCACGATGTCCAAGGCCACATCATGGATTTTGATAATCGAGGAGCAGTACTGTGTGGCGGGGGCAGGTTGGTAGAGGACCTTTGTCTTACGGATGTTTAGTGTAAGGCCTATGCTCTCGTACGCTTCGTTGAAGGTGTTGATGATGGTTTGGAGTTCGACCTCCGAGTGAGCGCAGACGCAAGCGCGTCTGCATACTGTAATTCGACGACAGAGGATGGGACGACCTTGGATCTGGACTGGAGGCGACGGAGGGTGAACAATTTCCCATTTGTTCTGTAGATTAGTTCCACTCCAGCGAGGAGCTTACTGAGGGAGAGATGGAGCATTGCAGCAAGGAGCGCTGGTTCGATGACACAGCCTTGCTTGACCCCAGTCCGTACATGAATGATGTCTGCATTGTTTTCAACAGTATGTGTGAATGGGCTACTACCAGGTGTGAATTACAAACCACACAAGAGTGGAATGGGGCATATTATTTGCAAATGAGCTATTTCTAAGTAGCTAAGTAGACATTATTCAGATGTCAATGCAATATTCAAGCTCCCTTGAAAAACTAGTTTTCTTCGTAGTAAATAAACATTTGTAGATCCTAAATCAGTTGACCAAAGCTACAGGTATGTGACTGCCTCCTCATAAGCTTTCACAGTATCATATTTCAATACTTCACCTGAAAAGCATGTTTTACAAAATGTATGCAGTTGTTACCATCGCAATAGATTCAAATGCCAACCAACACTCAAGCCCTCTGGATAGTGACCCCTTCTAGATTCCTTATTTCATAGAAAGGATAGGCACAGAGACGATTGCAGGCTGACAGACCCTGAAATTCAAAATTACCAAACGCTATTAGATCTCCAGGTTTTCATGAACGGTCATCGAGCTGAAAGGTTAACTCTGTTCCTCTCTCCACAGCTGCCTGACCGACTGAGTGGTTGCAGCATTTTCTGCTTTTACTACTCTCTCGTAGTTTTACTCATATTTTACTCCTGCATGGGTTTGTTAGCACAAGTAATGCAGCCCCATGGTCAATTCCTCTTTTGTAAACTAATGCAGGAGTTACAGGCAGGCTACACTAGAGTCCAGATGGCTTTGATCATTCCATACTACTTCAGAGTGACAGCCACCTCAAGGTGTCCGTACATCGGAGGGTCTGGTGCATCGACACTCAGTTTTCATCCCTCTGCTCAACTCTTTGGCTGCTGTTCAGTGACAAGAACCACAATTAAACATAAAACCAGACGCTCGCCCCCTCTCCCTGCCGCTTCCCCTGCTCTGACTGCTGGAGTTCCGAGCAGTCTCTCCGCCGATGCACCTTCTTTACCAAGAGCCACCCTCCCCTCCCCGCCGCTGCCTCCTTTACCTTGGCTCTTGCAACCTCCAGCTTCCTACGTCTCTCCTCATCCTCCATGACACAGAGCACCTTGAGTGGAGCTCCCCTCTTCTAGGTGGATGGCCACTTGCTTTTTGCCCCTCTCCGGCGCACAGGTTGAGTGAGTTGCCACTTCACACAGTATCTCTGACCGTGTGAGACTCTCTTAGCTTCGCCTCAGTCACTTCACCTCATTCCCTCCCCAACCGCTCCTCGCTCCCAGCTTCCAACATGGCCGCCGAGACTGACAGCGCCGTTACCCCGCCCCGCCAATCACAGCACACCCACCAATCACAGCACACACGCCGGCCTGGCCCCGCCAATCACAGCCCACCCGCCAATCACAGCCCACCCGCCGGCCTGGCCCCGCCAATCACACCCCACCCGCCGGCCTGGCCTCGCCCCCACCAATCACAGCCCGCCCACCGGCCTGGCCCCACCCCCACCAAGCACAGCCCGCCCGCCGGTCTGGCCCCTCCCTCTGCCCGCCGCACGAGCCTAACCGTTATCCGCTCCAACCAATCGCGCCCCGCCGGACTCTGGCCAAATCAAATTTCAAACGCCAACCAACGCAGCCGAGGCCGATTGGCCAATACTCTCAGCCAATCACATAAAGGGGGTGGGATATATGGGGAACCGGGAAATTGAAGGTAACCAATCAGACCACACGAAGAGGAAGCGGGCCGCCCACCGGGACATGATTGACGTGCGAGTGGCGGTTGGCTGGTGTTTGCTCAGGTCACTTGGAGCACGGTCGGCCCGCCCCCGGGCTCCCGCTCCTCGCCCGCCCGGCCCAGGGCTGCTGATCCCGCCTCAAACTCACCGGGTGGCGGCAAACCCGCGCTCCTTTACAATCCAGTAACTGACAACCCTCCAGCTTACTGCAATTAACCATTAATCTATTGGACGCTGTTGCGAGCAACACAGGAGAGAATACTTTCCTTTATTATGCAGTTTGGTAGGAAGAATGAGGAGAGGAAATATAAACTAAAGGGTATAATTCTAAAGGGGGTGCATGAACAGAGAGACCTGGGGGTATATGTGCACAAATCGTTGACAGTGGCAGGGCAGGTTGAGAAAGTGGTTAAAAAAGCATACGGGATCCTGGGCTTCATGAATAGAGGTATAGAGTACAAAAGTGTGGAGATTATGATGAACCTGTATAAAACACTGGTTTGGCCTCAACTGGAGTATTGTGTCCAATTCTGGGCACCGATCTTTAAGAACATAAGAAATAGGAGCAGGAGTAGGCCAATCGGCCCCTCGAGCCTGCTCCGCCATTCAATAAGATCATGGCTGATCTGATCCTAACCGCCAATCTACTATCTATCACAGAACCATCTCCTGCATCTAACAGAATTGCACACACGAAAAAGGAGCAGAATCAGGCTACACGGTCCCTGGGCCCGCTCCACTACCCACAGGGCCATGACCGATCCGAACCTAGACTCATGTCCAAATTCCTGCCCGCTCCCCGTAACCCTTAATGCCCTTTACTTCTAGGAAACTGTCTATTTCTGTTTTAAATTTATGTAATGATGTAGCTTCTACTGCTTTTTGTGGCAGCATATTCCATGGACCTACCACCCTCTGAGTGAAGTAGTTCCTCCTCATCTCAGTTTTGAAAGAGCAGCCCCTTATTCTAAGACTATGTCCCCTAGTTCTAGTCTCACCCGTCATCGGGAACATCCTCCCCGCATCCACCCGATCCAACCCCTTCACAATCTTATGTTTCAATAAGATCGCCTCTCATTCTTCTGAACTCCAATGAGTAGAGTCCCGATCTACCCAACCTCTCCTCATATGACCACCCCCTCATCCCCGGGATTAACCGAGTGAACCTTTTTTGCACTGCCTCGAGAGCAAGGATGTCTTTCCTTAAGTAAGGACACCAAAACTGTATGCAGTATTCCAGGTGCGGTCTCACCAATACCTTGTACAACTGAAGCAATACCTCCCTATTTTTATATTCTATCCCCCTAGCAATGAAAGCCAACATTCCGTTTGCCTTCTTAATCACTTGCTGCACCTGCATACTAACCTTTTGAGTTTCGTGCACCAGGACCCCCAGATCCCTTTGCACTTCAGTACTCTCTAGTTTCTTGCCATTAAGATAATAAATTGCTCTAGGATTTTTCCTGCCAAAGTGCATCACCTCACACTTTCCAGTGTTGTATTCCATCTGCCAAATCTCTGCCCACTTACTTAGCCTGTCTATGTCCCCTTGCAGGTTTTTTTTATGTCCTCCTTTAGGAAGGATGTGAGGCCTTAGAGAAGGGTGCAGAAAAGATTTACGAGAATGGTTCCAGGGATGAGAGACTTCAGTTACGTGGATAGACTGGAGAAGCTGGGGTTGTTCTCTTTAGAGCAGAGAAGATTGAGAGGAGATTTGATAGAGGTATGGAAGGGTTTTCATGGAATAAAAAAGGAGAAACAGTTTCCAGTGGCAGAAGGGTCGGTAACTGAAGGACACAAATTTAAGATAATTGGCAAAAAAATCCAGGGAGATGAGATGAACGAGTTATGATGATCTGGAATGCATTACCTGAAAGGGTGATAGAAGCAGATTCATAGAAAAATTACGACACAGGCCATTCGGCCCATCGTGTCCTTGCCGGTCGGAAGAGCTATCCAGCCTAATCCCACCTTCCAGCTCTTGGTCCGTAACCCTGTAGGTTATGGCTCTTCAAGTGCACATCCAAGTACTTTTTAAATGTGATGAGGGTTTCTGCCTCTACCACCCTTTCAGGCAGTGAGTTCCAGACCCCCACCACCCTTGGGGTGAAAAAATTCTCCTCAATTCCCCTCTAATCTTTCTACCAACTACTTTAAAACTATGCCTCCCTGATTCTTGACCCCTCTGCTAAGGGAAATAGGTCCTTCCTATCCACTCTATCTAGGCCCCTCATAATTTTATACATCTCAATTAAATCTCCCCTCAGCCTCCGCTGTTCCGAGGAAAACAACCCCAGCCTATCCAGTCTTTCCTCATAGCTAAAGTTTTCCAGTCCTGGCAACATCCTCGTAAATCTCCTCTGCACCCTCTCAAGTGCAATCACATCCTTCCTGTAATGTGACTAGAACTGTACGCAGTACTCAAGCTGTGGCCTAACCAGTGTTGTATACAGTTCTAGCATAACTTCCCTGCTCTTATATTCTATGCCTCGGCTAATAAAGGAAAGCATTCCGTATGCCTTTTTAACTACATCGACCTGTCCTGCTCCCTTTAAGGATTTGTGGACATACACTCCAAGCTCCCTCTGTTCCTCCACACCTCTCAGTATCCTCCCATTTATAGTGTATTCCCTTGCCTTGTTGCCCCTCCCAAAATGCATTACCTCACACTTTTCCAGATTGAATTCTATTTGCCACTTTTCTGCCTAACCAGTTCATCAATATCTTCCTGCAGTCTAAAGCTTTCCTCCTCACTGTCAACCATCCGGTCAATTATTGTATCATCTGCAACTTTCTTTATCATGCCCCCTACATTTAAGTCTAAATCATTAATATATATTACAAAAAATAAGGGACCGAGTACTGAGCCCTGTGGAACCCCACTGGAAACAGCCTTCCAGTTACAAAAACTCCCCTCAGCCATTACCCTTTACTTCCTGCCACTATTCAATAATAACTTTCAAAAGGAAAATACTGCAGGACTATGGGAAAAGAGCAGGGGAGTGGGACTAATTGGTAGCTCTTTGAGAGCTGGCACAGGCACGATGGTCCGAATAGCCTCCTACTCTGTATGAGTCTATGATTCATTACCCATCCCCAATTGCCCTCGAGAAGGTGGTGGTGAGCCACCTTCTTGAACCGCTGCAGTCCTTGTGAAGTTACTCCTACAGTGCTGTTGGGGAGGGAGTTCCAGGATTTTGACCCAGCGACGATGAAGGATCGGCGATATATTTCCAAGTCAGGATGGTGTGACTTGGAGGGGAACTTGCAGGTGATTGTGTTCCTATGCGCCTGCTGCCCTTGTCCTTCTAGGTAGTAGAGGTCGCGGGTTTGGGAGGTGCTGTCGAAGAAGCCTTGGCGCGTTGCTGCAGTGCATCCTGCAGATAGTACACACTATAGCCATGGTGTGCCGGTGGTGGAGGGAGTGGGCGTTTAATCTGCTAGTGGAGATATGAGCCACTTGCCTTCATTTTTAGTTTAAATCACAACTTGTTTAAACTGCACCTGACACTCATCTGCCAAGTCAGCATTTCACTTTAGAAACTTTTCATTTTTTTCCTCTATTAGCCAAAGTTACTTATTAATGCCCGTGAATTTTTTTTTAAAGAACTTGCATTTATACAGCGCCTTCCACAACTCAGGATGTCCCTTTACAGCTAATAAAGTACATTTGAAGTGTAGTCACTGTTGTAATGTAGTAAACATGGTGGCCAATTTGCACTCAGCAAAGTCCCACAAACAGCAATATGATAATGACCAAATCTTTCTTTTTAAAGTGATGTTGATTGAGGGATAAATATTGACCACGTCACCTGGAAGAACTCCCTTGCTCTTCTTCGAACAGTGCCATGGGATCTTTTACATCCACCTGAGAGGAAAGATTCAGCTTAACATCTCATCCTAAAGACAGCTTCTCCAACAAGTGTCAGCCTGACTCAAGTCTCTGGAATGGGACTTGAACCCACAACCTTTAGATTCAGAGTTGAGAGTGCTAGTACTGAGTCACGGCTGACACCCAAGTCTTAATAAATAGACCTCACCGTTAAAACTTTATAGCAGTTTCCTAGTTGAACACTTTTAAAAAAAAATATATATATGTGCCTATCTAAACAGTCCATCAAGTCAGTATCTGGCACCATCAGTCTGCCCCATTTCCCAGTTCGCACGGGCTGGAGTTTGCTTCACTGGTGATCAAAGATTCTTTTTTCAAAACCAGCAAATGCTAGACAGGATATGTCCCCCAAGTACCCTCAGCTTGTTCAGTGAGCTTTTCACTGCCCCAGCAGATCCTTCCATCGCAGCCTTAGGGCTAAGCTGGATAGAGTAACTGGATCTATTTGGCACTGCTGTTCTGCTTCATGCTGCTCCAGTCGCTGATTCAACAGTTTGGTTCCAGCTGTTCCATCATCATAGGAAGACTATGTGCCAGGAAACCAATCCTGTTCTACCCATAAAGTGTTCAAATAATTGGACTTGTAGAGGTAGGGTTAAACCCAATCCAGATTGTGACCATTACATTTTCTCACCAGCAAATGCCTAAGCTTCAGGCTAAATCCTGCCACAGCTTATTCAAGATTCCTGGAACTGGTTAGGAGCCTCAACCAGATGACCTCACTTGCTCTACCACCTAACTTGGCTACCTATCTCTGGGTTCCCTCAAGCATTGCAGGAGAAAGTACTACCAATGAAAACAATCCATTAAATCACATGCCTGTAAAGCTCTGAAGATGGTCAGCAAACTGTGTTCTTTGAACGCTGTGAAGGTGGAGTGGATCCAACTACCCAAAGGGGTTTGTGGTAAGCTTCCTTTGGTCTGGGTTCTAAACTAGAATGGCGAACTCTGAAATACGAGACCCTGACATCTTAGCCAAAGCCACAGAATGGGCTGCTGTTATTCCTGATAACAATAGGTGGAGCAGCCTGGCCCACAGCGGGAAACTCAGCTTCTGGGTGCAAAACAGAGGCTGAGGAATGGAAATTTGGGTGATAAGAAGTTTGCAAGTGAGGGAAGGCAATGTAGAGTGAGCCTCAGACAAGAGGAGGGAAATGTGAAAAACTACAGGATTGGGGTGGGTGGCAGTTTGGAATAAGGAAGGAGTAAAGAACTAGAGGGATTTTGGACTAGAAGACTCCACATTGAAAATGGGAGTTGAGACTGGAGGAGCAGGGGATGGGGATAGAGGAGATGCTTCGGAGCAAAGAATAGGAGTTTGGAATTGCTTTTACTGTCCAAGTGACAGTAAACCGCAAGGTGTTCAAGCCAGATCTGGTGATGAACTGCCAGGCCAGTCATACACTTAGTACATTTGAACTTACAGCCCACAGATTTGAGGCCACAGGAGGTAGCTGTTGTATTGAGGAGAATGAGACAAGTGAGAGACTCAGATATAATAGGGATGAGGCCATTTGAAGAGAAGACAAGACAGTTATGGAGAAAAATCAACAGAGGCATCAATATCTTCACAGGCAGAGAACTAGAGAAGAGAAAGATTGAATTTTAAGAGAAGACGAGGGAGACTTTGGGGTAACTTTTCTAAAGGACTGAAAATGGAGGTGGTTTGGGCTGACAAGAGCACATATTTAAAGGAGTGAGTTAAGTGGCCTGAGATAGTTCTATTGGCAATGAAAATCTCATAAATCTCATGGAGCATGTGATCACAAGGTTAAGTGGGGTCGGTGGGAAAGTCATTGTTTTGGTCAGTGTTGTCCAATACATCAGCCACTAGCCACATGTGGCTAATTGGGAATCCAGATGTGGATAATTGCATTTCTGATTAGTAAAAAAAATCAAGTGATAGACACTCGTTGAGAATGTGGTGTCAATACTCATATTCGCATGGCCAATGCAGGGGAATTTTAACCTTATGTGTTTGCTGGAACAAAGAGGCAGTGTTGATGATTCTGCTCTTCCCATTTACACCTCTTCTAGACCCATCTTTTGTTTCTTTACTTGTCCCATTACCATCTCCTTTTGCCTTGCACCATCATCCCTTTTGTCATTTAACCACTCCTGCCTTCCACCCTATCACAGACCTCTCCTCTTGTTCTTTCTTCCACTCCCCCCCACTTTCCTTGCCTCTGTACCTGCTTAAAATCTGTTAGATCTCGAAGTTTTTCTAGTTCTGACGAAAGGTCATCGATCTGAAATGTTAACTCTGTTTCTCTCTCTCCAGACGCTGCCTGACCTGCTGAGTATTTCTAGCATTTTCTGTTTTTATTTTATTAGAGGGAGTGGGCCTGTTTTAGAGGGCTAAGAGTTTGCAGAGGCAGAGAAGAGTTCAGAGATGGATAAATGGCAAGAGAGGCTAAAATGAAATTTAGAGAGGTATGGAAGAGCTGGGTGTGGCGCAAAAAAAGCAGAGCCTGGTCTGGGATGGTAGCCATTTTGTACACAGTGGCGCAGAAGCAAAAGCAACTGAATTACTGTTTCATTTCTGAAGCAGGACAGGTGAATAAAAATACAACTAATTGCAAGAGATGAAATTCAGAGACTACATGGTCCAGTGATGTATGGAGGATGCTTGACTGAAGAAAACTTATCTTTTGTACAAGACACAAAAGACTTGGACTGAATAGCAATGGAATGAACCATAAATCATCATTAAACCAGCTCTACAAATTCATCCACAGGATCTCCAAAAATCCACACAAGGCAGTTTTGATGTTGAGTAATTGAGACCAAAACTCAAATGCACGATGTTCATAACTTATTTTTATGAAGGCAGAAAACTCAGTTCCTCATTTAATAAGGATTTATTCCCATCATAGTCAGTTATCTCAGGAACAGCTGTACATCACACTGAACCACAGAAATACCAGAACACATAGCTGCGAGCTAGGGTACACAATTTAAATACCAATAGTAAACCTGTCCAGTGTAACAGAGTCACAACTCGGAGCCACTGGGTGATTACTTGATCCTGCTCACTTGCAGTTACCTGACAACAAACCAATCATTTCAAGTGAATGTAGCTAAAACTATTTAAACAGAACTTTAAAAAACCTTCAATGCAGAACACATTATATCATAAATTATATAACAGAAAATTCCCATGCCAATTAAAGCATTCGTGCAGAAACTGAATCGTATGTATACCTAACCCTCCACTGGAAAGGATCTAGAACAAATATCCAGAAACACTGGTTTTTAAAAAGATATTTACGAGAAGGCAGCTTAAAAACCTAATTAAGAAGCTTACTTGTCATTTTTATACATTATTACAGTCAATGTCTTGACACATCCCTCTTGGGAAGCTGTTTATGTTCTGGTGTTACCCTTTTTAAAAAGTATGTATTGTGTTCTCATCATCTATCAGAAGTTGTCTGATGCATAAGACCAAACAGTACCTTTCAGATGCTTTAGTAACAGCAAGCCATGTATCTGAACTTGGATTTTTCTCTCCCACTTTTCCAAAATAGGACAAATGATTAGAGAAGCACGCCAAAGCTGCATATTAAACAATAAAGAGAAATCTTTTTCAAACCCAGTAGACCAAGTCCCCCACATGTTTAATGCTTAAGCTGCACTATTTTGGATGGTATCTACAGCTTTTACTATCATTGGGTCTTCAAGTTATCCTTAAATTAGCCATGGAATGCCATGCCAGCATCTTGCAATCACTATCCACACTTTTTACTGGAAGAAAAGCATTTGCTAGATGGAAGCACATCACCAGATGGCTACTGCAAGTATTACTTTGGCAAGACAAACAAGTGCAAAGTAAAAGTTCTGTAACTAAAAAAGTGTCAGCAGCAAAGGAAAGAAATGTTGAGAAACAACAAGGATTGACTTGAATAAATGTTTGTCTTATTCTTTTTTTTAAAGTACTGTCTGGAGTATTCCGTTATACATCAAATCATGTAATCTTAATGACTGCAACAAATAATGACTGCACATGCTAAAGGATGGAACAATGGAAAGGAAAGTCCTTCAGTTGAGTAGAACACTCAAATATGAGCTTCAGTGAAGCTCCACCCCATAAGCAAGCAGTCTGCATAATATACCCGAAACACGGGCGCCTTCTGTTGTTTCCATCATGTGTCAGTTACATCTAGTAAAATGGACAGGTGACGCTGACAGACCATTTCTTCCTCTTGATTGGCCTGGATCAACCTATTAAACTCTTTCAGTTTGTCTGTTAGGGTCATTGTCGAATCGTTCAGCCAATCAGAGTCATTCATACTGCTGTCCTTGCTGTGCTCACTATCAGCAACCTCCTAGGAGAAAGATTTTAAAAAGCAGGATTAGGTAACATCGGGTTTGCAATCTCAAAAATAATTAGGATAGGAATGAAGATCAACCAATTGAGTTGGAAGAACGATTGCTGCACAACAAACCACACAAAGTAGCAGTAATAGGAATACTAATCAACCTGTGGTGTGGTCGGAGCAGAAACTCGGTGCATGGGGACAACAACCTCAGCAGCAGAGACCAAGGTCTGTGGGAGGTAAAGCGGGAGAGCAATTGATTCCAAAGGGCCCTCATCCAGCCAGCGATACAGCTGCTCCTCACACCTAGAAATGAAACAAACACTTGAATTTATTTATCTCTAAATGCATTTGGAGTTGAATGGTATAATTAGTCAACTTCACACAATCGGGCAGTATGAGAAATGGATCAGCGAGCTGAAATTTATTTGATACAACAACCAATGCATTTTGCACTCTTGCCAAATGAAGGATAGGTTAGATGGTGGGAGGACCATCATTGCTTACTATAATTAATAAAAACTTCATTTCCATCCCAATGTTTGTCTCGCTGTCGGTATGTAGCCTTGCAAATCATGTTATTTGCAGAAAGCATGCTCTTTATTTTCCACATTTCTCAATTATTGTACCTCTGATTCTCCTCTCTTTCCATTTCTATTCCTGACAGCAGTCGTTCTGGTAGAAGTTCTTCTGCTGTAGAAGTATGGGTGATATCCACAGTACAAACACTCCTGTCTGGAAAGGTTTCTTCAGAACTGACCTTCACAGTATATGATTTACAGTCTGATCTCTGCTTAATCGAAGAGTATATCTGCTTCTGTGATAACCTGGAAAACAATATGCTGAGAGAACATAGTGCCCACGTATTGAAGGGAAAATCTACTGGATTACAACAGTTACTTTGTATTATTCAACCTGGTGAAGCTTGTTACTGAAATTCTGAGCCATATGTACAGTATGCAAGGATTCAGAGCTGCAGTCCAGACCCATTTAGAAGATATAAAAACAGAAAATGCTGGAAATACTCAGCAGTTCAGGCAGCATCTGTAGAGAGAGAAACAGAGTTAATGTTTCAGGTCGATGACCCTTCATAAGAACTGTTCTGACGAAGGGTCATCAACCTGAAACGTTAACTCTGTTTCTCTCTCCACAGATGCTGCCTGACCTGCTGAGTATTTCCAGCAT
The DNA here is from genome assembly GCA_030390025.1 of Squalus acanthias. NCBI lineage: Eukaryota > Metazoa > Chordata > Chondrichthyes > Squaliformes > Squalidae > Squalus > Squalus acanthias. The sequence goes on along the minus strand of CM059427.1, from coordinate 114,087,994 downwards.
TTTCTGTTTTTATTTCAGATTTCCAGCATCCGCAGTATTTTGCTTTCTAATTTATAAGACGTCCATTGCTGGGCCATTGTTAGTCACGTTCCTGGTCAACATTTGGGATCTATGTGGTAGCTGGGTCATGCTGAGTAATTGTTCCAAGCACAACCTTGTGAGCGTCTGGAACAACAATTCTTGGGAACAACAAAAGCCCATTAGGCCCAATAAGCCTATCCCTCATTCTCTCTCCCCCACCCCCCACCCCCCCAAGCATCTAGACCATCAGTTCTCACAATACAAAGGTGCAATCCCCTTAGTCTGGTGCAACTCCACAACTAATATGGACCAAGAGGCAAATGTCGCACAGGCAATTAGAGCAGATGAAACATCGACAACACCTACAGCTAGATGAATGCCAAGCCATCTGATCCCTACTCATTAGCCGACCATTATCTAAGTGGTTCCATTTCATCATTCCACCCCTCCCACAGGGCTGAGTCCCCTCCAGCTATCAATCCTCAAAGGGCACAATAATAATTATGGACAGCCTCCATGGCCACATGTTTGTAGTCTTCACTAAATGCATGATGTCTTTTAACTGCACACAGTGGGGGTCAATAACTATATTCTTACAAACCATTATTGAACAGAGGTTTGTATCACGACCAGTCTCTCTGGCTTATGTGGACTGAATAAGTCCAATCCATTTTTATTAAATGAGATTCAGTGTTTTGAGGATCACATTCCTTCCATTGTTTGTGAAAACCAGTGACCTTGCCTGAAATATACAAAAGGGCTACTATTCCTTATAATTATAGCCACTGGTTTAAAAATGACTGAACAAGACAAATTCTGATTTATTACATTGGTGACCGAGATTTTTTTAACCAGTGATTTGGGGATCACAACTCACAATTCTGTTTAATATTCCACGAAAATGAAAAACCAATGACCTTGCTCGTGACTAAATCATCAATGTAACTGTAATTTGTTTTTCACCCCCCCCCACCGCCTTTACTTTCACTCCTCTGGTAAATCTCAGGCTACAAGTTCTAAAAGGGCTACATTGCTCACAAAGGATGTAACGCATACTGAAAAAAAGCCTCGACACCAAGGCACAACAGTAGCACCCAAACTCTTCCTTGTGCAAAAGGAGCACTCTTTCCCTCCCCCACTTAAATAAACAAACCGATGGAGAGCTTGCCCACCGCAGAGTCAGCAAACACATTAAAGAGAAACAATTTTCACCTACCGCCTTCATCATTTCCACATGTCTGTGCACATTCTGGCTGAGCTGGGGCCCAGATCTCTAGATTCCTATGGCTAGGAACAAGATCCCTGATATACCCAAGGCAGCTCCAACTGCCCAGGCAGGTCAAGAAAGGCCTGCACTGAAAATATCCTTAGGCATATCAGTTCTCCTCTCACCGTGGTGAGGCTGTCACCTTGTAGAGGCCCAAACTCTGCACAGGCTTGGCACAAAACTGGCAAGTTGCTCCACAAGGAGTTCAAGGAATCTGGATACTGTGCCTTCATCTGGCTCTCAATGAAGATGAGGCACAAGAATAAAACCCTTAAAATTCAGTCACAAAGGCCTCAAGTGGGCTCCATGACTTTTACTTAGCATGCAAAGACTATCGTCCCCCCACCCCGACCCATCCCTTCACTCAAAATATCAATTTCTCAGACATGGACTAGATATAGCATTCATAAATACAGAGAATATACATCCATCAATGACCTTCTAGATTACAGTATACACCTAACTGACTCAGGTTCACCTACGGGATAGAATACTTGGTTTCCAGTGTGTTTTCTATTCATGCATATAAACAGAAATAAATCTAGTAAACAGCAGTAAGGTAGACCTATCGCATATTAAGATAATACAGCAGTGACGTGGACAGCACAGAAGGTATGATGTCTTTTCAAAGCACCATAGAGAAATTAAGTCATTGGTTTTATAAGAACATAAGAATTAGGGGCAGGAGTAGGCCTTACAGCCCCTCGAGTCTGCTCCGCCATTCAATAAGATCATGGCTGATCTTCTACCTCAACTCCACTTTCCTAGCCGATCCCAATTTCCCTTGATTGCCCTAGAGTCCAAAAATCTATATCTCAGCATTGAAAATATGCAACGACTGCATCCACAGCCCTTTGGGGTAGAGAATTTCAAAGATTAACAACCCTCCGAGTGAAGAAATTCCTCCTCGTCTCAGTCTTAAATGGCCGACCCCTTATCCTGAGACTATACCCCCTAGTTCTAGACTCTCCAGCCAGGGGAAACAACCTCTCAGCATCTACCTTGTCAATCCCTACAGATTATCAACATTTTCAAAGCTAGGATTGCAGGAACAAAATAAATTTGTTACTTTAGGTCTGTTGACTGGCAATTACCAAGGTAAATGTTCATAATGCAGGATTTTCTGAAATGTGAAATGTTGTACAGGGTCTTGGTGAGACCATACCTTGAGTACTGTGTGCAGTTTTGGTCGCCTTATCTGAGGAAGGATGTTCTTGCCATGGAAGGAGTTCAGCGAAGATTCACAAGGCTGATACCTGGGATGGCAGGAATGACATATGAGGAGAGATTGGGTCGATTGGGCTTATACTCGCTGGAGTATAGAAGAATGAGAGGGGATCTCATCGAAACTTATAAAATTCTGACAGGTCTGGACAAACTAGATGCAGGAAGAATGTTCCCGATGGTCAGAGAGTCCAGAACCAGGGGTCATAATCTAAGGATAAGGGGTAAGCCATTTAGGACAGAAATGAGGAAGAATTTCTTCACCCAGAGAGTGGTGAACCTGTGGAATTCTCTACCACAGAAGGTAGTTGAGGCCAAGTCATTAAATATATTCAAGAATGAGTTAGATATATTTCTTAAAGCTAAAGGTATCAAGGGATATGGGGAGAAGGCAGGTACAGGGTACAGGAAACTCTTTATTAACCGGCACCGACGGGACCGGCGTGGTGCCGGTTAATCAAAAAGTCCGGATAACGGAGAGTTATATCTCCCAACGTACGAGAGCCCCGTACACACTGACATGCGCCTGCATTCGGAGCTCCGTCTCCCCGGGGACTGCCAGCTGACCATCTGTCGTGTCCGCTGCCTACCCGGGCTGCACATTCCCCTCCCAATCTACATGCAAGGCAAATGCCTCGGGGTCTTTTTTAAAGTTATTTTTAAAGGAGAGATGAAGGAAAACCCCGGTTACCTACTCAAGAATTTTGCCGGTTAAGAGAGATTTCCGGTTATTTGGGTGCCGGTTAAAAAGAGTTTCCTGTACTGAGTTTGGATGATCAGCCATGATCTCATCGAATGGCGGAGCAGGCTCGAGGGGCCGAATGGCCTACTCCTGCTCCTATCTTCTATGTTTCTATGTGCGAGTGAAGGGAACACAGTTGTTGGGGCTTAAACATTGGTTCTATAAAGAAAATCATGTCACATGAACTACAATTTGAACAATGCAGCTCACGTATAAATAGTATTCACTGCAGCAAAGTAGGTTTATATTCTACTATTCTGTGCCTTTACCTGCGAGTGGCTTCTTGGATTTCCATTTGAGTACTTGATCGTGCTTGTTCCCATACTGTTGGTCGTTTGTATTTTTTTAGATCTTCCTGGAAATAATAGACCAAGATCTGACCATCTTCACTTAGAGCTTCTGAGAAACGATAAAAGAAAGTATTGTGAGGCAGGCCAAGGCATGCACATTCAACTCCAATAAAAGAGAAGGGCTTCCTCTTTTTATTTTGCTTTTCCAACACAAAACTTAGAAAAGGGCCATGAACCAAGCTGGATGGGGCAAGGGAACCAGTAAAGAAATGCCTATTCCAGGTCATTCATACTCTGAAGTCATGAATCGTCATTATGTTCAAAATGTCACCTCTCCCAGTGAGAACAGGAAATGAACCGAGGCTGGAATGGAAATACAGCACAAAGGGAGGCCACTGGCGTAGGCTCTCTGAAAGAGCTGTCGGCTTAGTCCCATTCCCTCTTGTTCTTTCCCAATAACCTTTGAAATTTTTCTTTTACAAATATTTAATCTTTTAAAAGTTATTATGGGTTCTGCTTCCACCGCGGTTTCTCGTAGGGCATTTAATATCTTAACAATCCTCTACAGAAAAAATGATAAATTTAAGCCCGCTAGTTACCAACTCACCTACCAGTGGAAATATTTTTCCCCTATTTACCTCATCAAAACCTCTCAATTTTGAACACCTCTATCAGATCTTCTCTTAACCTTCCTCCATTCTAATGATGAGACACAGTTTCTCCAATGTCTCTTCATAACTAAAGCCTCTCATCCCTGGTACTCTCTTAGTGAATCTTTTCTGTATCCTCTCCATGGCCATGAAGTAGGGCTGGTGACAATGTTCTAACTTCAGCCTAACCAATCATTTGTATAGGTTTAGTGTTACCTCTTTGCTGTTATACTCAATGCTGGGATTAAAACTCAATAATCAATCTCCCACTTTTAAAGACAATGGGGGAAAAATTCAGTATCGCCCCGTTTGGGGCGCAATTATCGGCCGGGCGCAAAGATTAGCACCTGGCGCTAATTATCGCCTCCGACTGCAAACTTGACTTTTATCGCCCCTGGAGGTGATTGGAGCGCTAAATCAGGCGCTACACATCTGTCTTAAGGCGCAAAGGCCGAGGAGCGAGGCGCTAACTCAGAGCGCTGGCGAAGCTCATGTGATGTCAGTCAGCAATGGAACACAGACACAATGGCTCCGGCCAGTTCTTAAAGGGGAGGGTTGATCTTGCTTTCCATCCACATCCTGCTCATTGCAGCCTTGAATCTCGGCCTGGAGAGACCTGTACATCAAATCTGCTGGAAAGAACAATGGAGAGGCCCAGGGAAAGAGCTCAGAGTGCAGTCCCCACAGTCTCTTCTAAATCGATACAAGGAAGGGCAAATCGAAATGAACCTGCAAAGTGCTGCTCAGTACCCAAAACTCCTTCACACAGCGTTGAATCTCTCCAGAAGTCCCTCTCTCTCTCAGAATGCGTGGTTCAAAAATGTCGGCAACAAAAAAAGGCAGGAAGCAGTCGCCTTTAAATAGCGCTCCCCCAGTCCCTTCCTGACTGCAAAACGCTCCCCTTAACCTGTCGTTGCTAGCGGCAGGCGGTAAGGCAGGGGGCGCCACTCAATATCCGCTCCGGGGCGTTGCACACTCGACTGATGTCACGATCTGCCGGCGCAGGAGATCGTGGTGGTACTGTTTAGTGCCGCCGCAAAATGTCTAGTTAATTTTGCGAGCGGCGCAAACATTGCCACGCCCGGGCGCTAGTTGCTTTGCGCCCCATTAGCGCCCTCTTAAGGCGCTAACAGGAGGCGCAACCAACTGAATTTTTCCCCCAATGTATCTGACTTCCCAAGTCTTTGTTCTTCTACTCCTTTAAAATTTTACATTTAGTGTATATACCCTCTCATTCTTCCTTCCAAAATGTATCCCCTTGTGTTTCTCTACCTTATGTAAGAATATCAATGTTTTTACATTGCTTTAGTTTTAATAGAGACAAAACTATAATATGGAAAGGATTTGTTTAAATCATATTCTTGAAAATGCCTGTTTTTCCATGTCATGCTCTCAAAAGCCCGTCTCAAAACTGCTGATGAGAGGCTTTCGAAACACAGGCTTTTTATCACAGTAGGGGCGGCCATGAGTGCATGGATCAGAGGACTGTTTACATCAGAGATTGTTGGGGGTGGAGGGGGGGGGGGGCAATAAATAACAGTCTGGTGTGAAAAAGGTACAAATGGGGCCTGTGTTTGGTAATCTATTTGAAACAATGGGGAGCTGTACAACATGAGGCAAGGGTTGCAAGAAAGGAAAGAAACCCTGGGCTGTGAACAGGCTTGGAGAAGACATCTTCACAATTTCTCATTAAATCTACACACAGCAAGTTTTGGACACACGGCTAACGTGCGCTATTCTGTATGGTTGGTTAGGGTGTTTTAGATTAATGGTTTGTTGGTTAGGGTGTTTTAGATTAATGGTTTGTCGGTAATAAATTAAGTGAATTATCAAACATATTACTGTCTCTAGTTGTACGAATCTGTTAAAAGGGTAAGGAAGGAATTATTCAACACATTAAATTTCATCTGACAGAAGAGATTTACTCCGTTGATCTTCCAGTTATCTTTGCAGTTGTATAGGAACGTCAACACCTTCACCGAAGCGTACGAGAGCATGGGCCTTACACTAAACATCCATAAGACAAAGGTCCTCTACCAACCTGCCCCCGGATTATCAAAATCCACAACAAGGCCTTGGACAACGTGGACCACTTTCCATACCTCGGGAGCCTACTGTCAACAAGGGCAGACGTCGATGACTAAGTCCAACACCGCCTTCAGTGTGCCAGTGCAGCCTTCGGTCGCCTGAGGAAGAGAGTGTTTGAAGACCAGGACCTCAAACCCGGCACCAAGCTCATGGTCTACAGAGCAGCAGTGATACCCGCCCTCCTGTATGCCTCAGAGACATGGACCACGTACAGCAGACACCTCAAAGCACTGGAGAGGTACCACCAACGTTGCCTCCGCAAGATCCTGCAAATCCATTGGCAGGATAGGCGCACCAACGTCAGTGTTCTCGCTCAGGCCAACATCCCCAGCATCAAAGCTGTGACCACGCTCGATCAGCTCCGATGGACAGGTCACATCGTCTGCATGCCCGAAACGAGACTCCCAAAACAAGCGCTCTACTCGGAGCTCCGACACGGCAGGAGAGCCCCAGGTGGGCAGAGGAAACGCTTCGAGGACACCCTCAAAGCCTCCTTGAAAAAGTGCAACATCCCCACTGACACCTGGGAATTAATGGCCCAAGACCGCACAAAGTGGAGGAGAAGCATCCGGGAAGGCGCCGAACACCTCGAGTCTCTTCGCCGGGAGCAAGCGGAAGCCAAGCGCAAACAGGGGAAGGAGCTCACGTCAACCCAAGCACCCCACCCGCCCCTTCAACCACCGTCTGCCCCACCTGTGACAGAGACTGTAGGTCCCGCATTGGACTCATCAGTCACCTGAGAACTCATTTTTAATGTGGAAGCAAGTCATCCTCGGTTCCAAGGGACTGCCCAAGAAGACGACTAGACTGGTTCCAGGGATGAGGGATTACAGTTACGTGGATAGACTGGAGAAGCTGGGGCTGTTCTCCTTGGAGCAGAGAAGGCCAAGAGGAGATTTGATAGAGATGTTCAAAATCATGAATGGTTTAGATAGAGTAAATAAAGAGAAACTGTTTCCAATGGCTGATTTAAGGTAATTGGCAAAAGAACCAGAGGCGACATGAGGATAAACTTTTTTAAGCAACGAGTGGTTAGGATTTGGAATGCTCTGCCTGATAGGGTGGTGGATACAGATTCAATAATCGCCTTCAAAATGGAATTGGATAAATACTTGAAGGAGAAAAAATTGCAGGGATATTGGGAAAGAGCGGGAGGGTGTGGGACTAACTGGATTGCACTTCGAGAGAGAGCCGGCACAGACTTGATGGGCCAAATAGCCTCCTTCTGTGCTGTACTATTCTATGATTCTATAATCTATCTGCTAAACTACTAACCTGTATGTCCTCCTGAAGTTGTTACTGTACCCTTCACAGATAACCATGCTCCAATTTTTGTGCCATCTACAAATTTTGTTATTGTGTTTGCATATCCAAGTCTTGTTCATCTATATATAAAAAGCAGCAATGGCCCCATCACTGAACACAGGGAACACCACCGTTTATACCCCTCCAATCCAAAACAAAATCCACTAACCGCAACCCTGTTTTCTGTCCTTTAATCAGTTTCCTATCCATGCTGCCACATTCCCTTCAGTCCGGTATATCTTGATTTTATCAACAAGCCTATGCGGTATCTGAGCATAAGCCTCTTGAAAATCCATATACACAACATTTTCTTCATCAATACAGAGTTATTTCAAAGAACTTATTTTATTCCTATTTCTTTGTCTAAATCACATTCGGTTCTCTATATCCATTCATCTTCTTTCTGGCTGTCACAATGAACTAAGGGGGCAAAACACAGAGCTATAGTTTTCCTCAAAAGGACATGCTTTCAGCTGAATGTCATCAGAATTCAGTTTCCAGACTATGAAAGCAGAGAGATAAATGAGGCTCACATTCCCATGTGTCCATGTTCCCTCCCCAACCCTACCACCACAATCAAACTCAATTCTCAAAAGAACCAGCCAATTCTAGAGATCAGTAAAAATGTAAGATACAAACATGTCTAACCTGCAGCACAGGGCAGGCTCGGGGGCCTCCACTCTCTCAACCGATGGTCAATGCAAAAGGCAATGATTTCATCCCAGGGTATTTCTAAAACCGAAGGCCCCTCATTTACCGAGACTTCCAACATCAAGGAACAGCTCTCTCTCCACCTGCTGTAGACTCTGTTTAGGAGCTGTTCAACCTTTGAAAGCAGCAGTGGGCAAGTTTGCTGTGACACTGGGACCTGAGACACGTAATGGAAGATCATATCACAGACCTTCGCCCATGGAGCTATGAGGAACAGAAAACAATTATTGAAGTAATATAAACGATGAGATAACCAACACGGAGTAAAATCTTCTCATAGCAGCATTATGTTCTAACCATGCAAGGGAGGTAGATCCATCGCCGGCAACTGAAAAGCCAGCACCGCTTTCTTCAGCCAGGCCAGATGGTTATTAGAATTCCACTCTTTATGTGCCAGTATTTCATGGGCCGTGGGTCCAGAAAACTCAGCCACTGGCCAGGAAAGATTGTACAGCTGCTCGGAGGACACCACTTCTGCAAGGAAACGCAGCACATCATTGTAAAGCTCAATGATGGGGCTGGGGTCCTGGGAAGGCAATGTAGCGAATCGCCTTTCGGATTTATCACTGTAAAACTGGTCGCTGAACTCTCGGCACAGCCCGTCCTCAATGAACTGCATCAGAGTCTGACAGCAGACCTCCGGGGATGATGGGCAACGTGAGGCCAGCCACCTTACTGCTTCAGAGACCTAAAAGAAAATGACATCCATTATATTTAAATCATGTGAACTCTCACTGCAGTAAACAGTCTGACAAAAGTAACACATTGCAAAGTACTGGCAACACTGTAGACAGCATCATTTTCCACATGGTCTGTTTGTTGTGAAAGGGATAGTGAGAGTCAATAATAATTCCACACCACAATATTTGAGTAACCTTTTGCTACAGTATTTATTTTTTGACCAGAGTTAAAGCTGTACATAAAAACAGGCTCTCATCCAGATAAGAAAATCCTGCAGACAACGGCCCTTTAGTGGTCTGACATTACACAGGAGCATTTCAAGCACAATCTGTTGCTTCAGCCCCTGTCGCACACAAGTTCCAATTCTGGAATTACACCTCAGCTCTTTTGAATGAGACTAATTTGATGCAATGAGGCAAGAAACATAAATAGTCCAAGTGCTCCAGATCACAGACCTTTTCATATTCACTTTCGTCATCCTCTCCTTTGTTGTCTGTGTACTTAGTGTGCGCCTTTTTCTTCAGTTTCAATTTTGCCCTTATTTCTTTAATAATCCATGGTGTGTCATTACTGGCTAGTTTGTTCTTGCTTTTTAGTGGGATATATTCCTCCTGGACTCTATTGATCATTGTTTTAAATGTTTCCCACTGCTGTTCTATTTCTTTGTCAGTAAATTTTTCCAGTTTGTTTTCCCTAGTTCTATTCGCATCCCCTTAAAATCTGCTTTTTTCCCCAATTTATTTCTTTGGTTTTTGTCTTACTTATGTCCTTCGCAATCTTTATCTTAAACCTTATTATGTTGTGATCGCTATTGCCTAGATGTTCCCCTATGCTTACTTCTCTTATCTGCTCTGGTTTATTTCCCAATACTAGATCCAGCAGTGCTCCCTCTCTTGTTGGGCTTTTTACATACTGGGTAAGAACGGAGTCCTGCACACATCATAAAAACTCCATTCCCTGTACCCCTCTTGCCAGTTTGAGGGTAGTTAAAATCTCCCATGATTATTATTCTATGTCCTTTACTCATTTCACATATTTGCTTACACATTTCTTCCTCCACTATTAGGTGGTTTGTAGTATACCCCTATTAGCGTGCTCGATCCTTTCTTATCTTTTATTTCAATCCAAATGGATTCTGTATCTAATCTTCTGTTAGTTATGTCCCTTTTTTCTACTGCCATGATGTTATCTCTAATTAGTACAGCTACCCCCTACATCCTTCCCTATCCTTTCTGATTATGTCATAACCTGCAATATTTAGTTGCCAGTCCTGTTCTTTATGAAGCCATGTTTCAGTTATTTCTACTACATCTGGTTCCTCACTATGGATTATTGCCTCAGACTAGTATATGGCATTGGACTTGGACATCTAGAACATCAAGATGGCTAGCATGACAAACTACCCTGTGTAGTTCCTCACACCATACTAAAGGCAGATGTCCATCACGTAGACGATGAGGAAACCGATTTAGGACAATATCTGCTGGAAAGCATTACCTGGAGGCCAGGTAAGAGAATATGTGCACTTATATCTTGGGCCCAGTGCTGACCACGCCTGGTCTGCAGGGAGGCAAGCAGCTACTCCTGAAGCTGCGCAACACCAACTGGTGTTGTAAAGGAAGTGGGGAATGCACAAGAGGCCAGAGTTGGAGGAACACAGCGTTCTTGGGAGTGTTGTGGGGCTGGAGGAGGTTACAGAGATAGGGAGGGGTGAGGCCATGGAAGGATTTGAACACGAGGATGAGAATTTTAAAATGCTCAGGTCCTGGAGTGGGGCTTAAACAAGAAGCCACTGAGCCATGCTGACACTTGAATGGGAAGCAAATAGTTAAGATACTGCTCCGTTGAATCTCAATAACGGCAAGCTAACCAAGGAGGTCTGTAACACATTTAGTAATGAAACATTACCCGGTTTGATCCCTGAAGATCATTGGTTTTTCCTGGGATCAGGACGATGATGAACTCAGACACAAGGTGAGTAGCCACGAGCGCTTCAAGCTTTAGACCTTTATGTAAAATAAACGTTATCAATATATCTTATGGATGGATCAAGTAAAAGCTCCATTCCAGTAAGTGCAGCCAGTGCTGTAGAATAGTGAAACTAGTTACAGATCCTGTAGCACAAGACACAAACACTCGTGAAATTCAAAACAATGCATTCTGATCAGTGCTGGAATATGGATTTTGGTGGGCATTGCCTGGCACTGGATGAGACGCAAAACTGAGGACATTTTGGGAGCTGCAAACTGTGCAGCAGAACCTCAACTTAAATGGATTGCAGATATTTCCACAATCAGTATTCCTAACCCCCCTCCCAACACAATCTACATCTCCCACACAATATTGTTTCATTCCCCAGATCTCAGACTTTTTCTACATCACATCCTCCCTCAACATTATTCAAAACCAGCTCCTGACCACTTTTTAGCCCCATGCTTCCCGAGACTGTCAGGCAATGATGCTAACCCTTTTAAACCTGTGCTATCACCTCTCACCATAAACAGTCCACCCTCAACTCCTCCACCTTTTCAAACATCCCCTTCATCTCTAACCTGCTATTTTTCTTCAAACATCTTAAACACCTTTGCGCTCATTTCTCCCACTGTTGCACAGTGTAGTTCCTGACCAGCTGGCACTGAGCCACATTCTGTGACTGCAGTCGCACCCAACTGTCCCTCTTCATCTTCCTCAAGCTCTCTACTACCTTCAACACTGCTCACCACTCCACTCTCCTCCACATTCCTTACTTCCTGCTTCAGGTCCACCAGTCCTCTGAAGTGCTCAAAGACCATCTTTTGCATGAGGAGCGTTACATGACTTCTTCTAGCCTCCTTTAAAACTACTAGTAAGAAGTCCAGTACTACAAGGTAACCATCCTGAATGCTACTGGCAGATTCTACAGCATGCTGCACATCAAAGAGAGAAGTAATCGTACATTGTGAAGCTGAAAAACCAGAAAGTAGGTCAGTACTTAAACCCCATTGGCAGAGTTGCTATTTTCACAACAGCACCTACAAAGCTTCTACCCATCAAAACGCCCACCATCACCGCAGCTGGTGTCCACAGATACATGTTCTCTCTGTTTGGTCACATTTAATCAGTGCATTCCTATCCGCTGTTGCTCAGCTTCTCCAAAGCTGTTATATGTAAATAGCAGCTCTCCCGGCAGACTTCAGAAAAGGCTCCCACTGCCGGTATTAAATGTCTCTTCTCTGTATCTATCCTGACATTTAAATCAATAGTGAAAGCCTGAGGAAAGTTGCCATTTAAATATCGCAGTGCTGGAAGGGCAGACAACTGACAGCAATGCCGCTGAGCTGCTGCTGATTTCTTTGGCAGAACTGCTTCGCTGGACATAAATTTCTAGTCTTACTGGCGAGTATTATTCATAAATTGGCCAGTCTGTTGATGAGCTGTTCACGGAAGTTCAGAAACTCGAACAGAGCCCCCAGAAGCCAGAGCACGCAACTACAGTACAACCGGTAACAAATTGAATGGGAAGAGTTGACAGCAAGTCACAATGGTAAATGTTGGCCAAAAATTGCAACAGGACTCGAGGCTTGTGGAAGAAAAAGTGTATGCCCTACACTAGATTCTAAATAATAGATGTACAAAGGCAGACAGTATATCCAACTCAAGAATTACAAAGAACGGGAGGTGGGACAAGATAAGGTTTTATCAAGATGCATGGCCATTTACAGCAATCAGCGGATCTTACAAATAAGTTCTAGCTTGAATCTGACAAGAGTGACTGTAATAGCAGCAATCAATTACTGTAAACTAAACATGCTGGCTGAACACAGTTTCATTTCATTATGTTAAATTGTGTTTTAAATATACTGGCCAGAGAATTTCTCATGTTTACAATTGTTAGACATACCTGCATTATCTGAAAACTCAAGGCAAAAACTCCAATTTAAAAATGAACAACATTTCCAAGTTTCCAGCCTTTACTATTGCACGACAGTAGTAAAGGTTGACTCCAGATCTCACCTTCTATCACCTCTTCCTCATTCAATGCCTTTTCCTCTCTGGGAACAAGGATGACCAGTGGGACTGCAGGATTTAAAGGTTTAGCTTGCAAGAGTTGTCTGACTTGAAGCATAGCAGAGAGCCAGTAGACTTCCTCCTCATCCTGGTCTGTGCATTCTTCACGAGCTGGTAGCAAGAGGATCAGGGCAGTTGTTCCCAGTAGCTCCTTCCGCTGTTCCATTGCATCCACGTCTGTGTCACTCAGAGGGCCTTTGGTCATCTGGTTGAGAAAACCACAGATCACTAATAGGAACACAAATGTAACTTTTGAAAGAACTTTTAGGTTACTGAACCTTTTCAAGTCAACTTTGAAAAGGCTCTAACCTTTATACAGCTCTGTGAGCTCCTTGCCTTACACAGGCGTGCGCGCCAGCTCCTTGCCTTACACAGGCGTGCGCGCCAGCTCCTTGCTTTACACAGACATGCGCGCCAGCTCCTTGCCTTACACAGGCGTGCGCGCGAGCTCCTTGCTTTACACAGGCGTGCGCGCCAGCTCCTTGCTTTACACAGGCGTGCGCGAGCTCCTTGCCTTACACAGGCGTGCGCGCGAGCTCCTTGCCTTACACAGGCGTGCGCGCGAGCTCCTTGCTTTACACAGGCGTGCGCGCGAGCTCCTTGCTTTACACAGATGAGTGCGCGAGCTCCTTGCCTTACACAGATGAGTGCGCGAGCTCCTTGCCTTACACAGATGTGTGCGCGAGCTCCTTGCTTTACACAGATGTGTGCGCGAGCTCCTTGCCTTACACAGGCG